>LPNX010337460.1:150426-359844 GCA_001517045.1 Pseudotsuga menziesii | reverse complement strand
TATATATATATATATATATATATATATATGTATATATGTATTGAAATTTTGTGTGTGACTATAGGCCAAAGCTGCAGGCCAAGCCACAACCATATATATATATATATTGAAATTTTGTGTGTGACTATAGGCCAAAGCTGCAGGCCAAGCCACAACCACAACCTGCAAGTTAAATCCCCATTGTAGTCCATTTGTTAAGCCTCAAGGCCATAATAAGAACCCATCAACAAAGTCAAGCCCATGGTCTGTTTATACCAGGGTATTTTTTAAGGATTCTAAAAGTATACCAAGTATAGTATTTTAGGTGATTATTGCAGATTGACAAAATAATATATATAGGTAGGTAGGTGAATATTAAATATGAAACATACAATTTACTAGTGAAATGTGTAAATTTTGTCTAATATTATAATTAAAAACATATTTTATGTAAATATAGGCGATATATGAGAGTAAAAATGACCAATTAGCAAATTAGTTTTTTGAAAAAAGGTCCAAAAAATAGTCATTTGGTGAAATTTTGCACTTAAAATTTATCCCAATCCACAAAAATAGGGAGTGAACAAGTTAAACATCATTACGAGAAATCAATAAAACCTTATCATTAACTGCGAACTAATAACCAAGTCCCCTCCTAAGCAAAAAATGAATAAAAGGAACAGACAATTTTTTGAATTTTTTTTCACAGCCATAGTATGGTTAGGACATGTGTGAATCGGGGTTGAGGGTAGGATTAGGCACTACCATCGTCGTGTTGGAACCTAAGATCTTGACGATTCATCACACCTTTGTATCTTCTTGAGAAAATTGGCCGATATACAACAATCAATTAGCGAAGAAGTCAAATTTTGGATTGATTGAGTCAATGATTAAATGACCAACTAAGAGAGTCGAAGACTAGACTTAATGGTCGGTGAGGTTGTGGTCGGATCGACTACAACAACCGACTATATTTTGTGGTATTGGGTATTTTGATTAAACATTTAGGATTAACGACCCCTATTTGTGGACCATATCTTCCTCACTTCAAGTGAATTCATTAGATCTAAAGACTATAAAAACGAAATTGTGGGTTGTGCCAAGTATGAGATTTGAGATGTCTTTCATATCGATAATGCATTGTGATATTTTGATCATAATGTGTCATGCTTAAGTGTTGTAATGGTGTCTTTAGACCCTAGGTTTTCTTCTTAGAATATTCTTCCCTTTTTCTTTTCTTTTTTGTTCTATAGTTTGGGGCAAAGAGGTTCTGCAACATGGTATCAAAGCTATTGGTTTTGACCTAGCCCTATTGTCTCCAAATCATGCTGAGTTGGATCTAGATTGATCTACTATGGGATGAGACATTTGTTGATTGATACGTCTTCAAAAACTTGGATCAAAACTGTTTGATGAGAATTACTTCCAAGATAGAACCTGTTGTTCTCAATGGACATAATTATGAAATCTAGACAATAGATATGGAGACCTTGTTAAAATTCAAGGGACTGTGGTAGTACACGAAGACTAATTTTTCTAATCCAACAGATGCCAATGCTAAGTTTATTGTCGAACTTTAATGTTGTCATTGATTTCAAACAAGAAACATGTTAATGAATGTCAAAACATAATGATGTCAAACATAAAGTATGAAGTCTTGAAGATTGTTGAACTTAGGTGTTACAATTGATAATGTAAAGTAAGAATCCAGTTTGAATAAATATATAATGTTAAGTAAGAAGCCAGTTTGAATAAATATATAAGGTCAAGTAAGAAGCCAGTTTGAAGAAATATATGGAAAATATGTGCAAAACCCATCAAGTGATGGTTCTCTACATATGTGAATCTAGTATGAAGAAGTATATAGAGAATAAGCATGTAAGTTTTGGAAGTGCAAAAATCCCACCAAGACATGGGAATCATATGCGCTGATACCACCAAGTCATTACACTTAGTGCACAAAGCCCCACGAGGCTGAATTATCAAAATATGTATGTTGATGAAAGATAGAATGAGGTGGTTACCTTGACCAAGAAGTAAAGAAGTAGGGGCATCAACGAATCAAAGGAATCCCAACTTGTGGACACATATCTTGCGTAAGAATAACATAAATAAGAAAGAGATGGAAATGTTGAAGTAAGCTTGAAGATGAAGAAGAAGTGATATTTGGATTTTGCAAGCTTCGAAGGTTTGGTGTATCAATGGTTCATTGATTTAAAAGAAGTATATACAACAAAGAGCCTAATGCATAGAAGTAATGAAGAAGAGCGTCAAATAATGCACAAATTAAAGGGATGACCAAAACTGAGATGTGAGAAGAAGATATGTAATAAAGAAAATTTCTGTTGAAATCATAGATCATTAATTCACAGTTTGTAGAAATTTAAAATTACAAATTGCAGAAGATGAAGATAATAGAAGTTACAAGTTGTTGATACTGCAGATTGTAGATCACCGAATTCCCAGTTTTGTTACAACATATTTTTATCAGGGTGACAGGAAGTCGAAGCTTCCTTTTAGTTGGTGTTGAAGAACAAGGAAAGGAGAATGCAGTCTCCACTCAGGTTGGTGCTTGAACACAACAAGTAGGTGCTTGTGCAAAAGGATTGGTGTCCTATTAATTCAATTTATGAAGTCAGCAAGTTGGTTCTTGCACAACGGATTGGACTCCTTGCAGGTTGGTTCCTATAATCATCAAGTTGGTGCCTCCATGTGGGATTGGTGTCACAATCAAATTGGTGTCTGAGTGATTTGGTGCTCACATCTTGGAGATTGGTGTTTCCTATCTATGTAATCATATATATATATATATATATATATATATATAAACACACAAATTTATTTTACAAATTATTTGTGCATTAGTGTCCTTTTGAAGTACAATTTGTTCCGTGAAAAATTGTATACTCTACGCTTTATACTTATTCACCCCCCCCCCCACTTCTTAGTATAAATAAGAATGTCAACAATTGGTATTATAGCGGGTTTCCTCAGTAATAGTTTAACCGCTATAAGATTGATCCTTGCCCAAAAATGGCTAAACAAGAAGTGCTCTTTATGGAAATTGAAGAAGTCCTGAAAAATGAGGACTTGTGAAATGAAGAGATGGTTGGAGTATATTTTGAAGGTGAAATGATTAGTGCCCTGGAAGAACTAAATAAATCAAGAAAAAATAATAAATCCTTGAAGGAACAAGTGTTAAAATGTGAAGAACAAGTCAAGGAGATAAGAAAATTAGAGTTGGACATGTCTAAACAATTGAAACAAGAGGAAGAAAAGTGTGAGAAGTTAGAGACTGAAGTCACTTCCTTAAAAAGGAAATTGCATAAATCCAACGTATAGTTGATTTTTCAACAGAAGTTTAGCGATAACACTAAAGTTCTAGATGAAATGATTAAATCAAAGGCAACCATATGAGGAGTCAAGATTGGGATATGAAGGTTCAAACTCGCCAAAGTCAACCTATGATATAGGACCAAGAAGTTTTTCAAATGTGGTCAAAGGTTATACTCCAAGAAAAGATCAGATGTTCAAAGAAAACATGCCACCCATATGAGAACTAGTACTGCGCAATCTGTAAGAACACACTCTATGAGGTATCAATCTCTTTTCTTAGGAAATTGCTCTTTTTGTAACAAATTTGGTTATAAAGTAGTAAATTGCAAAGCACTTGCAAAAGATAGTGTTAAGAATGATAATATTTGCTATAAGGATAATTATAGGAATAATGATGTTAGAAGACCACTTAAAACATTGAAAGAAAACTTCAATTCCTTCGGCCCCTTAAATTCGGACAGTGAATGTCATAATTGTTGCAATCATGCCCATGAAAATTAGGACTGCATAATTGATTCATCATCTGCGAAACCTATTGATACCATCCATAATAAAAGAGACTCTACAAAATTCTGGCATAAAGAAATGGACCAACAGAACCAAGAAGGATGCATCATGGCCTTACAACGCAGAATAAAAGAGGATAATGGTATGTTGATAGTGGATGCTCCAAACACATGACAGGGAATAAATAAAATTTATTGAAGTTTAGAGAATAAAAAGGAGGAAATGTTTAGTTTGGAGATAATGGATATGGTAAGATCTTTGGAAAGGGTGTAGTAAGTCTTGGAAACAAGAAATCCAAGAAATATATGTGAGTCAAATTTATGATCAAGGACATACTCTCACCTTTGATTAAAATAAATGTAAAATAAGAAACACAAATATAGGCAGATTAATGGCAATGGTGTCTAGAACCTCAAACAATGTTTACATATTAGATGAAAAGGAAAAAATATGTTGCATGGGGAAAATATATGAAATTTGGATTTAGCATAGAAGGATGGGACATATAAATTTTGACCTAGCCCCGTTGTCTGCAAATCATGCTGATTCAGATCTAGATTGATCTGATTTGGGATAAGAGATTTGTTGACTGATACCTCTTCGTGAACTTAGATCAGAACTATTTGATGAGGATGACTTCCAATATAGAACATGTTGTTCTCAACAAACATAATTATGCAATGTGGGCAATATATATGGAGACCTTGTTAAAAATCAAGGGAATGTGGTAGTACACGTAAACTAATTTTTCTAATATGATGGATTCCAATGCTAAGTTTATCATGAACGTAAAGAAGGACGAGGTTGTTGGGGTCATGGAGAACTACATTTCAAGGGATATTCACTTTCACAAAAGAAATATCAAGTCCTCATGCTGTCTTGAATAAGTTGAATACTATGTTAAATAAGGTGAATGAAAGTCAAGCTATGTATATAGAGAAAGAGTTGATTGCTTTGGAACCTCTTTCCTTTGATCAGATCAAGGACTATTTAGCTCACATCAAGGAGCTACAGTTGAAATTGGGAAAATGTGGTAAGGATTTTTCCAAAAAATGATGGACAACTCAATGAACTAGCCCTGATAAATTTGAAGACACCATATGATGTCTTCTGATCCTCCTTTCGTTCCATTTGGATGTATTTCAATCAAGATGGTAAGGATTTTACCTTTGATCATTTCTATGATTTGTTGATTAAGGTCCAAAAAAGGTTTCTTGAGGAAGGGAAGCTTGGTAGAAAGCACCAATCTCACTTACGAAAAGTAAGGTCAAACCAAACCTTAATGAATGTGGTGATTAGATCATCAACCAGAATGTATCAACCAACCTACTAAAAGGGAAGACTGAAGAGTTGTCATTGATGAATAAGGATTGAAATAAGAAGACTTATTGATATTGTGGAAAAGTGGGAAATGTCAAGAAGAACTGTTGGAAAAAAGATGAAGGATTTAGAAGGAAAGTTCAAGCACCTTGAGCATAGTGCATGAAATGGATAGTCACCAATCGACCTCCTGAAAATTATACCTTCTTTGTTAGCACTTATGAGGTATTACATGCACATACCACCCAAACAAAATGTATAATTTACTTTGGATTTGTTTATCCTAAAGTCTACTAACTAGACTATGGGATAACAGTGTTCAGGCACCTCAATAATCAAAGACAATTTTTAGGGTTTTTTGGATAACAATGTAAAAATCAGATAAGGTAAAGAAAATATACAGAGACACAATAATATGAAAACATCAGAATATATAAGTGTAAAGACAAGATTTTGTAGAATGAATGACAGTACAAATTAAAGTCCAGGAGATAGGTTTCAATTCATATAAATACAAGTAATAAATAGAGAGTTTATCATTGCAGCATATGTTACAAGTACAGGTACTTGAAATAACATTTCAAACATCAGTAGGCATCAATATCCACTTGCATACACAGTATCTACATAGAAAACATCTACATAAACAACAATGTAAACACGAGTTCAAACTGAACAAGAGAATATTCACATAATATAAGTTCAAAATCCTAGATCCATATAGATATTAAGTCATTCATAAAACAAAGAAGTTCTTACACAAATAAAAATTGTAGGACTGCACAAGCTCCAAGCATATCCGACTCCCATTGTGTCCCCAAATTATCCTAATGCTTTACAATTTATAAGAATAGTTAATCCTAGAAAAGTGCTCTCCGAACTGACAAGTATTATTCTGAATCCAAATTGACTTCTAGCTTCTTGTGAACTCTCCCAAGAACTTTGGCAGTAGATTCGAACACTTGGGACCCTCAATTACCTTGTCATTCTATGTGAAAAATAATTACAACCTCTGGGTGTCGTCATGGCATTAAATGATGAATACTCTGTCTTTTATCAGTGTCTTGATTTCTCTACATCCCGAAACATATCTTCATCCTTTCTTATCCTTCACTTGTCATTGGTAATGGAAATCTTGTTCTTATAACCAATTTTTTTAATGAGAACGCAAAACTTTTAGTAAAATCCTTATATTTCTCAAAAAAATCCTGCCCCAAGCCTATCAGATGGATGACCAGTTATTATCCTGTAGACACATAAGCCGAGTTTGGAGTTTTGTGAGAGAGTTGATGGAATATAAACAACAAACACTCAACAATTTGTGAAGTTCAACTCCTCTCCAGTCTTACGCCATGGCCTCAAATCCATTATTACGGATCCATATACTTGAGGTATTCTAACAAGGAAGGATTGATTATAGGTTAATCACGTCGAAATAATGTTCTTCTAGGGATAGGTCAACATTCCAACAAACCAAACTAATTAAAACAATCAGTCATTTAGGAAGACAACCCTTCCAATGCAAGTCTATATTCTAACATAAATGTGATGCGATGCGATGAAGCATGAATACAACCAATCTAGTAATCCTTTCAACAAGTACATTTATTTCATCATCACATATATGGGAAACCTCTTGTCGCCATTTAATAAATTAATAACTTCTTCTCTATACTACTAATATAATTCAACTTCTATTATATAAGTAAGGAAGAATTATGACACTTATGTAGCTCAACTTTAACAGTACAATTCATTAAATTTATGACATCTAAATTTGCAACCATAATCCCCATGGAAGGTATGATCCGGAACGACCATACACAGCCATAGAAACTACACTAAAATCAGATATTTGAATGATAATAACACATAAGAAAAATAACCTCTAATGGCAGCAATAATACATCACAACATGAACTGCTAATCTAGTAATCATAAGTCAAGCATGCACATGGGCATGGATTCAAATTGCAAATTAAAAAATAATATAACTAAGCCTCCATGGGAACACGTACCATAGTAACATAGTAAATAATAATCAAGAATACTTACCTTTATTTGTGGAGCAACTAACATCAATAGGACAACGTTCCTCTCAGTCGTAGACACTGTCAAACAAATCCACTTGTGCAGGTCACCCCCAAGTTGAGGTCTTGTATCCACATGCTAAGGAAACTCTTTCATTAATTCGATTTTCTTAGGATTGTCCCCATCTCCTGGAAGATCACTGTACAATGAATATGGATTTCTTCACAGGATTATCCCAATCTCCTAAAATTCCAATGTGCAACCTGTTTGTGCCAGAAATTGTTTCTAAGGCCAGAGAAACAAGCCAACACACACTCAAATATAAAACTCAATAAAATTAAGGTTTAGGGTTTCTGCAATGTGTTTTTGGTTGTGAACTTTGAGAACAGTCAAGGAATACATTCATAATAAAGAAACTACTGAATCATGAGCAATAGAAGATGAAGATGCATGATATATCTAAAAAAATCCAACAGAAACAGTATTGAGGTTCAAACATAAATGATAGGCATTACCAGAATATAAACATAAACCAGTCAATGAATCTATCAATTTAAGCAACTAGAAAAGATGAAAATGAAGCCAATACATAAATCTGAAGGGTAAAAGTCATATATATCTCATAGTTTCATCAACCACTGCATACAAGAGCTTTGTACCTTACTCATAAACAAGTCTGAAAACCAACTGGGCTTGAAGACCTCCTGATAGCTTCCCAAAAATCGAACCCTCTAAATGACTTTCCTATCTCTCTAAATAGAGTTTCTTTACAAAATCAGTTGGGTCTAAAACCCTAACTGCCTTCATCAATTTGCTGGGGTAAGGTAAAAAGTAAAAACTTACAAAATTACAAAATATGCTAAAAATAGTAAATCATTAACATATGTTTTTATCAAAAGATAGCAACTAACTAAATGAACAACTGTTTCATAGCCTTTCCGCTACCTCTACTAAGAGGGCAATGCCATCTAGTGCTTGCTCCTTCCTTTTAACTTTCTTATGTTCCTGCTCCATGTCCTTAATCTTCTTGATGAGCTCCTTGTTTCTCTATTGTAGGTCCTGGACTGTTTCCTCCAACTTTGTGGAATGCATGTCAGTAGCTCTTTTCCTTTTTAGCACCTCTTTAGATACTTCTGATAGCTCTAGGAAATGATTATGGACATCCTGCAGTTATTCTATAAGCCCTCTGTTGACTTTCAATAACCCATCATTAACCTCTTGTAAGTGTTTCATTTGTTGCTTGTACTTCTGAATACTTTCCTGCAAGTTTTCTTCATCAAAACTAGGGATTTCAGGTATATTTTCATCCTTCATTAAAAATTCTGAGAAATCAGTAGGAATACTAGGCTCTTTTATAATTCCTGCTTCCCTGAGTATCGCTTCATCTTCTTCCTCCCACTCATGATTTTCAACAGGACATGCTTTTGCCTTTTCTTCTTGCTACTGTTTTAAGAGTTTATCTTTTATTTCAAAAATTATTGCAGATAATTTAGATGCAGGCTTGCTTGAATCTTCTAATGATCTTGATGAACTCTTGACTTCTGCAGGATGTACATAAGGAGCTTTTACAGCTGCTGGCTTCTTCCCTTTTCTACTAGCTTTCTTAATTTCTGGATTTTCATCAGGGGATACATCATCTAACACAGTAACTTCATTTGTGTATAACCTGGGATTGAGCAATTTTTTCATGTTCAGTCTTAGCTTGTTCCTCGACCTAGTTTTAGGTCTAAAATATGATGCTTTTTCTCCTGGCATTTTCAACTCCTTTCCTTGATGCTGGATAGTAGCCAACTCTACTATTTCAAGCTTACCCCTCTTTCTGTTAGGTTTTGTTGCTTTGCTGCCTGAAGAAGGAATCTCTCTGTAGGTTTCAGTTTCAATTGTATTTTTTTCTACCTGCTCCTCTTCTAAAAGGTAACCTTCATCATCAGTCAATACAGTAATGGGGCTTCTCTGCTTGACTTGCAATTCTTCTTCATGCACAATCACCTTTTGTGTATCAGCAGTTTTCATTTCATGAGGGACCTCTGTTGGTACCATGGGCTGTAACAGCTTCTTTTGGTCTTCAAACAGTGAGTACTTGCCTTTGCTACTAGCTGAAAATACTTTGGGTCTATTATCCTTTTCCACCTGCTCTGATGCTTCCTCAACTTTGACCTCTGGCTTATCTTCAGGCTTAGACTTTTTACCTAATTTCCTCATCAAAACCTTACCTTTATCAGCTTGCCTTTTAGGTTTCTGATCTTCTTCTTTGGTTTGGAAACCAGACCAAAAGATGAAAAAGTCCCATGCCTTCCCTTCATGTTGCAAAACAGTGTTGATGATTAACTTGATTAGTCCATGATGAAAAATTGACTGAGATGTATGGTCTTCATGTTGCTTAACCCTACTGGACATTTTTTGCAAGCTTCTCAGAAAAAAGAATGGCAAGTTCATCTTTGACACTCCCACCATGTGTTGCAAAAACCTGAAATGATACTTGAATACATAAGCGTACATGCCTTCACAAGTAACATAGCTTTGCAGTATCCTGATTGGCTCAACCCACTCTCTTCTGAAATGTTGAATAAGGATGCCTTTATTCCAATCAGGAGTGACATTAGGTAAAAGATATCTTTGTGGATCAAAGTCAAAAGGCAGCTTCTTGAACCATGGTTCACCCTCATTTTTAATCCCTGTGGCTTCTGAGATCAGTTCCACTGTCAGCTTGAATTTGAGAGCATTAAAGGTCACCATGTCATCTTTTAAACCTTGAACAAACTTACAGGATACTTCTGCATTATATCCATCTATCTTCTTAAAAAAGTCCATCCAACCTGCTTGCTGAAACAATTCAACACATCCAGGGAGGTTTTCAATCCACCCTACATCAATTGGCTCTGCTATGTTCACTTTACCACTTTTGCCCATTGTTTCATGAAAAACTGAAAGTTGTATGATTTTCAGTAGATGGTCTATGAACTGCTTTTCTGTTTCTCAAGCCTTTTAACAACTCCCTGCAATTTTCTTGACAGACCTGTTTGTTCTTTTTCAGAAAACAAAATAAATTTTACCAACAGGTGGAAGAATTCAAATCACCGAGGTTTCAATACTCTTCATCAAGCATATGAATGAGATTTAACAATCAATGAGATTGTCATAAAAATAGTAGACCAGTGTTCATCCTCAAAATACATAATAAACCATAGTGTCTGAATGTCTTAGGTCACAGGCTGCTCAAACTCCTCATTTCAGTGCTAAGGAAACTAGGTATCATGTATAATATACATTCAGATATGACATTCTCCTTCAATACAAACTGAGTTAAGTCATAGAAAACAGCACTTAGATCAATTTAAGTATCCAGACTTTTCAATGCAACTGAGGACTGTCACTGAATGTAGCTGTTCTAATTCCAGTATTGTATTTTAATCCATGTGTATCAATACCAATATCAATTTTCAAACCCCAACTTCCTCACAGTTTCAGACTTTGCAAATGTAATATCAACCATAGGTTTCTCAACTGGAGACTACTTGTAAGGTAGATGAGCAAACAAAATCTTCTGTAATATATTCACATTAGCTTCCTGTAGCCTTAGTACTGAAAATGACATTAGGTCTGTCAACAATCCTAGTCATTCAACTCGTTAAACTCAATGTGCATAATTATCAGATCTTTTGGTGTAATTTGAGTGCTAAAACATAAACAGCTTTCACCTCAGACCGTTTCGAACTTCAATAACTGGATAGTTCAAACCTAGGGCTATTTTTCAGTGCTATGTTCAACAAAACTTCTCAAATTGACTCAAACAGCTATTTCTTTGGTTAAAATCTCATTTAAAAGCATAATTCATCCTCTCCATCAATCAATTTTATAGAACGATCTCCACCAGAAGAAACCCTAAATTGATGGACATTTCTTGGTGACTGCGGAATACCTGCTAATGCTCCGCTATAGTTGCTTTAAATCTGACTCTGAGTTGTTTAATGGCTGAACAGGTGTCTTGATATGTTTAATTTGATTACAGATATGAAAATAGAGAAGCCCTAAACTCCAGGTAACCTTCATAAACCTCGTCTCTGTTCTGCAGCGACATAATCCATCATTTTCACGGTTATGGTTACCCCACGAACCCTTTTGCCTTTGATAGTGCAGGTAAAAGGAAAATCATGCCACATTAGACCGATATTTGCTGCTAACTATCAAACCAAACCGCATTAAGAGTAATGATGGTCATGATTTGCTTCACGACTTAAAACCACCTGGAATCATGTTAGATCTGAAGCATACACGTATCAAACAACTCACAATATGGGATTAGTCATTCATCGATTGAAATCATGACAAAATTTTGCTTAAAAATCAGGAAAAAGAAGGCCGTGATATTCTTGTAGCGCGCCTTTGGTGATTTTTCACTCCAGCGCTACAAGAATATCTTTAGTGCTATTTTTTCGCTCTTTTTCAGCTTTTGGACACTTTGTATGAAGTTTATAAAACTGCTTGAGTGGTGATCATGCCTTATTGTGCTCAAAATTATCATTTGTGAATCCATTTTTTGATATAGTGACTTTTAAAATCCTTCAACAAAAAACAAACCTATGGCTTAAAACTAAAATTTTCAAAAACAAGATCAAAATTTCATGTAAACACTAAACAAAATTTCCTAAAGGAGGAGAAATCAAAACAAAGTAAATGACTAACTTGAAAGAAAAAGCAAATCAAACCAAAATTAAAGAAACAAAACCAAAATTTGAAGAAACCAATTACTGACTAAACACAACCAATAGGTTCTCTTGCTTAGGATTGCCCCCCTCTCCTGTAAGACAAGGTGCAACAATAGTTTCTCTTGCTCAATATTATTACCCTATCCTACAAGACAAAGTGTAACAATATTTTTTTCTTACTCAGGATTGTTCCCCTCTCCCGCAAGAAAAAAATTCAACAACATTTCCTCTTTCTCAGGATTATCCCCCTCTCCCACAAGACAAAACCAACATTAATACCTCTTTCACAGGATTTCACCCCTCTCCTGCAAGACAAGGCACAACCAATAGAGTCTCTTCACAAGATTGTCCACATCTCCCGAAAGACAAAGTTGTGGTAATTATGATATCCTTCTCTACAAACAATCTTGGCTACTAGGTGCAAAGTTACCATTCGAATCCTTCCTCTAAGATTCAAATTCAAGGGTGATCACTCTCACCACTAAACAACCAACTTGCTAATGGAATAATGAATGAATAGAATGCAATTTGAATCCCTTAAGACCAATTCAAATTGCCTCTAATATACCGAATCGAGGCTATAGAGGAGAAACTCCAAGTCACTAAAGGATTTTCTAGTCCATTGACTGGCCTACTCAAGTTCTCCAAAGAGAAACTTGAACTCATTTAAATTGACATGAAACCACTAGAAAATACACTCCCATCCACTAAGGATAACTCAAAATTACTAAGGCTCACTCAAAACCTCCCCAAAATCCCTCTCATGCACTGGAGACAACATGAATTCCACCTACTAACTTGAATTTCCTTAAAACCAACCCCATGTACTTGAGACAACTTGAACCTATCCAAATTTACTCAAATTAGTTGAGGATAACTCGAATTAGATTCAAAATCTCTTTAATTGACTAAAGATTGCTAAAATTCCTCCAAATCACACCAAATGACTGAAGGTAACGTGAATCCACCCTAAATTTGCTCTGATTAATTGAAGATAGGTTAGATAGGGAATATTCTCATCATGCATGGTTGCATGGTTGCATGGGGGCATGGGTGCATGGATGCATGGTACATGTATGCATGGTGCACTATTGCATAGGTGCATGGGTGCATGCAAACATTTATTAGGTGTCCTAGGATCTCTATGGTACAAAAGAATCAAAATTAAGAAATATAGAGTACTATTAGGAAGGGAAACAACTCCTATCCCTCCCAACCCCTTGCATGTGGAATCCAAGACCCCCCAACCATGTTTGTTGTCCTTGTTAAGCCGTTATTTAATTATAGGTCAATAATAATAAAATAATAATAATAATGTCCATAGTCCATAGTCCAGGAACCTAGTGCCACCATAATAATCAAATAACAACATCGCATATGTTCGAGGCTTACTGTCATAATATTACACAAGTAGTTTGATATTTGATTTGTTTATTTAAAAAATAAAATAAATTTCTAAAATCCTTCTTATATATGTATGTGTATTAACATAGACAGTTATATTTGCATGGAAATAAAATTATGGTTGAAATGTCTAGGATGATAATACAAAGGATGCAAATCCAATCCTTACAATTCCAAAAAAAATCCAAGAAACGGTATGTTCTTCTATCTAGCTAAGTTATCTAGAGAGTGTTATGCCTATTGCATTCTATATGACATGTAATTTTCCTAACATATTGTCCTACCAATAAAACATATTTTCAATCCATTGAAAAACAATGAAATTAAGAAGTAGCTTACCTATATTGGGTGTTTCTATTGACCTTGGATGGATGTGCATCATCTAATTGATTCAAATTTTGATGGGATACATATTGCATTGTTTCTTATTGAATTCCTTTCCACTACTCTACTCCATGTTATGCTTCAGAATGTGAAGGGGGAGAGTATAGATGTGTCACTTCCGTTGTTGAAGAAAAAAGTTGAATTTGGCGTGACCAACTTAGACATCTGATCTTTCAAAGGATGAAGATGATGGTGACTCATAAAATTGTTATTGGTCTCCAAAGATTGTTCAAGCTGATGGAGTTTGTAGAGGATGTATGCTTGGAAAGCATCATTAGGAACCCTTTGATTCAAGGAAAGCATGGTGTGCAAAAAACGGTTTAGAGCTTGTTCACAGTGATCTTTGTTGCATGAATAAACCTTCATTAGCAAGTGCGAATTATATTTTGACCTTCGTTGATGATTTATTTAGATTTACATGGTCCATATTTCCTGAAGAATAAGAGTCAAGTATTTGAAATATTCAAGGAATTTAGAGCATTTGATGAAAATCAATGTGGTTGACCCATCAAATGTTTAAGATTAGGCAATGGTGGTGAATATGTGAGTCAATCATTTGAACACTATCTCTTGCAAAATGGTATTTCTTGGTATAGATTTGTCCTTAACACCCCTTAGCATAATGGAATCACAAAGAGGAAGAATTGGGCTTTGGTAGAAATTCCTCAGTGCCTACTATAGACCAAAGATATTCTAACTAAGTTTTGGGCAGAAGTTGTTTACTATTCAAATTATCTCTTGAACCTGGTTTCGACTAGACACATCACTGACATGACTCTAGTTGAGAACTGGAATGGAAGGAAACCCTTTGTCAGCCACCTAAGAACCTTTGGATGTGTTTCTTGGGCACACATGTAATTTTCCTAACATATTGTCCTACCAATAAAACATATTTTTAATCCATTGAAAAACAATGAAATTAAGAAGGAGCTTACCTATATTGGGTGCTTCTATTGACCTTGGATGGATGTGCATCATCTAATTGATTCAAATTTTGATGGGATACATATTGCGTTGTTTCTTATTGAATTCCTTTCCACTACTCTACTCCATGTTATGCTTCAGAATGTGAAGGGGGAGAGTATAGATGTGTCACTTCTGTTGTTGAAGAAAAAATTTGAATTTGGCATGACCAACTTAGACATTTGATCTTTCAAAGGTTGAAATTAAGAAGGAGCTTACCTATATTGGGTGTTTCTATTGACCTTGGATGGATGTGCATCATCTAATTGATTCAAATTTTGATGGGATACATATTGCATTGTTTCTTATTGAATTCCTTTCCACTACTCTACTCCATGTTATGATTCAGAATGTGAAGGGCGAGAGTATAGATGTGTCACTTCCGTTGTTGCATTCCCACCTTTTTCCATCTACTCCACTCTTTCCAGTAGTCTTTTCAACTTCTCCTCAACTTCTAGCCTAATGTTATTGTTCCCACTATTGATTTTGATCCTCTGATCTCTTAATTTCATACTTTCCAATTTGGATTCCACTTCCTCCATTCGTTGGTTCCAAGAGTGATTTTCCTTCTCTTTCCCTCTTTCCCGGTTCTTTCTCCACTTGTTAAGTTTTATGACCAAAAGGCCATAGCACTCTTGCCATTCCTTTGTTTTCCTTTCATAGTGACACACCTCTTCGTAGGTCTAATATTTCACACAAAGCACACAATTTAGGTTGAAAATGATTCTCCTTAATCTTACCCCAATCCTAGAATCGACTATGGAGTGAACAAGTTCCACCAACCCCAAAAGATTGAATCCTTACAATCTAGAAGACTTGTACAAATAGAGGACAAATAAATAACACTCATAAAATGATGGACGATGATTCCAAGAATTCCTAGAATGACTATAACCAAACAAAATGTTAGGTTGCTATACTAACACATGATAAAGTTAATCCCACATCCAATCATTTGTCCCATATCTACCATAATAACAATGCTCTTAGTTGCCATAAGATGGTGAACATTAAAGAGCTTGGGTATGTAAAAATCCTATGTTGTAACTTGCCTTGATCCTTAATGTGCATGACACTTGGAGAATAAATATTTGATTCATGGGAAGTAGTAACAGATTAAATATTTGGTTCATGGGAAGTAGTAAGAGATTAAAGCCTCCCAATTGTTTCTTATTAATCCTTTCACCAAACGTGTTGCTTGATTTCCTTAATGATCTAAACCTATTGTGACAAAATATTTTGTGTGTTCTTTATACCAATCTCATTAAAATGGTATCCTTCATGCTTGGTTATTGGTCACCTCAACAAAACCCGAGCGAAGAATAGTTTATTATTCCCTTCAAGATCTAATATGATCTACGACACCTACCACCCTTGAAATATCCTTCCAAAATATTAAAATTAATTTTAAAGACTTTTTTAAAATTATCAATCTTCAACCAATTTTCTAACCTGAATTACTAAAGATATTAATATTAATAATGAACATCACTTAAGATATTAATAATGAACATTACTAAAGATATTAATAACAAATATTGTTTTCGTGAATCATCAAACATCTTACTATTATTATAACTTAAGCCCATGAATGAAGTGATCAAATGGTCATACTTTTTAGAGTGTCTCTTAAGCAACAAGTATTAAAAAAAGCAATGATGGTTGTTACTCTACCAGATCTCCAATATCTACATGGTTTTTCTATGGAGCCTCAAATATTAAAATTGGTGGTGCTGGTATTGTGCTTGGAATCAGTCAATCTCACACCTTCTGTTTAAAATTAGGCTATGGATATAGCACAACATCTAGAGTGGAATTAATTTCCCTCTAGGATTTACTATACTTTCCTGCTGAAATTGGAATTCCCTCCCTTCATATTTTTGGTGACTCTTCTGTAGTTATCAACTGGGCAAATGAGAAAGCTGCTCTCCCAGCTCTTGATCTGGAAGGCTAGTGTGCAAATATTTCTCTCCTAAAAGCCTCCTTTCTCACAATAGAGTTTCAGCATGTCTTCTAGGAACATAATTAGAAGGCATATTGCTTATCCAAGGAAGTGTTCACATTGGCCACGGGCCAATTGTCCTTCTCGGAGTTCTATGAAGGTTGTATTATTGGGGGAGGTGAGATTCAGGTCTTCTATATTCTCACTGATATATTATATTAATTGGATTTTTTTCATGCCTGTTGGCATTGAAGTAATTTTTTAGATGTATTCATTCTCCATGGATGAAGGTCATCACCTTATGATTAGCCGACTCCCCCAGCGCTTCCATGGAAAACCAGCCTGGTTTATTATTGTGCTTCCGGTGGTATGTCTATCTCCCTACTCGAGAAAGCGGGATTCTTTGTCTTGGGTTGTTGAAAGTTTAGCTTTGTTTCCTTGTATTGATTCATCTCAGTTTCCTGCGGGATCTAATGATCCTCTTTTGATGTAACAATTATCCTTTGATTCATATGAATATCAAGGCTAAGCTATTTTTCTTCTGATAAAAAAAGTATAATATGAATTTAATATTATTTTATTTTATATCTCGGATGTGTTTTACCTTAAAAATGATGAACTTAGCTTGAAAATATTGATCTGATAATTAAATTAATTTATTAATTCAAACCTAAGTTGTATAATATAATTAATTTATTGATTAAAAACTTAGTTGTATAGTATAATGTGAATGGATTACCTTTCAGAGGAGATTGAATAATTGATGTTTCATCATGAATTCAAATATAGTTATAAAGTATACATATATTAATTTAATTTAATTTAATTAATATTCATTTTATTATTTATACAAGAGATTATTTTAAATGATGATGATATATAAGAATAACTAAGGTTGAACAAAACAATGCTTGCTAGCTCATTCATTTAAGGTGTGGGTCTTGTCAACAAGGCAACCCGAGTTCAAATCCCCTTAGAGGCGAGCTAATTGGGAGGAGACACCCAACATTCAACGAGTTGAGGGTTGGTGTGGCCTAGAACGAGTGCAATCCCTAGTTGATTTTGTTGGATTTGATTCCCCTAGGTCATGGTATTTAAGACCAAAATCCACTTCCACAAGTTAGGGAGATTCTAGCAAACAAAAAAAAACTAAGGTTGAACAAATATTTAGATATAAAAGAGATCATTTAATAGATGATGACATCTATTAAATAAATTTAATTAAGCTAAATATTGATCGTAATTTGATTATGAAAATCATTAGCATTTGATTGATTTTAACAATATTCATTTTTTTAAAGTTTTAATGTTTTATTAAAATTAAAAAATAATAATAGATTTGATAAATTAATTAATATTTGACTTGGGCGTATAAAAATTTAAGGATATAGATCTATAGATAAGGGAGGTGGAGGAGGCATTGGGAAATCTGGTAAATGGTTTAAAGGTATTTATTCTCAATGAGGCTAACCTTATCAATTTAAAACATTTAGAAGCTAAGAAAGCAAAGTTATTGCTTGAAAGAGTGTGTCTGGAAACTAAAGTGTCATGCTATCTGATCAGACCCGGGAGACAACAATACACAATTCTTTCATCACTTTTCCTTACACATTAAACACAAGAACACAATCTAGGAAATGCATCTACATAATGGGGAAAAGGTTAGGGATTTTCATAGCTTGGAAGCCTTGGGTACTTCATACTTCTATGATATCTACAAGGCTTCTGATAGGGTTTCAATAGCTTATATTATAATGGTGGCTTCCATTTTTCCTAGGATGGTGAATGTTGAGGCTTTTGAATATATTTTAAAACTTGTGACCAAAGCAGCCGTGGCATTGATTCTTGGAACCTTAAAAAGGGATCAAAGTATTAGTCTTAATGGATGGACAATTAAATTTGACATGAGAATTTTTGGATCTCTTGGGAAATGATTTACTAAGAGTGGGAGAAGAAGTTTAGAAAAAAAACAAGGTACCGAGTATATAAATGCCACTTTGTTAGCTTTAATTCCTAAGGTTGATTGCCATGCCTCCTTCAAGGATTTTTGATCTATCTCCCTCGGTAATTTTCTTTATAAGATTTCATAAAAAAGTATTGTTATCTAATTGAATCCTATTCTCTTTTATTATACATCTTATGAACAATTTGGTTTTATATTTGGAACACAGATCCTTGAAGCAAGTGGATCCACCCGGGAGGGTCTTTAGTCATTAAAAATTAACTAGATACCTACAAAGGTGGTGAAACACGACCTTTCCAAGGCATACATCAAGGTATATTGGTTGTATTCAGATATGATGTTTATTCATTTGGGTTTCTCTCTTCCCTTGGTTAGATGGATCGTGGGATGTATCTCTTCTATTAATTTATTTGTATTGATCAATGGTTCTGCTACTTCTTTTTCAAGGCATATAGGGGGCTAAGATTGTCGCATGCCCCAATTCGCAAAACAATTTTATGTTATTGAGGAACATTATGTTATATTTTAGGTTAAAGTTTGTAATTAATGACCAAGTGGGGTCAAGGATAATTTAATGTATTGCAGAATATTTTATTAATAAATAAATAAAAGATGAGACAACAGCTTAGGGAAGCTGTTAAATGAGTGTTTACTGGTCACTTGATGGAGGAGACTGGGTTGAGAGTAGATTGGCATGTGGTAGCATCCTCAAACTAATTCTAGCTATTGTAGGTGGAAACTTCCCTATATTTGTGGTCATGATTCCCCAAGAAAGTGAAACAGGAGCAGGTGGATCATTAGGTAGAAACTGACCCAGAAGACCTAGGCATGCTAATAAAACTTCCCATTAAAGACGGTTGAGGCTACTCATTCTGGATTTGTGATCATTCTGAGTGAATGAAGTGCACATGTGAATTCGATGGAGGGGACTAGTTGAAGTAAGTTTGAGGGGATAAGTGTTGAAGACTGAACTAGTGCAGCTATTCTAAGCTGAACTTCTTACTGTTGTAAGAAGGACTGAGTTACTGCTGAACACTCAGTGGAGTTGCAGAGGATCTCAAGACTACATCTCTCACCCAGTACTCTACCAGGAGGACCAGGAGACAAGCTTGGGGGTCCTAAGAATTGCAGTCCAGCTTTTCTGCAGGAGTTGGTTGGGAGGAACAACCTCCTTAAGCTGTCGTCACCCCATCTTTATTACAGGTTCTACTTGTTTAAGTTTAGTTATCATTTTAATTACTACATCAGAAAATTTTAAGAGTTTTTTATTATTATTACTGTTAGGGATAAATAGGAAAATTTATTTATACCGTGAAAGTTAGTAACTAGTTAGATTAGGGTAAATCAGTAGAAACATTGCCGAGTTAATTGATAGATATGAAAAATTACCTAAACTGTATTTTTCCACACCTCTTGCAAGGCAGTACTCTAGTACAACATGTATATTTATCTCAGATAAGTAGATTCAATAAAAACTTGAATGCATATGCAAATGATTACTATCTACAGTATTTCATGTAAAATTATTATAGTCCTTCAGTTGTGTTTGAATATTTGCTTAAAGTATTTAATTAAACTTGATAAAGATAGAAATACTAGTCTAAATAATATACACTGGTATGTGTAATAGTTTATACATTAAAGCTAACAAAGTTAGTTACTATAAATCCAGAAAGTAAACTTAAATAAATAATATAAGATCAGTTATTATTTTTTTAAACTAGGTTAACTAATTAAAACA
Source organism: Pseudotsuga menziesii (assembly GCA_001517045.1). Lineage (NCBI taxonomy): Eukaryota > Viridiplantae > Streptophyta > Pinopsida > Pinales > Pinaceae > Pseudotsuga > Pseudotsuga menziesii. Next base: position 339,568 of record LPNX010337460.1, on the reverse strand, counting down.
GTAATTTAAAATACATAATTACCTAGTTAGTTTATTCATAACCAAAGCATGTATACTAGGTTTACTAAAAAAATAAAACCACTAACTCTGTAAACCATTAAGTATAATTAGGGTTACAAAAGATATGTTCTCCACAAGAGAATAAATTCAAATTTATAATACCAAAACCTAGCAGTATAATCTAGAAATTTCAGAAAAGAAATACAATTATTTAATAAAAACATTCGTAGTCTTATTTCTAGATTCTATTGCAGTATTATTAATTTTACTGCTAGTAAAATATTCTTTTCCTAAGGTCTTCAAATCTTATTCCTATAAATAAGTAACAAATTTTATTGCCTATCTATTTTAACCCTAACCATCGAAATTTAAATAACATCAATAATAACTAAAATAAATAAAATATGCATAATATTAAATAAACAGAGTTACTACTAATTCCACTTAAGCGGTAAAAAATGCCTGTAATATTAAAAACAAACTGAACAGTCTTAGTTAGCCTATGGCCTTTTACATTTTATGTCAAGGCTTTAAGCCTGAGAAAAAGTATCCTAATTTAAACAGAGTTTTCAAAATCGAAAAACAACCATCTGTTTTCGGCTATGGAAACCCTTCACAAAAATGAGAAGTGTTGTATGAACAGCCAGTAAGTTGTTCTTTAAAAACCCTAAATGCATCTGCATCTAACGACCCAAGGGATTGACAATACAAGTCACGGTTTAAAAACCAGTTCCAAGCATTACTGTAATAAGTTATTCTTGGCCGAACAAACTTACAACTATTTCCTTAAGACTCGGCTGAGAGAGCCCGAGTTCTTCCATTACAAATAGCCACTAGGGCTTTTAAAACTAGAATTTAAAAGAACAAACAGAGTAGCTAATGACCACGGCTGAGCCTATAACCATAACACATGGTAGTGCCATCACTTCCCACCATACATTGTGTGCAAGAGAAACCCCAGGTGAAACCGAGGCTTACCAGGGTGGACGCCCTCCTGGATGCCTATGGGTAGAGCTCTTCAGCTTTAAGCTCAGTCTGGAGAACCTGCGCAAGGAAAACCCCTAGTTCTGTTAGTTAATTTTATTCACAATTTAATAATTGAAAACTGAGCTAAATAAACTGTAAGGAAAACATTTGCGTTCTTACCTTGTGGAGTTGAGCAATCGGGAGGTTGTGGAAAGCCAACCCAAGTTCTCTTGCTTGTACACCAGTTAAAATGGAGCTCCGCAAAGAGGGAAAGTGCAGAAACAACTTTTAATTAAAAATCCTTAGCCATGACGAGGAAGTTTCAAACCCTCGACACAAAAAACAGCAGTAAGCAGAACCAAAATTCACTTTGAAAGACAATGACGAAGACAACCCAAACCAAAAAACTCTTTACACAGACGAAAAACCACCTCACAATGGTAGCAAGAATGCTTGATCACCCTTCTTCACCAGCTCAGTAAGGTTACAAAGGCGTGTGTGCATTATAATGGAGGGTCGACAGAGAACCTGGCGGCCATGAGCCCTCGGCTTGACCACTCCACAACCCAGACAAAAAAATGCGCAACTTTAGGGTTAAGGCAAGTTTTATGACATTACAAGTCAACGAGAAACCCTAGCTCTCATCACCAACCACGTGTCCTTCAATAATTTTTCAAATTATGGGTTTTGAACTATAGTGGAAGTCTAGATTGCTAATCTGCACAAATCATTGGGTTTAAGTAAAAAAAAAACCATTTAACATCATTGTATAAGAATCTCTACCCTCGTATCGTTTCCTTGTTCTTAAACCATAGTCTTTGCTTTATGGGAAATTATCCAGTTATACTAAGGGACCAATGGTTAACTATAAATTATCTATGTTCATCTTGATATTTAAATATTGTTTATATTTGATGGTAATAAGACCACAATGATGGATATAGATTAGCCCTCCATAAAAGTAGTTAACAATAGATCTTGGATTTTTGTAAGGTGTTCATTTTACAATAGGGTTTTAGGTATAATTTAACTATAGATTAAGCATTTATAAGTTGTCCTCTAACACCTACTGTTGATAATGACATTATACTAATCAAGGAAAATAAACCAGTTATTTGCTTATACCTATTCACAAAAATCCTAAAGCTGGGATTAATATAATAATACATTTGGAAATTACAATATATATCCATTGTAATCAAAGCTCATATAAAGCAAGGTTTATATACTAGAGAACTAGATAAGAATACATGGTTTAGAAGGTTTACTAACGTAGAGTTTAAAAGATTAAAAATAACTCAAATAGATATGAACAGTACCATAGTCCAATCTCTGCACAACCATATGTAGTTAGGGATACAAGTACGTGCAACATATCTTCTCTTTTATAAAAATTGCTAGGCCACTATGCTCTTTTTGGCTGAAGTGGAACTGTTCTTAACCTATAACATCCCAAAATGAAATATAAGCATTTAATTGAAAATAGAAGGAGGGAGATTATTTGGATGAAGTACTATAGAGGTAAACTTGATTGCACTTAACCCATCCTTTCACAGTATTGATTTTATCATCATTTATGTAGTTTGATAACATTAGAAATACCAACAATAACTTCTTCAGGGTCAAGTTGCAAACAAACATTTTACTAGCATTTATCCCATGCTAGTTGGGTATTAAACTCGATCTAGATATTTTTTACTGGAAGAAATTGTTTACCTATTTAGAACCATTTTTCCACTGCGTTAGTTGTAATCTAAGTAAGCCCCGATCTCATCTAAGATGTTTTCCTACTTGACAAAAGAAAGTAATAACACACTTAGTATCAGAGCAAGATGTAGTTTCCTTTTTTACTTTCTGAAATATACAACTGTTGTGTTTAACATCCCTAACATAGCAATTCAAGATAAACTAATAAATTATATAGCGCTAAAGAAATATAATTCTCTTTGTTATTTATAACTGTTTGAGTATCCACTAACAGTTAATGGTTCATTGGCAATGACAACCTTGACATTTTATGTTACATGAAAAATTTTAAATTTTTATGAATTTTTGGGTTATTACAAAGACAGGGCTACCCTTTATCCTTATACCTTTTGTTATTGCTCATTGAAGGACTTAGTAGACTGATAATTGATGCAAGAGCCTCTTATTCTCTCCATGACATCAAGCTAGGTAGAAATGTGACTCTCTTTCATCTAATTTTTTGTAGATGGTGTACTTATTTTTTTCCTTCCTTTATTTAAGTATGGGTTCATTATTAATAACATACTTCAGCTCTATGGTTGGGCCACTAGAATGGAAATAAATGAGGCAAAGTTTGCTCTTTCTGTATGAACTCTTATGACTAATCAGGTGGCTCATTTTCATGGTCTTTTTCATTTTCAATGTTTAGACTTGGAAGATAGTATTAAATATCTAGGGTTTAAACTTAAGTCAAATCGTTAACTCAAGAGTGAATAGTTATTGTTGATTAACAAAGTGGAATGAATAATATCACATTGGTATAATAAATGGCTCCATCATTGTGGTAGGTTAATACTAGTCAAACATGTGCTTGGAGAAATTCCTATCTATTGGCACACCTTGGCTCATACCTCAAAATGGATATTGGAGAAGATTAGAAAGCTATGCTTCAATTTCCATTGCAGAGTGATCAAGATTATAGATGTATGCATTGAGTTTGATGGAAACAATTGGTTGGCCCAAAAGGGATGGGTGGGTGGGGTTTAAAGGATATCCATCTATTTGGGTTTTCCTTAGAAGCTAAATCATTATGGAATTTTATTACTAAGGATGGAATTTGGAAGTGGATTCTTGTGTAGAAGTATATAGAACCTAGGTCACCCTTGAATTGGATCAAAGGGATATAAGGTGTATCTAGAATGTGTCTAATTAGTGGAAGGAAGTATCCCTTCACTTTCCTATTTTAGGAGGCTTTTAGCTTGGAAAGTAGGGGATTGTAAGAATGTTTGCATTGGATAAGATGCTAACATGTAGTGCGATAGAGGTATATTTATTCCTAACAATAGAATAAATCATTTGTGATATTCAAGTAAATCGTTTCTCTGGTAAGTGGATAATTCCCACCTTGCTGCTCTTTAGAGTCAAGGATGGTTGTTGGTTGATGCTCTAGGTTTTGACCCTCAATGGGTTCCATATTGTGAACGCTTCCTCTTAGAATGACACATGTCTAATACTCGATTGTTTGATGATGAAGACTCATTTATATAGTCTTATAATCAGGTTGGTGGAAAATAGTTAGTTTAGTTGGGTTACCTCTCCTTTCTTCCATAGGGAATGGTCATGTATGGTGGTGGCATAAGCTTTGTCAAGTGAAATCTCCTACCGAGTCAAAAATTCTAATGTGGCTTTCACTTTCTAGTAAATTGTTGACTTGGGATCAATTGAAGAAAAGAGGCAACGTTGGGCCAAGTGTATATATGTTGTGTAAAAGTGATGGGGAGAGTAACAAACAATTTTTTTGCATTGTTCTTATAATCTTCAAGTTTGGTCATTATTGGAAAATTTACTTAATCATAGGGCTCTCTGGTAAAGGAAGTCTTTGGATTCTTGTTTCTAAATTCGGATTAATAGTAGAGAATTAAAAAAAAATATTAAGCGCTTCCTTACTTATCTCTTTGGGCGGTTTGGATAGCATGGAATGGAATGGTCTTTGAGGGGAAATTTGTTCCCTCTTGATATAGTTGATTTTACCACACTTGGTATATCACATATTTGTGGCCTTCCATGTCCCTCTACAGACTCCTTGGACCCCTTTGTTCAAATTATACTTTTATGTCCTAAGAAATTCCCCAAAAAACACCTGTTTATGTGTAGACACGACTTTTAAAGTTATATATGTGTGTACACGCAACTTTTGAGCCAAAAACTGCCTACATCAGGAAATGTGCACGAAGACAAAATATTTTGGAATTTTTCTCATAGAGTCCCGAGTAACTTGGTTCTTGGCCTTCCATATGCCTTGAGAATGTTTGGACTCGACCCTTCATTGCCTAGTTGGAGGGCTATATATTGAGCCTCTTGGATACATTGAAGAGGGAGAACTTGAAGAGCAAGGAAACTATAGTTCATTGTTTCCTTATTTGTTTATCCTTGAGTCTATATCCCTTTTTCCCTTTGGATCACATATTGTTGCTCTTCCCAAGCTTGCCTTCACTTTGTAATATTTCCATTGTGATGGAGGCCCAGGTGCAGGATTCGGTTTCTCGGGTTCGAAGAAGTGCCGACAGAGGTTGTCACTATTGTATCTCTATTTTATTAATAGAAATATCCATTTCATGTCCAATACATGTGCATAAATATGAATATTATACCAATGGATGTATTTATTTGCTTATACATGATTGTTTATACATGCTAGAGTAGGCCTAACACTTTGACATATAGCATGCTTGTCTTGTTTGTTGTTGTTGAGAGCAAATTGTGCATACAAGAGTGTTGGAAAATATAGACGAAGATCTACATCAACTGTCCAGAATAAGGTACGCTTCATATCCCTTAGTGTTCGATGTATTTATTTTTCTTTCATATTGGAATGGATTGTTTTCTGGTGTCATTTAGTCTGTTGTGGTACACCCCAAGCCATAGGAATTTTCTCTCTGTAACAGAATTGGCAACTCCATTGGGGAGGTTCCTTTTTTTTCCCTTACGGATTGGGTGCACAATGTGCTTAAATTTCTCTCTGTTCTTCGAGTTTCTTTGTCGGGTCCAGAAGTAGGTTGGCCCTTTTGTATCATGTTGAAGTGATTTTGACCTTGGCTGATCACTTTTCCCTTTCTTTCTTCCTGTATGCAAGTTTTTTCTTCACAGTTGCATATGCATGCGGTTTTCTCCTAAACAACCCTGTATATACCCAGATTTTCTGCGAACAATCGTGTATGCCTCTGTTTTGAGTTTGATTTGAATGATTGAGATTTGATGGATGAATTCTGAATGATGTTGAGTCTTCCTTGATACTGTTGGTGCCTATACACTGCCTCTGTTTCTGACCAGAGACCCTTTTTTATTTGTTTTTAATTAGATGTTATTTTCATCTATTTCCTTTGTGTTTTGGTATTAGTGCATTAGATTTCTTTTATCTTGGTGCCTTGCTTGACTTTTTTCTATGAGTTGTTCCAGGGTCTGAGAGTTGTAGAGTCTTTTGTTGCTTTTACATCTCATTTATTTTGAAAACACAAAAATATTTTATTTTTGGCATACTTATGCATTTTTGCATGGTACTTGCATTAGGTTTGCTTATTGAAGTTATAGTTAGGCTTTCATATAGTAATGATTGCATCATCATTTGAAGGAAAAAATATGCATCTCATGTAGTGGCATACCCTGCTTTCTCATTTAGACAAAAATGCACTTGGCATTGTTTGTTAGGTGTGCACATTTACTTTCACTGCTGAGTCATAATATCATTGGTTGCATGGTCATTTCCCTCTAAGTAATCACAACTACTAAAATCAATGCTTAATTTAAAATGAGTTACACATTTTGATTTGATAGGGTGCATCAACAATATTAGGTTTTAGAGTCATGGAATAGTTCATTATGAGTAAATTCTCCAAGACTACTAAAAAAAACAAGTAGGTGTCTGTATAGGTGAGAGAGTGAAATCCTTGGTATAATTAGTGTTCTAGGGAGGCTCCTCTTACACAGGATTTAAGCACGAGGCAGCGTACATGATTGTGGTTGGGATATCCCCTGGCCACTTTTTGTGAGCGCCAGAGATATTTCCAGGATCTTATTCGTATCTGGGGTCTTTTGAGATACCGGTTGGTGCTTTCGAGATTTGGGATTTGCTACCCTGCCCATATGGTAGATCCCACCTGTGAATGTCCACCTGAGCATTGGCTATATTGGGGTGAACTTAGTTTCCTTACCTGGGTATCGTTGGGGGTAATTGCAGAGGTTATTCTGTGAGTGTTCTTGGCCTTGACCAGGTAGGGGTTAGACAGCACAGTCGCTTTACACATTGAAGTTGAGGGCCACTATAATTGGTTACACACCTCTGCTTGTAGTGTATGGGAGTCTCAATCCTCTCCTAGGCGAGACATACCTACTGCATTCGGGAGATCACTTATCCTCCCCTTGGCTTGCTTGCATTTTGGTTGTGGATTTTATTAGGAGTGTGCTCTATGTACACTATATTGCTTTAGGGTACGTAATTATCTTGAGTCTCTTTATTTTTATTGAGTCATCGTGGATCTGGGAGAGGAAATCTGCCATTCTCGACGCTTAGCAGGTCTTCCACCTTATACCTCTCCTCTTCCTTCACAGGAGAGAATCAAACAGTCTAGGTGGACCAATACTCACTTTGATTCACACACAGATCTCACCATGAGACATACGTCTGAGATCACAGAGCATCCCCCTTATCCACCCCCCAGGGCAGAGAAAATACTTGAGAGTTTATATGGGACTCCGAAAGAACCTGGTCAGTTTGAGGTTGGTACATCACATAATGTACTATCACAATTTCCAGACTATATAAACACAGACCTTTGATATTTTTCACATTTGTCGAGCGGTGAGACTCGGTAGAGACCCTCTAGCACTGACCCATTTAGTTATGGCATGCCAGACCTTCCTGAGACTGGTCCGTCACCCAATGTCGGATCTGGTGTTAACCCTGGTACTACGCATGGGGGCACTTCCATTCCTTTCCATGTAGATAGGTTCGGTAGTAGTCATATTTCACCTTCCACCCATGTAGTGGGAGGGTCCTCACACACGCTACCTAAGCCTAGTATTGGTATCCCCATCCGCGAAGGTGACTCTAAGCATTAGAACATTGGAAACACAAGTTATATCCCATCCTATGCTCCATCATCTTTGGCACCTGTTCCTTCAAATGCGTTTCTAATGACACATTCTCCCCATAACTCTCATGGTCCTTCGGGCCAGAGTACTACTACTAGCCATGTTTTTCCCACGTCTGCTCACACCGTAGTGTCACAAGGCTATGTGCCTTCTTATGTGTCAATAGGGTATGTACCACCTTATATAACATCTTATGTACCACCTTATGGGTCCGAGAATCAATGTGCTTATCAGTCCTACAACTATGGCTTTGTAGCACCCCAGTCTCAAGGTATTCTGAATTACAATATTCCCATGTACCCTTTTATGGGTCAAGAGGGAGGAGGCTATTATCCCACTGACCAAGGCCATGATGTTTAAAAAAATCATTCCTACATGAACCAATATTATCAAGGAGCGTGGAACCATATGGAACAACCTGGAACCAGATGGCACAACCTAGGCTCCCTTTCCTAGCGACATTGAATTTTCCTGACTTATCGAGATTAACCAATGATCCTATATCTCATGATCCGACATGGTTGGTTGTTCCCGCCAAGCTTCCTTTGGACATTCCAAAATTCAAGGGTAAGACTGGTGAGGACCCTGGTGAGCATGTTATAACTTTACACCTATGGTTCTCTTCAAATTCATTGAATCATGGTTATGTTTGTTTACGACTATTTCAATGCACCCTCACGGGTCCTGTGACAAAATGGTATATAGATTTTCTTGGGGGCACATATCGGACGTTTAATGACTTAGCCATGACCTTTCTCAACCAATTTCAACTACTTGTGTGTTATGATGCCGGTACTGATCTCTTTTTGACATTTCGGCAGGATAAAGCCACCCATATCTTTGATCATATTCAAGAGTGGCGTAGACGAAAGCGGTTGATTAAGGGTCACATTCTACCGGAGTTTCTTTTGGAGTGGTTCCTCAAATCGTTATTGCCATATATAGCGAAGATTGTTTCCACATTCGTAGTGATGAACGAGGAACAAGATATCTTTCGAGCTTAGAAACTAGACTTGATTTACGCTCAGTGTGGGCTTTTATATGAGATTATTTCAAACACACCACGATCCAATTTCCATCCTAAGTTCAAATCTAGGACACATGCTGGTGGCATTGTTGGCTCTACAAGTGCTAAACCTATAGACTCGGTTATGAATCAAATGAAAAGTTTGTCTATTAACCATCCTACATCGGGACAAGCTACGACTTCATCTCATCCCACTCAAACAACAGATGTACATTCTGTGCAGTCGTTGAACCAAAAGGGCAACCAACAACCCATAAGGAATAAGGAAAAAAAGAAGAAATAACCGTAAGGGTGGGAATAGGAACATAAATGCTAATGATGACAATAATGATAGTAATGCTAGGGGGAAAAGAAGTATAAACATAAGGTCAAGTTCCCTTGCAAGCTTTGTGGGGAATATCACCTCACTCACTTGTGCCCTCATATGGAAGACGCCTCTAAATTCATCGTACAGAGCCCAACTGTGTTGACAAATCCTTTACCTCTGCACATATCTTATCTCTTCTATTTCATTTCTCAATAATGAACAATCCATGCAAGGATCCTTAGGTTCTTGAGGTGCCACAAATCAATCTTTCGATTCTTTGGACCTATTTTGATGGTGCATGCCAAGGGCATGGTAAGGTGGTGGATTTCGGATTTATGCTCCATATTTTTGCTTGGGAACTCTTCCATTTCAAATCCAACATGTGAAAGAGTGTAAATAATTTGGTTGAGATCCATTCACTATTTTATCTCATGAAATTTTCTCTTGATTTAAATATTAGTCACATTCAAATACTTGGGGATTCTCTTGTCTCAATAAATTGGATGAGAGTTCATGTGCATATACATAATATTGATATCTCCTGTTTGTCTTTTGAGCTAAAAAGGGTTGCCTCTTGTTTTCAATTAATTGTGTTCAAGCACATATATAGAGAACTTAATGGAGGAGTTGATATTATATCAAAGGAATGTCATATTATGCTTTACTGCTACTTCAACTTAAATCAATTTCATGATCATACCTTGGTAGACAAAAGGTCTAATGCTTTATCTGATTTCTAAGTTCTTCTTTTTTACTTGGATGGGATGAATGCATACTATCCATGACTTTTCTGTTGCTCTAATCAATGTAGTGGGATTATATACACTTATTTTTGGAAATGTGGAATTTAATTATGTGCTAATAGTGCTTTTTATACCACTATGGGGCATATTTGATTATTTTAATTTGGGACTCTATTTAGTTGTTTGCTTTGGGATCTATATTTAAATAGTTCATGCTCAATGCATATGATGAATGTATTTTTGGTTCTGTTACCCCCCAATTCTTCGCAGTGTGCCACATCAAATTGCCACAAAGAATGGGTTCTTTTTCTATGTAAATTCCAATACTAGGGCTTGTTTATGTAAAAGTGTAGGTTTAGTGGGACTCAAGACCTCTGTTCTGGTCATGGAAACTCCTCATGTTGGGAATTTATGCCCTAGGTTGGTGTCTGATGCTTCTTGAAATGATTCCATTAGGACATATGGATTAGGGGCTCCTAGCCACACTTGTTTTTATGATTTGTAGAGGTGATTGTGCTTGTAATGGTTTTCATGCCCGTCTTAGTACACCTCATTTATACCCACTTGGACCTATTTTGTCATGTGTAAACTCTCCTCTTGGCTCAAGCATGCCAAATTGATGATGGCATCATCCTTTTGAAGATATCATACCATCTAAAGGAGGAAGGTGTTGAGGGAAAAAGCAAAATGTTGGGGTTAGATGGGGCATGATACCCTCCTCCCAAAATCATTAATTTTTCATCAAGTTACATCAATTCATCATTTTTATTAATATTTTATGTATTATGAGGTTTAGTCCTCGGATTGTGAGTAACAAACCCTGAAAAAACAATTTCAAGTAATTTTAAGACATTTTAGGTCAGTTGGACTAGAGGAGTGAAAATACGTTTCTTTTTTAAAAGGCGTGTCTTGTCACATATAAATAAGACATTGCTCATTAATTTGTAACACAAGATCATGGGATCAAATAAAATCATTTCTATGTTTCTTCTTGTCTACCTTCGCTAAGTGGTGTGCAGCTCTCTTCTTGAGCAATCTAGAGCTTCATGTGGTGATTTTTGGTGTTTGAAGGCTTCTCAAGTATATTGCAAGTATTTTCTAAGGAAAGAGATTCTTGGGAGGGTTACTCTCTTCTCCTGTTTTCTTCTTTTGTAGTAAGATCTCTAGTTCTCTTATCTTGCACTATTGAATACATCCAAGGTAAAGGTAAATTATGTCTTTTATGTATAACATTGTTTTTTATGTGAGGCATCCCTCCCTGGAATGTCTCTCTAATTGGTTCTCAGTCACCTCTTTTTTCCCTAATTAGGTCAAAACCAACACAACCTAGGGTTTCTTAGTTTTCCCCTAATTCATACAAAAGTGGATTTCCATACTTGAGAGAAATGCTAATCATGATTTATCGATGGCCTTGAGGATCAATATCTCAACAGTATTACCTTATCTTCATCAATTCTCTTTTTATAAAATTATTGTACTATATATTGCAAAAATACAAAAAGAAAACAAATATTGTGAAAAACCCTAAAAAAATTTATATGTTTTGCAAAAATAAAAATAAAAATTTGTTTGGTGCCCTAGTTATTTTAAATCTGATTTTCTAAAGTGGTCAATTTCCTATCTTGGTAAAATATTGGGAAAATATTAATAAATTGAAAAATAGTGCAAAAAGTCAAATTTTATCCCTAAAAGAGGTGGCGACATCCTTGGGTTAGGTGACGCGAGATCTTAGGGTTTGTTGTAGATCTAGTTATTGCATTATAGCAGGTCAATTTTAAAGGAAAAGTCAAACCCTAAGGTTTTAGGGTAGATTGGTTCAAATCCTAAGTCACCCGAGGTGACCTTGGGGGGATTTGAGACCCTAAATATTTATGGTTCACATCAACTGTTATAAATTGTAGGTACTAAGTAAAAATTAAATCTTAAGCACATATTTCATCCACCAAATTAGGGGTTCCCAAGGGGGATTGGTGTGACCTGCCTATATTATTCCCTTGAGGTAATATTTGCTTGACTCTATTGGTTGGTTTGAGAGATATCTTGTGCTTTATCTTGTTGTTTTGTACAACAGAAAATTACATAATTATGATTTCTCCTATCCTTCCAAGTCAAGATGCATTTGTTTCATATCTTTTTTTAACTCCATTAGGCATTGTTCTACTAACAATGGGAAGGTATTGTAGGGATAAAGGTGTCTTCTATTGTGTTTCTTACAAGTATATCCTTACTTCATTTGGGGAGCCTCATGTGACCCAAAGGAGTAAGGTAAAAAGAGGAAGGTAGTTACATTGACCTGGCATTAGGTGTACATCATCAAAGAGTTGTTGGTCATAACATTGCCTCCAGTGGCTCCACCTCTTTTATTTGGGTCCACATACTTCATTTGGGTCCACTCACCTTTTATCGTGGACAAGTGCTAGTTTTTGAGGCAATAGGTGTGACTTGAATAAAAAATACATTTTTTAGGGAAAAAAATCAAATTAATATTGATAAACTCTGTGTAGTATTTCAATATATTTTCGTTAATAATTTCATCATCATTTTAATTTTTTAACTTTATAGAGACATAAGACTTAATATTATTTAAATTTTAAATTTCATAACAAAATATTTGATTAAAAAATCACCTTCGGAAATAAATAGAAAATGTTTATTATGTTTCACTCTAAATATATTTTTATAAACAAATAAATAATCTATTTAACATCAAATTAAAAACAAATTAGAACCCATAAATAAAAAATGAATAAATGTAATGTTTTATTAAAATAATAATAATAATAAACCAACATAAACAAATATCAAACCATGATTTTCCAAGATGTTGGTGGGAAAGTGGAGAGGACCTGGTTGCACCTTCCTTCAAGCGTGGTCCAGAGACCTCCAAGGCTCCAATTCCTTCAACTGCTCATGCGTCGTCGATGCAAAGGGAGAAGGACCCGAGCTCTTCATTTGCAGTAGGCATGGAATAATTTGGTTCTCTTGGTCACGAGTATTTGGTAAATGTTGTTTATTTTGGGTTTTGGGTTGACTAGCATCGTGCTGTTATGTTATATCTTTGTAATAGCTTTTGTTTTGTGATATGAAGGGGATTTTTGGGAGATATATTTGTTAGTATCTAGCAGGTAGTTATGTTTTATAAAATGAAGGTTATTTGTGTTTGGATAGGTGAATGGAATTGTATAAGGATATTTTGGGATGGGAGGATGAGCTTTATTTTGTAATTTTTTTACAGTAATAGAAGGATTTATCATCATATTCACAAAAAAATATTAAATCGTGATTTATATTTCCAAATAGCTTTAACAATATAATTATTTTGACTTGTATATATTTTCAAGTGAATAAATCCATATTGTTTCTTAAGCAAATAAAAAGTAAATCAATGGTGTGCACACACAATACACACAGATTTTCCCTAAATTTCCTTTATCGAGAAAACTAGAAAAAATTTGAGCCACACCTATATCTTCTTTGTTGTATTAACTTGACCATTCACATTACAGTATTTAGGTTTTCCACGACATCCAAAACCCTAATATGTTAACCCAAACTAGATTACAACCATACTCCCTTATATTACAATGTTTCAAAAACCATTAGCCAAAAAACACAAAAACAAGCAAAAAAGGGAATAAAATCTAACACAATCCACATGCAAAGAATATAATACATCTCCAACAGTCTCTTATTTCTTGTTTTATTTACAAAACATGAGGGTGTGATTTATAAGTTCATAGGTTAAACACATCCCATTAATTACTCCTCCAAATAGGTTAAACACATAACCGATTTGAGTTATTCTTCGATCAAGATCTCTAGTCCAATTTGCGTAAAAAATCCCTATACATCTATCATTCTACCTAGTCTAACATTTCCATTTCATAATATGTAGGGACACTTTGAATACTTAAATACCCTCTTAATAGTTTTCTAGTGCGCATTCCCTAGTTTTGACATATGTATGCTCAAAACTCCCACTACATGGATAATGTATGTCTTGGTATAGTCCATCGTATACATCAAATTACCAACATATCTATCATAGGGAACATGCGACATGTATTCAACCTTTTCTTGTCTCTTGGAACATTGTTTTGCGGATGACTTTGCACTTACATGAATAAGAACCTTGACTGTTTTACTTTCCTACATATTAAATATCTACAAAATTGTTTCAACACACTTCCTCTGGTTTAACCAATGTTTCCTATCCATGTGATCTCTTGTAACATCCATGCCCAAAATAAATTTTGTAGAACCAAGGTCCTTCATGTCAAACTTAAAGGATGATTGAGACTTTACCTCCTTTATGATATATTTGTTGTTTCTGATTAGAAACATATCACCAATATACAATATTAAATATATAAAGCAATCACCATCTTGTTTGGAATACACATAGTTATCTATCTTACTTCTCACAAATATCGGTTTGAGTAAGTATAAAACTTTTGATACCACATTCTTAGGGATTGCTTTAAGTCATAAAGGGAAATTTTCAGCTTGCAAGCCTCTTACCATTCACTCTAAATCCTTAAGGTTGTTTCAAGTATACTTTTTCTTACAAGTCCCCATGTAGGAACAATGTATTTAAATCCATTTTCTCTACTTCAAATCAAATGTTCGAGCAAGGAAATAGAAATCTATTGTAAGTCAATTTCACAAAAGGAGAAAAAATCTCAACCAAATTCAATTCCCATTGCTTGGGAATATCCTTTTGTTACCAAGCGATCCTTGTTCTTCTCCACTCTACCTTCTGCAATGAGTTTCTCTTGAACACCCATTTTCTAACAATGGGTTTTATTCCATCAGGAAACTTGACCATGTCATTTGCCTCATTTTTGTCTGAGGCTCCCATTTCTTAAACCATGGCCTAAGTTCCATAGTTTACCTTCCTCGCAATCAATTTCCTATATAATGGTTCTACAATCATCATTAGTAGTGGATAAAATAATGACAAAATGAAATTAAGGTGGAATATACCTTTTTGTTTGGATTCTTACTCGAATAAATATCCTTAATATTGGGGTTTGTGGATCCTCATCTGATTCATTTTATGCATCTTCATCCATTGAGTCATATTCTCCATTCTATAGTTCAAATTTCTTTGGTTCACCATGTTTTGGTTCATCTTCATTCTAAGGAGTACCAGATTCGAAAGTTTGTAGACTTATACTCCATCGTTATAACCATTGAAGATCATTATTTTTCTTTATTATCCAGTTTGTTCCCTTTCTCCTTTGGAACATGCAAATAAGAATCACAACCAAAAAATCTAAGATGTACAAGAGAGAGTTTCTTACTAATCCATGCCTAATGAGGATTCTTATCAACCAATGTTTATGTCGGTAATTGGTTGATCAAATAAATTGCAGTATATGATGCCTCTACCCAAAAATTTATTCTACGCCCGCACCATTTACCATGCATGTTTCCTTTTCCATCAATTTCCCATTCATCCTTTTTCCAACTTAATTGTATTGAGGTGTGTATGGAGTTGTATTTTATCATGTTATTCTACACTATTTACAAAATCTCTTAAAATGTTTCCCATGAAACTCTCTTCCATTATTAGTCTTCAACACTTTTATTTTCTTCTCTATGTAGTTTTCTATAAGAACTTTTAACTCATAATTTCTTGGACATGTCAAATTTCTTCTTTCAAAATTACAACCATGCTTTCATGGAGAAATCATCTATAAATGAGACATAGTACACAGATCTCTTAGATATGGAACTTGTGCAGGTCTAGACCCATCATTGTGTATTAGCTCTAGAATCCCTTTTTCTCTAGTAGCACCAAATGTGAATCTCATCCAATTTTATTTACCATAGAAATAATGCTAACATAAATAGAAATCTCAAGAATGATTAGGGATACATTCAACCATATGTTTACCATGCAAAACATGGAGGCCCTTTTCTATAATATGCCCTATTCTTTGAAGCTAGAGCATTATCTTCTCTATAGGAAGAACTCGAGTACTTTTAGTTTAAATCTTGGGAACAATGATACTATTAAAACCATAAGTAAAGATGTTTCCCAATATATTGTACATATTTTTAACTTGAACTCCCCTCAAGAACATCATTTCTCCTTGAAGCATATTGCAGTTATCCTTTTCAATTATAGTATGCACAACCACATCATTCAACTTACTCCTACATATCGGGTTTTTGTATGAACCTATAATCTATAGAGTGTTGGGAAGGGTTTAATTCACCCTTCCATCTTTAAGAAATAACTAGACCTTATTATAAAATTTTAAACCTCAATAATGCTTGTACCCCTTTGCACATTCCAAAGTGTGCTAAATCCTTCAAAGAATCAAACTTTGGCTTGCATACACAAATTTCTTATTAGCTACATGGATATTATATGATTGTTCCCTTTAGAAACACGTTTATACATATTAATACATAAAAAAAATGCTCAAATGTATGTTTGGGTAGTCATTGATCATTGTTGGTCTAACTAGGATTAGTTACACTCGACCCAACTTCCTTAACAAATTACTCATAGTATAAATGTAAATCTCAAAGCATGAAGGGGGGAATGGGGGACCATATTCCATCATTATAGCCTTATGATGAAGAAATGAATTTGGAGTGCTCATGATTTTTACAGTGCCTTTCCTATAAAAAAACCCCAATTTCTGAGCACATGTTCTATCAAGATTGAGTGGCGATCTTAATCACCCTTGATTGTTCCTTTCATTCAAGTTTAAGAGAGACAACATTGGATTGGATATCTGTCAGTGGTACGAGCAAGAGAAATCCAAGTCCTAGAGAAGGAGGTGTTGCAACAAAAGACATGTATCATATGGTATTTTGTTTCTACTTCTTATTAATACAAAGAAGATCCATCTTCTTTCCCATCTCCCTTAAATTCTCATGTTTAACGTGTTATTTATTTTGATGAGTGGAATTGAGTAGAGTAATTGATTTTATCCTGAAAGTTAATTTGCTTAATTATTTATGCATTTCATGTTGATTTTGAGTATTTCAATTAAAGGAGGCAATTGGTTTTGAGGAAGGTGTTCTTGTTGTTTTGTGTGAAAGTCTAAGATAGAAGAGTTTGGTTTAATAACAAATCTAAGTATTGTTAAGCATCATCAAGGAGGAAAACCATCTAATTTCAGGTGTTCCATTGTCTTTTTCTCCATTGAATTCAAAATTTAATGGACCTAATATTCCAAGTACTCATCCCCTCCTTATTTTGAGGAGGCCTTCTCTTCTATGACGGGAGCATCATCAATTCCCTCACTTATATTTAGATTTAACTCCTAGAGACATATTTTTAATTTTTTCTATAGGGAAACCTCTCACAAATAAGGAATCCTTGGTATGAGAATCCATTGTTTTCCACCTCATCTCTTCTAACAACATGGATGTAACCACACCGCCAATCTTTAATATGGTTGCATTACTCCCGATAGCTACAACTAGGTTATCTCATGAAGATGGCAAAGAGCTAAATATACTAATGCACTTATCTAGTTTTAAAATTTTGATATCAATAGACCAAACTTGACTTTAATGTTAAAAGCATTGAAATGATCTATCATGGAGTCGCCATTAGTCATCCTTTGGAGCTACAATTTATTTTGAAGGAAGTGTTGGGTTACCAAGGGCCTAAAATTATACAAAATCCTAACTAATCCCATAAAACCTTGATTGTAGCTTCTCCTAAGACATCCAATAACACTGAATCTAAAAGGCATGACTAGATCGTACTCTTTGCCTTCCTATCCAAATTTGTACAGTTTGTTGCCACCATACTATAGGAATAGCATTAAGGTCCATAATGGACCACTATTATTTGTATACAAGGAGTTCTTCCATATAAAATTCCATATATGAAATCTCTTATTGTTAAATATCTCATCCTATATTCTAGAATTGCTCACCATTCTCTTACAAAAAGGAATCATTGGTGTCACGCTCCCACTAAAACTAGGTTTATAATAGACCCGATATAAATTTGCTCCATCAAGAACAAGCTAAAACCTAGAAACAAATGCAGCTCTTTGAAGTAAATAACCATTCTTTGATACCAAATGTAAGTTTTAAACCCTTTCAAGTGAGTCAATGCATATAGATTCTTAAGTGAATAGAACGTAAATCAATGGCACAACTTATTTGGTAGGAAGAATACAATGGGTGATGTGTATTGGAGTATATTCAAAGTTGAGAGGGAAAACCACTCTATGGCTCTTGCCTCTACTACCAAGTTCCCTTTTAATGAATACAAATATGATTAGTCATTTTTCATCACAACAAAAATGGTAAAATAGATGAGCAAGAAGCGAAAGTTTGTTGTGGAGGGGGTTTTTTTGTTGAGTTGAATGAAATTTGATTGTGCGAGCTTGCAAAGGATGGATACTTTAGGGTGGAGTTCCATGAGAGTCCTATATGGATGGATATCATCATTCAAGTGACTTAATCCTAGAACATTCTTGGCAAGAAAGGCAGGAGAATCGAGGCTTTGAATTTTTTGTTAAAAAGGTTTCAATTTTCGAGAGTGCATTGTTGAGCTTTATGTCGAGAAGGTGAAGAATAGGGAGATTTTGGGAAATTTATCAAGATGAATATTTTCCTAAATTTTCCTAGAAGGTACCTTTTGTAATGAATCCACAAAGAAGAGGAGAAAAAAATAATTGGAATGTGTTCACTCATAAATCCTAGCTAGAATATTTAGAACTAGAATCTCACCATTGCAAGATTTGGTATATTTGTGAGTTGATATGATACTTACATGTTATTATCCATTATCCATGAGCATGGATGTACTATTTATGAGTGCCATACTATTTTTTTGAGCCCATATAAATCTTTACTAAGTGTAGGTCAACATTTTGAGCAGATTTAGGAGCTCCTTCAAGCCAAGATCTTTCCTCTAATACTGGTAAGTGTTGTGAGAAATAATATCGAATTTTTGTAAGGAATATTGAGGAGAAATCCATTTATTTGATCACAAAATATTCAAATCATGCATCGTTCTCCTCAAGCAGAAACTTTGGGACCAATTGGGTTATAGTTATCACTTTATATGGGTAAGCATTTGTAGAATGTAGTAACTCTATATGATTACAACATTTTTAAGGACTCTACCGTATATTTTGTCTTGTGATTAAGTTGGGGGGAAGTGCATTTTGGGTTACTTTCCTCCTCTATTATAGTTTCTTATAAGGAGGTAATTGGATCCAATACATCTCCTCCATTAGCACAGATGCTAGTTCTAGCAAATTTTTTATATTGTTGAGAAATTGGATGAGGTGCCAAATTTCGAGGTCAAAAATTTAAAGGTAAATGATATTTTCTTATACATTAAATTTGAAGTAGCTATAGGTATATTTAATGGTTAATGACCACATTATAAATATTTGCACCAACTGATATATTCTGATTAGACCAAAAATTATGAGATCCTTTTATTCTATAAAGGTTTCTTTGTCATTTAGTTCTATTCCGAGGAAGATTACAAAAAGAAATTTAAAGAGGGACCTTGGTCCTGGGGTAGAGAAAGGCTCTTTATTACTCCATGGTTTCTAGATTTTGATCCCACTATTATGGTGGTATCCAAAATATTGGTATGGTTGTGGCTCCCGAATATGTTGCTTCCCTTTTGTCACCACCGCACCATATAGTGTTATAATATATTGGTAATACTTTGGGAAGATTCTTAAAGTATGATAATGAGAGGACCCAACAGGGTTTGCTTACATAAGCTCATGTATTTTTGGAGATTGACCTTAGTAAAGGTTTTCCAAACAAGATGTTGTTGAAACATTCAAACTATAATTTCATTTAGATTTTGGATTATGAAAATACATCCATTAGGTGTTGGCACTACCACCAACAAGTCACATTCAGGAAATTTGTCAACAGCAAACAATCCTACCTAAAAATTCAAAGGGGTAGTTTTTCAAATCTAAAAGTTGGTATCCATATGATCCTCCTTCCTCAAAGGATGAATAAGAGGAGCATAAGGAATATTTTCTCCCAATTAGGTTGAGAAATTCAATAAAGAAGAATCTATAATAAATAATGATGATATAAGACAAACAATAGAGAGTGTACAACCTTTGTATTTCTCTTCTCCAAGGTTTGTAGCAACTATGGATACTTCATGAGGAGGAAAGAATAGAGCGCATGAATCTAAGAGTTTTGATTTTGATAAGGATCAAGTTCCTTTGGTGAATAATGGGTCTTAAATTTGACTAATAAATGATAATTGTAGATCCATCACTAGGAGAATGGATCGAGGTAAAAAATAAAGAAAGGCAAGATTGAGAATTCTTTAAATATTTACTCGTTAATTTTTTTTCTTTCTTAAGGTTCAATTTGATTGGTTATCTTTGAATGCTTTAAAAGAATATGTGTGTGTGTGTGTGTGTGTGTGTTGAATGCACTTGAAAATTTTGATTTATGTTCTTATTTATGAATATAAATTGTGATTATTTACTTATTTATTCGTGGAAAAAAGAAGTAAATCAATTTATAACATAAACAATACACAAAGATTTACCATGGAAACTCTTCATTGGGAAAACAAAATAAATGAGTTGCACCTCTATTTTCTTCATTGTATTAATTTGACCTCTCACAATACAAGTTTAGGTTTCTACAACATTCAAAACCCTAACCCATTAACTAAAATTAGATTACAACTTATGTCAGGATTATGTGCTACCCTAGAGAGCTTTGTGTGGGATCAACACAGATTGATCCCCATAAAAGAAAATCAATAAATTTAAGCAAGAAACAATCTTTAGTTTTTGCAAACAAACTTAAATGGAAAAAGAAGTTAGAAGATAATTTACCTTATTCCTATTGTTTGAAGAAGAAACCCTTGGCTTGTTGTTGTTCAAATATTCTCACTCATATTTTAAATTGTTAACTAAAAAGGGACAAGAACTATCAATATATAGTTACCATCACAAAGATTATAATAACAAATGAAGTTGTAGAATTACACATTCATAATCAAGAATTGAACAATTGATATGGATGGAAAAGAGAATTATTTTATATAAAAGTAAACAACAAGTTACAAAAGAATGGTATCACAAGATACAATATAATGGTATCACCTAAGTCGTGTTGTGACACTGTTCTAAAACTACTATTAGAATTCTTCCACTTAGGCCGCCAAACACTCAGCTTTCAATCTGAATCTTCTTTTAATAAATATTCCCAAGAGAATCCCTACAATTCTCTGACATAATAAAGCTCACAATAAGGGTTGGAAATACAATGCTCAAGATAGGGGATATGGAATTTCGTAGACACGGGACAAAGGGATTTTGTGGAATCTTGTTTTATTTGAACAACATGAGGGTATGCTCTCTATAATGCTCAATCCTTCTAAAGCAAATCAAAGTAACTAAGACTAGTTTTTTGTTTTATGTGTGCCTCTTTTATATTGATGGAGAGGTAGCTATGGAAGTTAGAGATGATTATTTGTGGGACTTGGGTAATTGGGAATGACCATAACCACAATTATTTTTTGTAAAATAAAGTCTTTTATTTTATTTTTTACCCTCTAACAGACACATACGCGGGCTAGCCAAAGATAGGGCGCATATACGCAAGCTAGCCCACTTTATGGTGTGTATGCCTTGGAAAAACATATATTTTTAAGGGGTTTTTCAAGATGCATTGTTGTTCATACATCACAGAGGATTAAGGAAGTCTACAAAAGAGGGAAAGGGATAAGATTGGACCATCATAAGCATCTATGGGACAAACATGTCAAAAAATGCTATAAAAAATGCCCCCTAATGTGTGAGGTCAGAGGGGTAGACAATGATCAAAATACATTACAACCTTTCAGGAGCAAGTGTAGAAGTAACCTGAATAAAAATTCCCATAAATAATCCATATAGATCAAGTAAAAACTCTCTCTTCCTGAGGTAAGCATACCCATGCTTAGGAGTACTAAGAAGCATGGTTGCAAATTAAGAACATCATGGATCCTTGAGGTATATAAGTAGTGATCATGGCCACGAAAAGGAGTACACAATTAATCTACGTCAAAAGGATATCATAGCCATGAGAGAGATACACAGTGGATCTATGTCTCATAATAAAATGAAGAT
Source organism: Pseudotsuga menziesii (assembly GCA_001517045.1). Taxonomy (NCBI): domain Eukaryota; kingdom Viridiplantae; phylum Streptophyta; class Pinopsida; order Pinales; family Pinaceae; genus Pseudotsuga; species Pseudotsuga menziesii. Next base: position 317,584 of record LPNX010337460.1, on the reverse strand, counting down.
ATATGGATATTAGACTAAATAGATCGATATTCATCAGAATCAATTCCAAAATAGGACTAAATGGCAATCCTATGCAACTCGAGTCGTATCAAAAATATGTTATGCTATATAATGAAATTGAGGCCTTCAAACCATCCAACATGGGTATGAGTCTAAACTATGTGAATAGATGTCCTAAAGTCGAACATAGTAAGACACCATTTGATTACTTGTCATTGATGTAAATCGTTAACAAACAAAATCCAATTCACAGATAATGATAATGAGAGGAAAGGTACCTAGAACAATATAAGAAGTGTGAATAGATGTGTTGACATCAAACACCTATCGATTCTAATGAACAGGGGAGATTGATGTATTTCCATTGTCGATAGTGATACAATCAGCCATTGATGACTACAAGCTCCAAGGTACAAAAAAGACTCTAGATCGCTATCCCATAATAGATGTTTTAGAGTCGATGGGAAGTAAGTTGTTGGAAAGAAAGCATTAAGGAATCTTTCATCATCCAACACTAGGTTGTCGCAGAAGTCCAAATATTTGGTGGAACAAACTGATTGATTCTTAAATGTATTTGACATGGGAAGGCCAACATACTAAAGTCAAGAGTTCTAAGAATTCACCGAAATAGGTAAAAAATTCCCTTGACCATAAGAACAACACAATAAGTGACTAAGGCAACATTGACTCAAGGATGAACAAGACATAATCCTATGACATATGACACATCAACAAACTTCTCCATAATGACTGGAAGAGTAACTAGTCGGGGGACACAATGCAAAAAATGAGTTTAGCTTCCTAAATTCATATTATAACCCAAATTGCAGAGATGTAGACTCTTGGGTGAAAACACGAAGTTGGGAAACACTTTTTTGCAAAAGGAGTAGAGGAATAAAGAAGTGTGAGAGAGAGAACACATGAAATAAGTCAATATAAACTCTCAACCAAGAGTTTAATCAAACTCTTAGTCAAGGGTTTAAACTCTGGTATGAGAGTTTTTAAACTCTTGTATGAGCTATTTTAAAATCTCGGCCTAGAGTTTCATCTACTGACATCATTTTATTTTTAAAAAACTCTTGAGTGAGAGTTTATCAAAAACCCATATGAGAGTTTATCAAACCCTTGGCCCAGATTTTTGGTCAACAAAACCGACGAAATATCATTTAGTTTTTTAGAACTTGTAGATTCGACAAGGTTGAACCCTTGCAAATTTTAAAGCTTACATGTCAAACTTGGTACCAATGGATTCATTAGTGAATCTACTTTCTAATGATATAAGAATTGATTCTTTTCATTAATAATTTCTATTTATTAATAATTTTATTCTAAACTTTATCACCTAAGAATTTTACCATTCTAAAAATCGCCTAAAATGCAAATTCAATATCATCAAAATGACAACACCCAAAAAAAAATTACAAATATGTTCCTTGCACTTTCCTCTTCAAAAGGGTAGTTTTAGGTTGTTTGACAAGAGTCACATTAGAAACAAAATTCAAGGTCACCAACATGTGTCGATAAGGCACTGTTTTTTAACCTATGTTATTTCGATAAATAATAAAAAATAGTGCTTAATTCTTAAAAACCTCAAAATATATTCCATTACCAAGTGCAATATGTGTAGATTATGAACATATATTTTTTCCCTTAAAATGAATAACTATCTCTCAAAAATACAAGGGGCACGTGGATCACTCATTATCCATAGCTACAATTTTAAAGTATACGCTATTGGTACCCCTTAAAGTGATCTCACTGAATGTCCATAATTTTTTTTTTTTAAATGAATAAAAAACTAATATAATTCCCTAAAACTCGTGTGTTAACTTCGAGGTGAAATTTGGAAGGGAGATATGGGTTTAAGGGGGTTTAAGTTGAAAAACATAAAGTTTTGTAGTTTTGTCTGTTAAAAAAAAACAAGCAAAAGTGTTCCCCAACTTCATGCTTGCACATTTAAGACAATGTGTTTTGTTCAAGGGCAACACAACTTGCTTCCAAACATAAATAATATCATGACTCTTCCCCATCCGTCTTTTTGGAATATTTGATTTTTTATTATTATCTTTTTTCATATTATAAAAGCTTGAAAAAGAATAAAACCATACTATAGTACGTGGGAGGAAATGAGTGTCAAGGATAAGAGAACTAGTTCCAAGCGCAAGGAACAAACCTATGCATACTGCAAGGAGCATGAGCAGGATAAGGACACTCAAGGTGTGTTTCCTCCAATAAAACATGTGTCAAGCTGCAAAGGAAAATTGATGCAAGGCTTAATGATAATGAGATAATAAATGAGGGCTTTGAAAAGAGTTGTAAGCTAAAAGTTGACATAAGGATCAAAAGTGAAAGCAAGAAAAATGCAATGCATTTACAACTTAAACACAAAAATGAGATCCTTATAGGGAATGGCCATAAATATATGAGAAAGAGAGGCGTGCTACTTTTTCTCAAAGTCATGGTAAAACTAGAAAGGCTCCCGAACTTATGAGAAAATCTCAGCATGGGCATCAAAATGGCAAGAGGGTGCTGACTACAATGTCCCATGTTAGGTATTCTCTTCTATAGCACTAGTGCAAAATGCAGATAGAGATGGATGACACACCAATATGCAACAGGTTTAACCCTATGGAAAATGTGGATAACAAAAGGTTCAAATGCTATAAAAATGAGGCACGACAATCTAAGGACCAAGACATAAACTTACTATAGATAACACAGATCAATTTTACTTGAAGAAATGACATGAACAATGCAAAATACTTGCATTTGTATATTTGCTTATCATTAATCAGAATAATTGATTACAATGCAATACAACAGCATGAATATCCATGCAATTCGATCCAAGAGAGGTCATTCGAATTGGGTGCATGAGAGTGGCTTAGTTGTCAGTTAACACCACTCGGCACATCAATTAACCACTTAACTCCAACATAATTGACTATAACTGATTCAGAGGAAGTTTAGGCCGAGTCTAATTGAGTAGAAATCAATTGCATGCCAACAAGTAGGTGAGGGCACCTATCTGACTTCAGTTAGTTGAGATTAACTGAACCGAGTCACCAAAAATAGGTGGAGGCGCCTTTAATCGCTCTAGTTAACTGCATTTAACCAAAAATAGGAGAAATCATGAGGAAGGCGCCTTTAGAACTTCAGTTTAACTGAAAGGTAGGTGAAACAACCTCCAGTTAACTGAATGAGGTGCATATGTCAAGTATATCAACCCATATTTTGTCCTTGATTGAAGGAGGAGACTCAGTTAGGCTCCCCGGTTGACGGAGAAGACTCAGTTAGTCTCCATGATTGAAGGAGGAGATCCAGTTTGATGATGCAATCACATGTTTGAGTCGAAACTTAGGATAAGTGGTAAATTAGGCCAAAATAAGCCAAATAATGATGTGTGGTTGGAAAATTACTCCAACACCCCCCCTTAAGCTAATATCATGTGTAGGAGTAAAAAAATAGGGCCCCATCAACAAAGGCCATAGGTCACCCTTNCCCCCCTCAAACTGAACACTAAAGAACTACTCTGACTTCACCGTGATGGAACTCACCTCCAACAGTGAACAGAGGTAAGAGAAATTCTTCTCAGTGAAGTTCTTGGTGAAAATGTCTACAATTTGCTCATCTGTGGGGCAATATTGTAGAACAATTGTTATTTCATCCACAAACTCTCTGATGTAGTGCATGTGGATCTAGATGTGTTTGGTTCTCTGTCTCTGAACTGGATCTTTCGAGATCTTGATATAACTTTGATTGTCACAAAATATGACAGTCAAAGTAGTACCACTAATGTCGAACTCTACTAGAATACCTTACAACCAAATTGCCTGAATGCATGCATTGACCACTCCCTTGTACTCTACCTCTGTTGAAGATAGGGAAATGGTTGTCTACTTTTTGCTTGAACAGTAAATAGGCCCACCACCAAACATGAAAACATAGTCAAAAGTAGACTTCGGATCTAGGATATCTCCAACCCAATCGGAATCTGTGAATCCCACCAAGTCTAGATCAGAATATGCATCATTGTGGATGCCATAGTCTCTAGTACCCTTCACGTACTGTAGAATCCTCTTGTATTCCCTCCAATGAAAATTATGAGGCTTTTGCATGTACCTTGATACAACATTCATGGCATAAAAAATATCAGGCCTCGAATGTGTCAAGTACATAAGGCTTCCAATCAATTGCCTGTAGATAGTGGAATCCACCTCCAGTGTAGAATTTACTTCCTCAAGACTGATTCCTGAGAGGAATGGGAAAGGTGCAGCCTTAAAATAAGCCATACTAAACTTAATTATCATGTATAAAACATACTTTTATTGTTTGATCATTATCCCATCAAAATATTGAGTGATTTCTAAACCAAGAAATTGCCTTAGCAGACCTAGATCACTCATGTGAAACGCTTCATGCAAAGCAGTGTTTATGAAGCTGATTGAAGAAAGTGTGCTTCTTGTAATTAAAAAATCATCAAAATACAGAAATATAATGAGTAAATCACCTTAACATTGTTTTAGGTACACATTTTGATCAGGATTACATCTTGCAAAGTTTTGTGATAGCAGAAAAGAGTCCATCGTTGCATACCAATCTCTTGGGGCCTGTTTCAATCCATACAATGATTTCTGAAGTCTGCAAACTAATGTTGGGTCTGATATGTAACCTTAAGGCTGCTTCATGTAGATATATTCTTTCATATCCCCATGAATAAAATCACTCTTCACATCCATGTGGTGCACCTCCCAGTGTTTGGATGTGGAAATGGCTAAAACTAGCCGAATAGAATCCATCTTTGCCACCGATGCAAATGTTTCTCTATAGTCCACTCCTTCGATTTGTGAGAAAAATTTTGCTACCAACCAAGATTTATATTTGCAGGTTGATCCATCTGTAGAAACCTTAGTTCGAGAGACCCATTTGCATTAAACAAGTTCCTCCCAGGTGGAAGGGAAACTAGCTCCCAAGTTGCATTTTTTTGAAGAGATTGATACTCTTCATCCATGGCAGCTTGCCATCTTGGATCATGATGGGAATGATAATATGACTTAGAATCAGATCCAATAATCATATAAAACTTCTTGTACATCAAATTATCAGTGCAAGAAATATCAATACATGCTCTTTGGTAGTCTCCTCGAGTTCTTCTTGGATCAGCAGGATTTCCAATGTTTGACCTGGCAGAGGAGAGAGTCTTTTCTGCCCATTTTGGTAGGTGAGTGGGATCATTTGGATATGATTCAGAAACTGATATTTCATTCTTACTGATTTCATACATTACATCTGAAATATCAGAGCCAAAACTTTCATTTTCATCCCTTGAATCTTCATCAGAAAGAGGAAGCGATTTTGCAGTTTCTTCCCCAACTAATTTCATATCTTGAAGAGGTTTTTCAAAGCGAACACTTCTCTCGATGATTATCTTTTTGGTTCTGATATTAAATATCTTATACCTTTTTTCTTCTTTATCATACCCAATGAAGATACACTCAACACTATGTGGTTGCAAAGACTTTCTTTTATCTAGTGGAATTCTAGCCCAAGCAGTGGACCTGAAAACCCTGAGCTTGGACACATCAGGATTGTGATCGATGTAAGTTTCAAAAGGTGTTCTCCCTTTTAAGGATGAGTGTGGAACCATGTTCTGAATGTATGCAGCAACATTCATAGCTTCATACCAAATATTTTCATCCAATTCTTAGACTCAAGCATACATATTTTCATCTCCTTTAGTGCTCGGTTTTTCCTTTCCGCTACACCATTTTGTTGGGGTGTGTAGGGAATAGTGTGATGGATCTTGATCCCATTTTCCGCACAAATTTGGAGCAGCTATGATTTAATGTAATCACCTCCACTATAATATTTGATAGCTTTGATCTTGTTCCTAGTAGCAGTCTTAATGAAAGCTTTAAAATCTATGAATTTTCAAGAACTTCCGATTTCTTTTTGAGAAAGTAGACCCATGTAAATCTTGAAAGTTCATCTATGAAGGTAAGAACATACCTCGATCTATTCATGGAGGTTGTTGGAATTGTACCACTAATACCATAATGGATCATCCCCAAAATACATGTAGCTCTTCTAGCTTTTCCCCGATCAAACTTATGTTCAAGATGCTTGCCGACTATGCATCTCTTGCAGATACCTTTTGAGGATTTGATTATCGGAAGGACTTACACCATGGAATAATTTTGTAGCAGCTGAAAATATTTATAATTTAGGTGTCCAAATATCTCATTCCACATCTAGATGACCTCTTTCCCATGAGTCAGGAGGGCACTAGGCTTTGAATCGGGCACAAAATTGGAAAACTCATAGGTCTTAGCAGCATGATTTGCTTTCCCTACATCAATGAGATTTCCTGTGGATATATCCTATATCTCAACATCACTGGGGCTGAATACAACTCTTTTAGGCAAACCAGTGTGTGTCACTCGATACACAGACAATAAGTTTGAAGCTAAATAGGGCACATTCAAAACATTTTTAAAGTTGCCATGTTCTAGGTGGATAGTACCTTTGCTTTTTTATGAGACTTGAGAGTCATCTCCCATGTGGATGGAGATGCATTTGTCGGAATCCAATGATGTGAAATAATCCTTGCATGCAACCATATGATTCGAAGCACCAGATTCAATGAGGAGATCTCTATCCTTGGAAACATTAGCCATGAGTGCATGTCCTCTTTCAGGTTGATTGTTCTGATCTACAGTATCTTTCTTCATTGCGCCTTCTGGAAGAGTAATGTTGTATTTCTCAAGGAGAAGGGACATCTGATCAATAGTTCTCTTCATGCAATAATTTTCAGGATGAAAGCCTCTAGCATAGTAAGAGAACTTTGTCTTCTCTTTGCCATGTTGCTTGTTTTTCTTCAAGCCTGAGGGCTCATCCAACTGCTAGTTTTTCTCCTTCTGATTGGGAGGTTCAAACTTAATCTTCTCTTTCTTTTTCTTTCCTTTTGCATTCAAAGCTTTGGGATCCAGCAAAAAAATCTTGATCTTTGGAATATCTCAAGGATCCCATCTGAACAAGTTTATCATGCTCATTGGTAAGGGATTCAATGAATGTATTTAGGGTCGACATCTTCCAATTTGGAATTGTAATATTTCTGGTATGGAAGGTAGATACAAAGACATATTAGTCTAGTCCTACCTTTGAAAGGATATAAAGAATGAGCTAATCATGTTTCTTCTCAACTTCACATTGCTTCAATTGGAGCACAAGGTGCTTAAACTTAGTGAAGAATTCATTGATGGTATCAAAGTTTCCCGGAATGAGAGAGATCAGTTCATTCTCCAAGTGATAGGATCTCAAATCATCTTGCTTTCCAAAGAGTTTAGAAAGTTTCTCCCACACACTCTTGGGAGTCTTCAATCCAGAGAGATGGAAAAGAATATCCTTAGAAATGGAGAGGCATAGGAAACCATATGCTTCATCTAGTTTGTTCCAATATTTTTCCTTCTCTATCACTACATTTGGCTCTATCTTTGTGCCCATGGTGACTCTATAGATTCCTTTGGAGCGCAATGATATCTCAATATCCTCTTTTCATTGATGATAGTTGAAAGGAGTGAGAAGATTGCTTGAGGAGGAGTCCATTTTGCATTTGTAGCAAATGCAATAGAAGTTCTTGAGATACCTGCAATCACAGAAAACAAACAAAATAAGGTCGAACAACCTGCACTTTTGGAGTTTGCCTCATGCCTAAATATACTTCTTTGGACAAAATCCAGAGGGAGCAAGGCTATTTTTCTAGGAGTTATGTGGAAAAATCTCCGATTCTGGTGCATAGTTGGAACAATTTTGAGAAGATTTTCTCAATCTTCATCAAAGATCCATTGTAGCTTCCATAGAATATTTGTATTTTCCTTCCATGGCTCTAATACCATATAAAATTGAGGCACGCCAAATATAAGGACCAAGACATAAAATTACTATAGATAACATAGATCAATTTTACTCAAACAAATGACATGACAGTGCAAAAGACTTGTAGATGTATATTTGCTTATCATTAATCAGAATAATTGATTACAATGCAATACAATGGCATGAATAGCCATGCAATTCGAATCCAAGAGAGGTCAATCGAATTGGGTGCATGAGAGTGGCTTAGTTGTCAGTTAACACCACTCAACACATCAATTAACCACTTAACTCCAACATAATTGGCTCTAACTAACTCGGAGGTAGTTTAGACATAGTCTAACTAAATAGAACTTAATTGCATGCCAACAAGTAGGTGAGGGTGCATATCTGACTTTAGTTAGTTTAGATGAACTGAACTGAGTCACCAAAAGTAGGTGGAGGTGCCTTTAATCACTCCAGTTAACTGCATTTAACCAAAAATATGTGAAATCATGAGGAAGGCGCCTTTCGAAATTCAATTTAACTGAAAGGTAGGTGAAACAACCACCAGTTAACTGAATGAGGTGCATATATCAAGTAGATCAACCCATATTTGCTCCCTGATTGAAGAAGGAGACTCGGTTAGGCTTCCCGATTGAAGGAGAAGACTCAGTTAGGATCCATGATTGAAGGAGGAAATCCATTTTGATGATGCAATCACATGTTTGAGTCAAAACTTAGGATAAGTGGTAAATTAGGCCAAAATAATCCAAATAATGACATGTGGTTGGAAAATGACTCCAACAAATGCATCAGAATAGAGGGGACGACTAAACCTATATTCGAGTTTCCAAAAGTCCCTGATTGGATTGAGCAATATGCAAAAAATAATCCTTAAGAAACCATGAATCCAGCTAAAATTCATGTCTCCAAGAAAATACAATACCATGATCATATCTAGAAATTCTAAGAAGAAAAATTTGATAGAGGTCACTTTGGTAGAAATATTCCCAACTTCAACATATTCAACAATATTTATTACCAAGCAGAGATTACCAGTGAAGACTCAAGATCACTAAGGTTTGAGGACCAACAATCAATAAGATCAAACTCATGAGAAATATCGAAGTTGAAATTAGTAATGGAGTCTAGAGGTACAGACTCATCATTGCAAGAGTAAAAAATCTACGAACATAGTCAAACTCATAAGTAACACCGACTTGAAATTCATTGGTAGATTTGAAAGACTCAATAATGTCAATGTCTAAGGATATGTAAACAATGACATTAGACTCAAAAGGTTGAATCAGGGTTGGGTCCTATCTAGGGAGATGATCTTTGGAAAGGATGTCAATATACAAAGGAATGTTAGAATCTATCATAGCCTCTAGGAAAATCCATCTGAAGGAAGTATATTATCCCCATGAGAACACATGTCAAAGCATTCACTTGGACCAATTATGTGGAGAGAAGACTCCAATGCCCCCATTCAATAGATCACCTGGTCAACTATCAAGACTCATAAGAAGGTAAGCATGAATCCAGAGGCTTCTTCTTAGTAGCAATTAGACACAAGGGATATAAGGCAACATAATTCACCCGTGGTAGGTAGTGTATATAGAAACACTAGGAACTGATAAAGGATATACTTGGTGTAAAGTTAGGTAATGTGAAGGGTCAACCAATGTAAGCTTATCAATAGTGATAATTCTTCCATTGTGAGGAAAATGCATCACATGAAATAGCGTAGACACCACAGCATTCATAGCATATACATAATCACTCCCAAGGAGAATATTAAAGTCCAAAGTATCATCCATAACCATAAATATGATTAAGACGGTCTTCCCACCTAAGGTAATAGGAAATTGAGGAAGAAATCCCAAACGATTGTACCAGGTCTTCTATCAAAATCCAAAGGTCGATAAATAGTCGACACAAGGTTGGGATATGCCACACCTATCCAATAATGTGCAGATAAAATTCTATTAGAGGCTCCTTCATATACGATACAACGAGCAACCATGTAGTGTTTATATTGAACCTTTATTTGAAAAGGTACATAAGAAGGAAGATGAGGCCCATCTAGACTATTCCAACCAAAGAAGCAATAACATAGCTTGGTGGGGGTTCATTCGATTCAAACTGAGTGCCACCTTATCCAAAACGTTTTGAATTGTCAGTGAAGAAAACTTAGGTAGCAGAAGCATCACTCTCCAAAGGAAGAGTGGGATCGACTGAAGATTGCATCAATTTGACCACTTGATGCGTGTCACTCTCCAAAGGAAGAGTGGGATTGACCAAAAAGTGCATTGGTTCAACCACTTCAACATCAACAATGTCCAAGGGAGGAGTGGAATCAGTCAAAGATTCCATTGATTCAATCACTTCATCAACCAAAGGTTAAATAGGTTGTTGGGAAATTAAAGGCTATTCAAGACTAGAATATCCTTGAGACATAGACCACACTCTTTGTACCTCTGGAACAATGAGGAATATATGAGTAAGGTAATATCCCTTGCAAATATTACAGGGGAACTTCAACTTGTGTTCTATTCGTTTAGACTTCTCAATAGTGTTAACATGTCGATCGTGACTTACATTGGTTGGTTGTTGTTTTACCCCAACACGACTTGCAGTGGCAAGTTTCTTGTCTCCGTTATGACTTACAGTGACTAGTAAATTGTCATTAATATGATTTGTAGTGATCAATGATGTGTCTTCAACATGGATAGCAGTGGTTGATAACACATTTTCAGTATGACTTGCAGTGGTTAGCTGCAAATTTCCATTATGACTTGTAGTGACTGGAGAATTCCCCCGTCATGACTCACAGAGGCTAAGGAATTGCTTCCAGCATGACTTCTAGAGGCTAGGTAATTTCCTCCTTGTATTTGCTTCTTCTTCCTATTCTTATTCCTTTTATACTATTGGTTACTAATATCAAAACATTCACCACATGAGGTAGAAGGAGGAGGAGAATATGTTACTAGAAAAGAAGGAACATTGTTTTGATGCCCTTGATATAAGGTGCTTAGTTGAGAATAATTATGAGCATTGAGAACATTCACAGTGGAATACAACCAAACCAAAATCCCCAAGGTGAATCTAGGAATATTCAAAGGGGACATCAAGGAAGCCCCAACGTTCCCAACAAATGGAAAATAAAAAGGATCCCCTTAAACAAGGATCCCTTGGTTGGTGTCCGTAAGAGACTTGGCCATGAATTCCAATTCAAAAGTAAGAAATATATAAGGAAAACTAAGCACAAACAACACTGCACTAGAAAAATTTCTTAGAGATATCAAATAAGAAAACAATAACCCTCTTGAAGTATGGGTTTATTAGTACTTGTAGTCAAACAACAAAAGTACATGAAGAAACTACCAAGACATATGCTAATAACCCTTCTTCGTGCAAGTCTCCCAAAAAGGTATGGGACACCCTCCAAGGGTACTAATAGTTTGGTTCAACATCAGCTTCATGTACCTTGGGAAGCCCCCTGTAGTCCCCTAGAAGATCCTATGACAAAAAACTAAGGCTACCAACTTGCAATCGACATCCAGGGGAACAGTTGACAGTCAATATCATACATATGGGAAGGGTAACTTAGCCCGAAATCTCAAAAGTACCAACACTACAAGAGGACCAAGTTAGTACTAGTCAAACCCATGTACACACAAAATCTCACAAATGCTTGGTTAAGAATCAGAGGGGTAATCCCTTCAACTTAACCTCTCATGACCTCATGCTTGACTCCTATTTGAGAGGAGCTTCCTGACCACACCTATACGAAATTGGATTTTCCTATGCTTTGTATAGACACCTGTGTTTCACAGTTTAATAGCCTCAAAGTGTTTGCTTCCACCCTAGTCCAAGGATCTAGCATATACTAGTTGGTGAACCCTATAAATCCAAAACGTCTAGCAAACGTTAGATGAAGAGTTCATTTTAGTAGTTTCTATTACTTGAAAGAATACGAAAGTGTAAAAAAATGATGTTCTCAATTGAGTAAAAAAATCTAAAATATACTACTTGGAAATGAAAAACACCACCTAATATTTTGAAATAGTTACTTGACTATAAACAACTTAAAAAAAAAAACCAACAATAACCTTTCACAATTTTAAGCAAGATGTAACTTTTAAAAGAGATTAGTATAACCAAAGAAAGCATTTTTGATGATTTTCATGAGATAATCATAATGAAAGAAATATAATCTTTTCTTCTGTGAAAACACTCCTAAAAACATCAAACGACCCAAAATATTCCTAAATGAACCAGAAGCAAACTATATTCTTTTGCAAAATTCAATTTTTCATTTCCTTTCAGAGCCTAATAAAAACACACACAAAATAATGATTTTAAAGCTTGAAAAACGGAATTTGGAAAATATAAGAAAGACCCAAATCCCCACTAGACCTGATAAACCTAGAAAACTAATAAAAACATATCTCATTTTTTGAAAAACATTACCCTATTTTTGGGCCCACTAGGACATTTATGCTCCCTACCTTAAGCCAGACTATGTATATAGAGGTGCATGCACACCCTATCTTTAGGCATCCCGCATATTGGCTCCTTCCCTATAGTGAGACAACCCGCGTATGGGCTCCTACCCAATTATGTGGAAACTCACGTATATACGTGCTTTCATGCACTATAGCACATGTACAACATTCAAACTGCTGAAAAGTATAAGGAAAAATTCCACCTACAAGAATATACGTGCCTATATTCACATTAGGGGGAGTAACCTTTCTACCTGACCATTTGCACCGATCGAACGATCTGGCTCGCGTGAGCTGTCACATCACGCGTTGTTGGTCATCCGATCGGTGCAAATGGTCGGGTAGAAAGTTTACTCCACATTAGGGTCCTTATATATGAACCTGTACACTATAGCGTGCATATGAATGGAGAGGAGGCAAAAATAATCTTTTCCATATTTCACAGAGAGTACAAAAAATTTCCCTAAGGGTTTCAAGATGGAAATTAAAATTCTGCAAAGAAATTTTATAGGAAGATATAAATAAAAACAACAAATAAAACCATACACAACACCTTTTACTAACCCTTCAAAAAAACCTCCCTAGTCAAGTCCTCAATTTTGTATTAGGATTATGTGCTACCTTAGTGATCTTTGGGTGGGATCACCTTAGATCGATTCCCATAAAAGAAAATCAATAAATTCAAGCAAGAAACAATCTTTAATTTTTGCAAACAACTATAAATGGACAAAGAAGTTATAAGATAACTTACCCAGTCCCCATCGTTTGAAGAAGAAACCCTTAGCTTGTTGCTGCTCTGCAGCAATCTTCTCACTCAAATTTTAAATTAATAACTGAAAAGGGAACAAGAACTATCGAGAAATAGTTATCGTTGCAAAGATTATGTTAGGATATTTAGACACTTAGGAGTTAGGTAAGATCAATTTTTTATAATATATCGATTAGGTAAAGTGTGTTTCTTTAGTATGCATTTGTATATATGTAATCTGACGGTCACAATATGTTCTTGACATAAAGTGATCCGACGGTTCAACTTATCCTCAATCTTAATGACCATTAATTTGTGGCTTAACACCTGATTAATCCATGATATTTATTTAAAGAGCATGGAGGATCATTTTCTATTTGATCAATTATGAGAATCTCATTTGTAATATTCTTTTCTTTCAGTAATAAATTGCCTCAAGTAGTTATTTGGTTAGGGCCATAGAGTGTTTACCTTTCAATGGTTTAAACCATGTGAAAACTTCAATGTGTTGATCTGTGATCAGTGTGGCAGTATGCATTAGATGGAAGTGTCGAACTTATTGAAGGTAAGGTTGGTTTCCAAAGGATTTTCCCAAGTAGAGGAATTGACTACATTGAAACCTTTTCCTCTGTCGCCAAAATGAACTCCATCCGCCTTGCTCTTGTCCTTGCATCCTTACATAAATGGGAGGTCCATCAAATGAATGTCAAGTCTACCTTCTTGCATGGGGATTTGCAGAAATAAATTTATATGGAACAACCTCCTGGCTATGTTCGGAATGAATCTATCCTTATTTGTTGCCTTAAGAAATCCTTATATGGCCTCAAGCAAGCTCCTTGAGCCTAGTATGCCAAAAAGGATAGCTTTCACCTTGACATTGGTTTTTCTATATGCCATTCTCACCCCAATGTCTATACCAAGAAAGTGGGAAACCATCTCATCGTCCTTTTTCTTTATCTTGATGACCTTATTCTTACTGGTAGTGACCATAAACGTTTAACCCATCTGAAATCCAGTCTTAAGCATAAATTTGAAATGACTGACTTAGGACATTTGCATTATTTTCTTAGCCTCCAAGTCTTGCAAACCAAAGAAGTCATATTTCTTTCTCGGCATAAGTATGCCTATGACCTTCTTCGTTGCTTTCATGTGGAATATTGTAAACCATCCCCATATCCCTTCCAGTATCAAGTCAAAGTTTTTTCCACTTGCACTTCACCCAAAGTAGATGCCACCTTACATCATCATCTTATTGGTAGCCTCTTATACATGACTCACACTTGTCTTGATATTTCCTTCATTGTTGGTATTTTTTCCTCCTATATGCAAACACCCCATGAAATTCATTGGAAATCAACAAAAAGGATAATTTGATATATTTGAGGTATAGTCTAGTTTGGGATTCAGTACAGTTCAGGGGGGACTCCTTCGTTGATTGGTTTCACTTTTTCATATTGGGTTGGTGACCCTAATAATCAGAATTCTACTGCAAGTTATGGTTTTAGTGTTGGTTTAGGACCTGGCACTTGGGCTTGTAATAAACAAGAAGTTCTTTCTCTTTATTCAATAGAAGCAGTATTGATCCACCGTTAATGATAGTCATGAATCTTTGTGGCTTCGATATATCCTTTCATAGTTTGGATTCAATCAACGATATTAGGCTACCCTTTGGTGTGATAATCAGAGTTCTATCAAGCTCGCCAAAGTTCTAGTTCAACATCAACACAACAAACACATTAAGCTACATATGCACTTCATCAGAAAGCTTGTTCATGATCGCATTCTCAAAGTGCTTTCTTTCCCTACATATGATCAAGTTGCAGACAACTTCACAAAATTTCTTATAGAAGCAAAGTTTTATAAAATTCGATCTATGTTAGGAGTTAAAGAATTTGTCATTAAGGGGGGTAGGCTCCAATGCCTCCTTCATTCTCCTATAGTGTCACTTTTGTAAATCCTTCAACCCTATACCAAGTTGTCCTTAACGGGGGATGTTAGTATATTTAGACATTTAGGAGTTAATTAAGATCAACTTTTTCTAATATATCTGTTAGGTAAAGCGTGTTTCTTTAGTATGCATCTATGTGCATTTGTATATATGTAATATGACGGTCATGATACATTATTGGCATAGAGTGATCCGACGATTCAAATTCTACTTGATCTTAACGACCATTGATCCATTGCTTACCACCCAATTGGTCCATGATCTCTATTTAAAGAGCATTGAGGGTCATTTACTAGTTGATCGATTTCAAGAAGCTCATTTGTAATATTCTTTTCTTTGCATAATAAATTTCCTCAAGTATCTATTTGGTTGGGGTTGTGGAGTGTTTCCCTTTCGAGGGTTTAACCCATGTGAAAACATCAGTGTGTTGATCTATGATATGTCAACTACTCAATGTGTTCGATCTTTTGGGAGTATCCTGTGATAGTTGAACCTATTATAATAATGAATGAGCTTGCATAATTACACGTCCATAATTAAACATTCATAATCAAGAACTGAATACTTGATATGGACAGAAAAGATAATTATTTTATATAAACGTAAACAACAAGATACAATAGAATGGTATCACTTGAGTTTCACTATGGCACCGCTATGAAACTGAGATCAGAATTCTTCCGCCCGGCCCTCCAAACACAACTTCCAATCTGAAACTCTTTTTAATAACTATGCCCATGTGAATCCCTACAATTCTCTGACATAATAAAGATCATAATAGGGGCTAGAAATATAATGCTCTAGATAGGGGATATGGAATTTTGTAGACACAAGACAAAGGGATTTTGTGGAATCTGGTTTTATTTGAACAACATGAGGGTATTCTCTCTACAATGCTCAATCTTCCCAAATCTAATCAAAAGAACTAAGACTAGTTCTTTTTTCATGTGTGCCTCTTTTATATTTATGGAAAGGTAGTTATGGAAGTTAGATATGGTTATTTATGGGATTTGGGTAATTGGGAACGGTTGTAACCGAAACATTTTCCCATAAAATAATGTATTTTTTTTATTTTTTACCCTCGAACAAACACATATGTGGGATAACCAAAGACAAGGCACGTATACATTGGATATCCCACTATAGGGTGTGCATGCCTTGGAAAACATAGTTTTTAAAGAAGTTTTACAAGATACATTATTGTTCATACATCATAGAGGATTAAGGAACTCTATAAAAGAGGGCAAGGGGTAAAATAGGACCATCATAAGCATCTATGGGACATATGTGACAAAATATGTTATAAAGCAACCTTAATCCGTAAACTCGGATTAGATTACAATGAGTCGAAAACTATTAATTGAAAAAACACAGAAATAAACCTAACACAAACAAAAAAAATCGACACAATCCACATACAAAGAATATAACGGATCTCGAGCTCTTTTTTATTTTATTTTTCTTAATCTTTACATGTTATTATAACAACCAAAAACAACTTTACAACACATCCACATGAATTTAAAAAAATGAAACTCAATCCTATATTTACACACTTTTGCTAACAAAGATGGTTGTAATACAACATTTTTTGCTCACCCATTTGTGATTTGAAACTTAGTTTTAAAAATAAAACATAAATACTAGGCATTCAAGAAAATTTGCTCACCAAAGTTCTACATGAACCTTAGTTTTATATTTCAAAAATATACGTCAAGGAATTACAACAAATCCACATGAATTTAAAAAATGAAACTCAATCCTATATTTACACACTTTTTAACAAAGATTGTTGTACCACAACATTTTTGCTCACCCATTTGTTATTTGAAACTTTGTTTAAAATATATAAAACATAAATACTTAGGATTCAAGAAAAATTGCTCACCCATCTTCTACATGAACCCTAGTTTTATATCTCAAAAATATATGTCAAGGAATCAAGAAATTATAGCATAAACATTAGGCACTTGACGCATTCAAGCAGGTCTTTTGCTAAAAAGCAAAGAGGCTTTGGGAGCAAATGACACCAGGGAACACGCGGCAACCATCTTCATGTACATATATGCTTTCAAAGAAAAAGTGAAATAAGTTGAACCTTATTTATGTTAAGATATAAAAAATCCAATACTTAGAATTTATAAATTTATATTTTTAAATTAAAAATTAAAATTGTTATTAATATTTATTTTATGTGTATTGGGAGGTAAATAAATAAAATTAGGAATTGGTAATACAAAGCACATATATTTATATATTTTATTTTAAAAGTCAATATATCCTAGTCTGGTGGGTTAGCTTAAGTGATTGAGTATCGTATCATGCAAGAAGAAGGTCTCAGGGTCAAATCCTCTAGTGGTTATGCAAGGGCCTCACTTGATGTCCATGTCGAGTAGGGAGCAATTAACTATTCATGAACAGTTTACTTTGGGTACCATCCTCGAAATGAGAGGAAGTGATTGAGGGTTTCTCATGATGTGTTCCACTAAAAAAAAGTCACTATATCCCAATCACAAGTGCATTAATAATAAGAGGTCTCCCATGTAGTTGCTAAT
Organism: Pseudotsuga menziesii; assembly: GCA_001517045.1. NCBI lineage: Eukaryota > Viridiplantae > Streptophyta > Pinopsida > Pinales > Pinaceae > Pseudotsuga > Pseudotsuga menziesii. The sequence goes on along the minus strand of LPNX010337460.1, from coordinate 299,968 downwards.
TTGAGGATTAATAATAAAATCCCAGGTTTGGAGATTGATTTTCTCTTTTTTAGTTGATATATATTTTTTCTTTCCATGAAATACACATCTCGGGGAAACCTATCAAGTAATTCCCCTTATTTTGAGGATGGTACCTAGGGTAAACCAGATTCTAAAAAAACTTGAGGCTTTGTCAACATAGTTTCAAGACCATTACAACAATATATTCATTAAGAGCTCAACATATATCTTACATGAGTTGAGCTTGGGTGGGGAGGATAACAATATTCTTCCCAACCACCTGAGCTAGACCCAATTGACCATTTACCATTTACTAAAAGTTTTATGTAATACTTTTAGTAACCTATATACATATCTAATAATAAGAGAAATCATAAAAAACTGCTAGAAGAAGCCAATGTCGTTTTGCATAAAACAAAGTTCCTCATATATGACCCTTCATTGTCACTATTAATCGTCCATAAATATCAAGTTATAAGGATTGTCCTTCATGTCTCTCCTTACAAAGAGACGGTCCTAATTACCTTATTTAATCCTTTGAATACTAATATATTGAGGGCAAGGCTAGACAAAAAAAAATCCGATGGAATGTATTCCTTTTTCTTACCTTATTTATAGGTATGGACTTACTTTTTTCCCACCATAGAATAGCTTCCATGAAACTTCACAAAATTTTATTCGAGAGCATTATAGAATTAATTGACACTCTCTATTCATCTAATGCACACATAGCCTCCATACCAATAATTTGTAATCATATACCTTTAGAAAGTTCTTTAAAATCAATATTTTGCTACCCATACTCTCTTTCCCTCAAGGAAAGGTGTGTATATACACTATTTTCCTTAATGCAAGGAGCATATGCCTTGGAGAAAGTGGAAACAAATATTAATTGTGCATTTCTCATCGATAATTACATGTCCTACATAGTTATTGAACCAATTCTCATGGCCAACTCCTTAAACTAGCTCTCAAAAGTATAAATGAGCTCAAATGAAGTAGATTGCTCCTTGATTTCGACCTTTAAGAGATTTGTATTTCTGTATCTTCAATCCTTAAAGAGAAACCCCTTTTTCAAAACCCCAATGGTCTCGTCCATCCTCCTCCTTCTCCATCACATCCCCCCCCACATATTTAAAAAATAAAACTAAAAATAAAAGATAAAATAAAAAATATAACAAACAAAACATAGATAGTAATGAATCGTCACATCCTTGTAATACAATGTTGACAATGTTATAGCAAAGTTATGCAGGCACCGATTCCAACACCAGTAACAATGTTGTGAAGTAGGTGTCAAAATTTTGAAAGGGGAAAAGATGAGAGAAATATCTTATTTGTTAACCACTAAGACTTGTAAAGAAGATTGAAGACTTATGGGTATTGATCAACATACCTATTGTTGTATAACATAAACCAAGGATCTCTTTGAAATTCAATACATCTCACCTTGAACCATCACAAAAGAGAAAAATATCATTGACAAAAAGGAGATGTGATCCGAAAATTGTCGTGGATATTCCATTAGAGCAATTCATCACAACGGATCTTACTACTTAGTTTTTTTTATTAGCTTATTTCCACTGAATGTTAAATAAAGTGGAAGTAAAACAAGAATAACTAGAGAAAAGAAATACACAATCCACACAATAACAAAAGATATACCCTGGGAAAACCCACTATGGGGAAAAGCCTAGCTATAAATGAGGACTATGACCTGCTCTTTTATATAGAATGCAAATACAAAGGAAATGATAATTTCTACTCTAATATCCACTCTTGTGTTATTGCTCAACTATGGAACAATACAATAAAATCATAAGAATGGAACCTCTTATTCTCTTAATGACCTTGTATTTAACATATCTTGATAGTCGTCTAGGGTTAGTTTTAGGTTTCTTTGCATGCCTTGATTCTCGATTAGGGTTAAGGTTTTGGACCTTCTAGAATGTTCTTAAAATTCCACACATGACTAGCTTGACATGTGTGAGAAATGAGAGTTGATGTAGCAGACACTCGGTACCATGGTGGTTAACTTGATAGGTCAACTTGTGGAAGGCATAACTTCCTCATACAAACTCTGTTATGAGGCGATTGTTGGACAATTATAAAGGTCTTTGAGTGTATAATAGCGTCAAGGGGACTGGTGCGAGCAATGAACTTTTGACCCCCAAAAACATCATTTAGATCCTCAAATAGACCTTGGAAGGTTTTGGACTCCAAATATGCAAAGTGAGGCATGCCCCTAAAATGGGCCGTACACATCAATTCATCCAATCTCTCCACACAATAAGCACCAAAGGAGATGAAAATTTATGTATTGATCCATTTTGGATCAACATGAGAAAAATAAATATTTCCACCAGTTTTATAACTTTGTAAAGACCACCCCTATTTACCTCCAAGAGAGCTTTGTTAAGACCCTCAACCATCCCCTCAACCACAGAGTGGAACATAAGGAGGGATAATGGGCACCCATGTTTTGTTGGTTGTGGAGCCTAAACTTCCTGATTCAGAGGTTGTGTTTCAACCATGTTTGGATCCAATACCATGATAGGGGGTATGGGGGGAACTTTCCCCCCCACTATAGTCACCACAGTGGGTCCAGGAGTGGGAGCACCCTAGTAGAAAAAAATTAAAAAAAAAATGCCTTGTAAAATGTTATAATTTCATAGCCATGACTTCATCAATAATGGGTAATTTATGGGCCCATGGTTTGGGTAGCCATTTGTATTTTCCCATTGTAGTCCCTCCATAAATGAAAGGCATTGTAATACGACCGTTGTTGTACTGTACTGTGAGAGAGAGATTGTGAGAGAGTGAAGAGGAAGTTTCAATGGATGTGTTGCAGGTTATATCCCTTCATTTTGTTGGACGGTATGGTAGAAAGGACTTCCAATTTCTGTGTGGACGTATCCCATCTTGTGTGAACCACGTTATATTGGTGTCTCTCTCGTATTGTGTTTATGTGTTTTATATTTGCATATTGTTTTATGCTATTGCTTTGCGATCCTATTTTTTCTAACATTTGGTATCAAAGCCAAAGGTCTATTGGGAACATAAATTCGCAGGAAAGAAGGGTTCATGGTTCAAGCAGGATGAGGCCCTTGTCACTGATAGCATAATTAAGCTCGAAATTCAAGATAATCACTCCTAGTACTTTCACCTCACCCCAACCCATATTCAAAGGAAAATTGAGGAACTTGAGGAGGATACCTTTTTGGAATAAGAATGCACACCTGATGAGGAAATTTTGGAAAGCATGGAGGGATACACTTAGGACCTAGGAAACACAAGAGCCAGAGACACTATTTTTTTAAGAAAGAAATGGTTTAATATTGATGATGGAAGAAGATAAGAACAACAAGCTGCAAGCTAATAACAAAGATTGGACAAAAAGTTAAGTTGTTTCTATAGAGCTACTACAAGAATAGACTATTCTTCTGAAGACCACCTAAACACTCAAGCAAGCCAGGTCCTTTCAAATCCAATACCAGAAGATGAGGCAAAGAAGTAAAAATAGGTTCCTTCAGTCAATCTTTTTAAATTTTTTGAAAGCTATGTCATTATTGGCATTATGTAGAACTCATATTGTGTTATTAGTCTCTGTTTAAATCCTTTAAAAAATATTAGTATGATAGATAGAGCAACACCAATTAAACTCATGTTTAATATATGGGCTAGGTTGTGTTCGTGTCGGCCAAAACTTTGGATTCTTAGACTATATGTACATCTTTTATATAAATCAATATAAACTTTATTAGCTTACCAAAATGAAGTCATCTTAGCAAAAGTGGAAGTCTACTCCCTTAGAGACCACTAATAAGTCATTTCAAGTAGTATAATTTTCCTTAAATCACTGAAATGAATCAACCCACATTCACAAATACTAACCAATAATAAATGCCCTCTACCCATAGTAAGTATAATCATTGTCCTCTACTTATTAAAATTTGAGCTTTGACCAATAGTAAGTATAATCATTGTCCTCTACTTATTAAAATTTGAGCTATGATACATTTCACATCTTTTCGAAACAAATTATATACAAAGAAAACAATATTGTTTTGAGTAAAAGAAAATAATATTGTTTTGAGTAAAAGAAAATGATTGTATGGGTGGGTGATCACGATAGATGCCATTTATANATATATATATATATATATAAAACTATACTTGTTTGGGTAAGTGGGGTGAAAACTATACTTGTTTGGGTAAGTGGGGTGACGATGATAGATGCATTTATATTCTTATCTCTTAAAAAACAATAAACATCATATAGATGTCAAACCAAAAGTTAAAATATCAAATTTTTATTTTAAAATTTTGGTGTTAATGTTTATCAACTCTTATCCATATCCAAATATAAGTTGTAAGAATCTCGTCCCATAATATCGATATGGATTCAACAACTTGCTATTGATACTAGTTTTGGATTCTGAATAATGTAACCTTATTTTATAAAAAACATTATGATTTAAAAAATAAAATAAAAAAATGTTTTTACATTCATTGGACACTATTTTCAACTTTGTAAGGAACTCCATTGCCTTACCAATAATTTCGCGTTATTCCTCGACCCATTTTCACATTGAGGACGACGTGTTCCGATGGGCTTACTCAAACCATTTAGCATTGTCCACGTGGCTGCGACACTGGAGATTCTACGATGCACCACTAATGAATTATAGGTTTACGGCTACCGTGCTGTATGCTTTCTGATACTCAAGAAACTACTTCATCCTGTACAGAGCATGCAATTTAGGAGCATTCTTGGAGATACACACACTTTCAGAAGTATCCACAGGGACAAAAGCTTGAATTCGATTCTTGGAACATCTAAAGATTATCTTTGGCCGGTTTGAACATTTTCCTCCGAGCTAATTTTCAACCATCAATGCAAGTTTAGGTTGGGTTTTACCGCCCATCTGGGTTCTCCTTTCATTCGGCTCTGTCAGCATAAATTCTTTCCGCATGATGGACTGGGGACTATCACTGCAGAAGCATCAGTGCAGTCCTGCCTTATCGATCAAGCAGGATTTTACCATAGCGGCAAGATGGTGTTGCCCTTATCAGCCTTCAGAAGCAAGAAGAGAATTACTCAGTTCCGTAGGCAGACGGAGAAACAGAATGCCCCCTTTGCAGAAATGGATTGGGTTAAGTAGAAATTCAAGAACCCAATTCGGGATCAGTACAAAGGGTGTGAAGAAGCCTCAGATTGTTAGGGCAGATGTAGTTTCGGGCACAGATGGGGGGCTTCCCGATTCTCCTGCTGAATTGGGCCGTTTTTCAGGAGGCTCGAAATCACCAACTCTGATGGAGTTTATTACTTCCGAAAGAGTGAAGATTGTGGCAATGGTTGCACTGGCATTGGCTCTCTGTAATGCTGACAGAGTTGTAATGTCTGTTGCCATTATGCCTCTGTCATCTTCTCATGGTTGGAGCAAGTCCTTTACCGGTGTTATTCAGGTCAGTATTCCTTTCTCTCATGCCCATACTTTTCTTAGCTTATATGTTTTACCTAGTTTGCTATCGTAATGATCATGGAAGTAAATTCTACACAGTTTTGTTTAGTGTATTTGACAATCATTTTCATAAAACCAATGATTTCTTAGGGCAAAACACATGTTACAAAATACAAACATTTTCATAAAAACATATAATTTGTATATGAGGAAACATATATTTTGAAAATACAAAATATAAATGTATATATGTATTATTCATAGTTTCTCTTAAAAAAACGCTATCCTGTTTATAAGTACATAAAAGATAACAAGTCTCCCATGTGGTTATCCTATTTATAGTACATAAAAGATAACAGGCCTACCATGTGATTGCCAACTCAAAGATTATTGATAAAATCCCAGGCTTACAGATTCCTTGTATTTTCTTTGACATATTTACCATGTAATATTTGAATAACCCATAACAAGAAAAATCATTGGCTAGGGGAAGCCAATTATGATTAGCATAAAACAAAGTTCCCTGTCTATGAGCTTTCATAGTTATTACCAATGGTCCCTCAATTTAAGGATTGCCCTTAAAGTCTCTCCTTACATAGAGATGGTCCTAGTTACCTTATATAATTCTCCGAATCCAAGGGTAAGCTAGGCATAGAGAAATCTAATGAAACGACTTACCTTTTTTTCTTAGAGTAGCTTTTGTGAGACTACACAAACCTTTACCTATATTAGAGAGATAGATCATATTTGATTTACTATGCTTGCATTTGGAGATGCATTGAGCTTCCCACTAAATAGAGCAAGGAGAAGAATGTGAATTCCTTCCTTCTTAATTACCATGAACATAAGATTCTCCATACCAACGGAATCCTAGGACACAATTTATTCAATTAGAGTTCATTTCATAAATAAATCTTTGAAACCATTAGTCACTTCATGGAAAAATGTTTATACTATCTATAGATTGTGATAGATCTCCCATGAAATCTTCTTTTATAAATGAGGCTTACTTAATCCTCCTCCTTTTTGACAACAAGATTTGATGAGTGCATCAAAGGAATAATTATTTGTGAATTGTATTTCTTTGAAATTCCATCGTTGGAATTGTTGATATCAACATGGGTATTAAAGATTATATCCTAATTTGGGATCCAAGAATCTCCCTTAACAATAAGAGGAACCATTGAGGCGATGCACTCCTTCTCATTGTCTAAGAGATGCCCTTCCTTCTTTTGATTCCTTTAGGCTTAAGAGGGAAATCATGAAATATATGCCCAATTTTATGATAGAAACAACACTAAAATATCATACTTTTACGATATAAACAACACTAAAATATCATACTTTTTGTCATCCATGATCTACTTCCATTCGAGATCTCCATAAACCATAGTAATCTAGTATTGGAGCCCCCCATTGATATCCATCAATCTAGGATTCTTTGCACCCTTTCTAGTTTTAGGGTTTCAGGTTGGGTCTACAATATTAAGACCTTGAGGATTCCCAAAATGTAGGGAACGCCTGGAAGATGAACCCAAAGGAGGCAATGATCTTTCCCAACATAGGCCAAGTTGAAGTTCTTATTCCACAACATCATAACTAGGCCCAAACCCTTGAATAATTGAGGGCCTTTAACAATACTACCTCTCAATCTAATTTATATTCAAACGGAAATGACAAGAAACATTTGTTTAGAGGAGAATTATAGAACTTACATTTTTTTAATGAGAACCAAATCTTCCCTATCAAGGGGATTAAATATAGTAGATATTGGTCCCTTCATTTTTGGATAAGGTCCATAGAAGGATGGACATACATAAGTGCACAGTAGCAGAGCATATGTATCAATGTCAAAGACACATCAAATACATAAAAGGATGCAATGCAAGTTGATTTCCAATGATAATGTGTTGTGAAATGTAATTAATAAGCAGACCTAGATAGTGATTGACGTATTCATCCCTATTCATTTTGTAACTTCCTTAACAAGTCAACCTTAGCAGCATTTTGTATAAGATCCTTTCGACTCTACAATGAAGAAGTTAATGAATGTATTTGGTTGAGTTGATGTTAGTTAGATGTTAGTGGACAAATGTCTAGTTGTCAATCCTCATTGATAGAGATCTATCCAAAGTTTTTCCATTGTGATGTTGCGGACCCCTGTTGTAGTTGAAGGCTATGAATAAAAGAAGTATGTTTAGGCCCCTTAAAAAACCTAAGGATATATATTATGCATGAATCCTGAATATAATTGTTCTGCTTCTTTTTTGTTTTTGGATATTGAGTAATACATGTTTAGGTTATTATGATGTGTTTTGTTTCTTATTCTAATGCATGTTGTTTACTTCTGCACATATGAGATGCATGTTTGGTAGAATAGGAGTGTGGGTGGAGATGGTGTTGGTAAGTTGCAAAACATGTGAAGGCTAGAAAATGGTGCAAGCTGTGGTGGATGAATGGGTGGGGATTGGGAAGTGGGAGAGTGAGAGAATAATGCAAGGGTTGAACTAGTTATGAGGAGGTTGACCATTACAAAAATGAGGTGGATAAATCATATGAAGGCAATGAGAAAAATAAGTGAACTATTGTAGAAGGACATTAGCGAGGAAGGTAGCAATGAAGGAAGATTGAATGAGTTGTGAAGGCGAGGAGATTTGTCTAACTCCTAGTTAAAAGAGAGAGGGATACCAATGAAGGGAAGACCAACAAGAGGAATATGGGGCAAGGGTGTATCAACAAAACCATAAGAGATAGGGATAATGAAGTAACGAATGGGGACGTCACCATCCAAATTGTTGACTTATAGTTGACCTTAGAAGAAGTTGCAGAACAACACAAGTCAAGTAATCCAATAGAGGTTCAAGATTATGATGGCTTGAATGGCGTTCTAGTGGATGTGCATGGGTTATTTGAAGAGCCAGAACTCCCCAAGTTGCGAAAACCATACTTGAAGTCGATGAAGCCAACCTAGATTCAACCACTCTTCTAGTGTGTTTGAATCATACGATATCTTCTATCTCTAATTTTGTGTTAAGTTTTCCTTGACATAAACAATCTAGTAGTAATGGTGGTCAAGATGGAGTATTGTTGGGAGGAAATAGTATTTTTACTAGTTCGGGACAACCAAGTAGCACTCAAGGAGTTAGTAATTCACTTATAGTAGTGGGTTAGAATCTAGTTACGCAACCAAGTCCTAGTGGATTTATTTTGGTTGGATTTACACTTAGTGGAATGGTGGGAACTCATAGAGAATCCCTCATGTGATACCCATATTTTCGGGGAAGAAGAGTTAGACCTAGATAGCAAATCTACTTAGTCATCCCCATCCATTTTGTAACCACTTTGACACAGTCAACCTTAGCAACTAGTTTTGTATAAAATCCCTTCAAGGCTATAGGGTAAAGAGGTTAATTAATGTACTGGGTTGAATTGAGGTTACCTATATGTTAATGGACAAATGTATAGTTTTTAATCCCTATTGATCGAGATCTATCCAAATTTTGTCCATTTTGATGTTGCTAACCCTTGTTGTAATTGAAGGATATGAATGGAAGATGGATGTTTGGCCCCATTTAAAAATCTGAGTATGTATAATATGCATGAATCCTAAGTATAATTGTTCTACTTCTTTATTTATTTATGGATCTTAAGTAATATGTGTTTAAGTTGGCATGATGGATTTCCTTTCTTATTCTATTGCATGTTGTTTACTTTCACACATATGAGATGTATGGTTGTTAGAATAGGGATGTATTATTGGTTGCGAACATCCTATTCTATTTCTCTTCTCTTCTAAAAGTCTCTTCTACACTTCGAGTGAGGCCTTACTCCCTTTGGAAGGATTGAAAATGCCAACGCATCAATATTAATTTTTCTTACATTTGAGGGACAAGGACTTACCCTTTTTCTCATAGTAGATTTTGTGAGTCTACACAAACCTTTATTAGCGAGATATATCCTCTTTGATCTACTATGCTTGCATTTGGAGATGCATTGATCTTCCCACCAAATGGAGCAAGGAGAAGAATGTGAATTCCTTCCTTCTTAATCACCCCATACATAAGATTCTCCCTACCAATGGAATCCTAGGACAAAAATGATTCAATTAGAGTTCATTTCATAAATAAATCTTTGAAACCATTAGTCACTTCCTTGACCACAAAAAGAGTAGATAATTCTCGTCTTGTCACTTCATGGAAAAATGTTTATATTATCTATAAATTGTGATAGATATCCCATGTCTTCTTTTGTAAATGAGGCCTACTTAATCCTCCTCCTTTTTGACAACAAGATTTGATGAGTGCATCAAAGGAATAATTATTTTTGAATTGCATTTCTTTGAAATGCCATCGTTGGAATTGTTGGTATCAACATGGGTACTAAAGATTAGATCCTAATTTGGGATCCAAGAATCTCCTTTAACAATAAGAGGAACCACTGAGGCAATGCACTCCTTTTCATTGTCTAAGAGACACCCTTCCTTCTTTTTATTCCTTTAGGCTTAAGAGGGAAATCATGAAATATATGTCCAATTTTACGATAGAAACAACACTAAAATATCATACTTTTACGATAGAAACAACACTAAAATATCATACTTTTTTTCATCCATGATCTACTTCCATTCAAGATATCCATAAACCATAGTAATCTAGTATTGAAGGCCCACATTGATATCCATCAATCTAGGATTCTTGGCACCCTTTCTAGTTTTAGGGTTTCGGGTTGGGTCCACAATCTTAAGACCTTGATGATTCCCACAATGTAGGGAACTCTTGGAAGATGAATCCAAAGGAGGCAATGATATTTCCCAACATAGGTCAAGTTGAAGTTCTTATTCCACAACATCATAACTAGGACCAAACCCTTGAATAATTTAGGGCCTTTAATAGTACTACATCTCAATCTAATTTATATTCAAAAGGAAATGACAAGAAACATTTGTTTAGAGGAGAATTATAGAACTTACATTTTTCTAATGAGAACCAAATGTTCCCTATCAAGGGGATTAAATATAGTAGATGTTGGCCCCTTCGTTTTTGGATAAGGTCCATAGAAGGATGGACATACATAAGTACACAGTAGCAAAGCATAGGTATCAATGTCAAAGACATGTCAAATACATAAAATGATGCAATGCAAGTCGATTTCCAATGATTATGCGTTGTGAAATGTAATTAATAAGAAGACCTTGATAGTGATTGACTTATTCATCCCTATCCATTTTGTAACTACCTTAACAAGTCAACCTTAGCAACGATTTTGTATAAGATGCTTTTGAGGCTACAATAAAGAGGTTAATGAATGTATTTGGTTGAGTTGAGGTTAGTGAGATGTTAGTGGACAAATGTCTAGTTGTCAATCCTTGTTGATAGAGATCTATCCACTTTTTTTCCATTGTGATGTTGCGGACCCATGTTGTAGTTGAAGGATATGAATAAAAGAAGTATGTTTAGGCACCTTAAAAAACCCAAGGATATATATTGTGCATGAATCTTGAATATAACTATTTTGCTTCTTTTTTGTTTTTGGATATTGAGTAATACATGTTTAGGCTACTATAATGTGTTTCCTTTCTTATTCTAATGCATGTTGTTTACTTTCACACATCTGAGATGCATGTTTGGTAGAATAGAGGTGTGGATGGAGATGGTGTTGGTGAGTCGCAAAACATGTGAACGCTAGAAAGTGGTGCAAGTTGTGGTGGATGGGTGGGTGTGGGGTGGGGAGTGGGCGAATGAGAGAATAATGCAAGGGTTGAACTAGTTATGAGGAGTTTGACCATAACAAAAAGGAGGTGGAAAAATCATATGAAGGCAATGAGAAAGAGAAGTGAACAGTTGCAGAAGGAGATTAGCGAGGAAGGTAGCGAGGAAGGAAGATTGAATGAGTTGTGAAGGAGAGGAGAGTTGTCTAACTCCTAGTTAAAAGAGAGAGGGATAACAATGAAGGGAAGACCAATAAGAGGAATATGGGTCAAGGGAGTATTAACAAAACCATAAGAGATAGAGATAATGAAGTGATGAGTAGGGACGTCACCATCCAAATTGTTGACGTAGAGTTGACCTTAGAAGAAGTTGTTCACCTTAGAAGAAGTTGTAGAACAACCCAAGTAAAGTAATCCAACATGGGTTGAAGATTATGATGTATTGAATGGCATTCTAGTGGATGTGGATGGGTTATTTGAAGAGCCAGAACTCCCCAAGTTGCGAAAATCATACTTGAAGTCGATGAAGCCAACCTAGATTCAACCACTCTTCTAGTGCATTTGAACCATATGATATCTTCTATCTCTAATTATGTGTTAATTTTTCCTTGACATAAATAATCTAGTAGTGATGGTGGTCAAGTTGTAGTATTATTGGGAGAAAATAGTATTTTTACTAGTTCAGGACAACCAAGTAGCACTCAAGGAGTTAGTAATTCACTTATAGTAGTGGGTTAGAATATAGTTACGTAACCAAGTCCTTGTCAATTTATTTTAGTTGGATTTATACCTAGTGGAATGGTGGGAACTCATAGAGGATCCCCCATGTGATACCCATAGTTCTGTGGAAGAAGAGTTAGACCTAGATAACAAATCTACCTAGGCACGCCCACCCCTTTTTTAACCGCCTTGACACAATGAACCTTAGCAACTAGTTTTGTATAAAATCCCTTCAAGGCTATAGGGTAAAGAGGTTAATTAATGTATTGGATTGAATTGGGGTTACTGAGATGTTAATGGACAAATGTATAGTTAGTGATCCCTATTGATTGAGATCTATCCAAATTTTGTCCATTTTGATGTTGCAGACCCTTGATGTAATTGAAGGCTATGAATGAAAAATGGATGTTTAGCCCCATTTAAAAATTTGTGTATGTATATTATGCATGAATCCTAAGTATAATTTTTCTACTTCTTTATTTATTTATGGATCTTATGTAATATGTGTTTAAGTTGGCATGATGGATTTCCTTTCTTATTCTATTGCATGTTGTTCACTTTCACACATATGAGATGTATGGTTGATAGAATAGGGATGTATTCTTGGTTGTGAACATCCTATTCTATTTCTCTTCTCTTCTAAAAGTCTATTCTACACTTCGAGTGAGGCCTTATTCCCTTTGGAAGGATTGAAAATGCCAACACATCTATATTAAAATGGAGCTTTGTTGGTCCTCTTATGAAGACGCTAAGCTCAATTAAACACCAACAATAGAGGCAGTTATTTCCATTGAAATATTTGATAAGTGTTATTTGCCTCAACTCCTCCATGCCATCCAATATCCACTCAATGATCACATGTACCTTCTTTTCATTATTGTTAATGAGAATACATCTCTTGTTTCATCTTCTTTGTGAATGAGTTTCATATGCTTAAACATTCAAAGATTTTTTATTTATTTTTTATTTGAATAATGATTTTGGACCTTAATAATGCGTAAATGTTTTCTTTTCATGTAATTCTTGAAAATCCTTTTAATGACCTAAAAGAAATAGATTGCTCCTTAATATTGACCTCTTCAAGAAATTTTGATTTTTATAACTTTAATCTTTAGAGATAAACCTTTTCTCAAAAACCCTAATTGTCTCCTCCCTTCACTTCCTCATCCATCCTATCCTACCCAACACATATATTTTTCAAATTTTCAATAAATAAAAATAAATAAAATAAAACAAAAATACAAATAAAATAAATAAAACATGTACACACATGCATTTAAAAAATTAAATAAAAATAAATGATGAAATAAAACAAAAGCAAAAATAAAATAAATAAGACATGTATAGTAACGAATCCTCACTTCCTTATAAAACACCACTGCCAATGTTGTAGCAAAGTTATGAAGATAGATGCCAACATTATTGTGAAGGAGGTATCGGTATAAACATTGACAAATTATCATTTTCAACAATGTGTTCGTTACCACCAACAGATTGCGGTTTTTTTCTCTTAAAAAAATAAAAACAAATTATCACCGCGAAAAAGGCATGCTATTGACGCATTCAAATAGGAATAAAAGTAGTAACATCCCTTTGAGTTGCTTAAAAAAGCTAAGGTGACAAGCCCTTAACTTCATAAGTAAAACAATAAAATAATAACATGGCAATAGTTATGTAATGTACCAAAATATAAATCAAAATCTAAAAAAACAATAAGAAATCATACATTAAAAAGTAATGAAATACTTTATTTCACCAACATATTTTACATATTTTGTGTATGTATGTAAGAAATGTTCATTACTTGGGCCAGTGCATTTTTATTATTGACTTAAAGACCACAACCCATTTTTATCATAGTTTTATCTTAATATTGTCCTTTTGCAAAGGTATCCACCATTGCGTTATGCCTTTTACCGAGAGGTGCAAAGGAACGCCGAGAGGGTAACATTATTAAAAGTCAAAACTAAGGTTAAGATAATAAGAATTTGTTTTATTTTAATATTAACAAAAATATATTTCATGCAAAAAAGATTATATTGCAAAAGAGAAAAATGCATTTACTAATAACAATAAAGATTACTAAAAATGTTAGCATATAGCTAATGTAGCTTTTCACAAGATAGGTATAGCAATTGGTGTTTGGAATATTTTGAATTCAACAATAAGAGTTATATCATTGTCTTGTGAAAAAGAAACAACCATTTCCCTTTGACTAAATCCCAAGTTTTTTTTGAATCACCTGTTGACAAAAATTGTTGCAGTTAACATGTAGAAGCTTCCAAAAAAATAGATACTAATCAAATAAAACATTTTTTACAAAATAGATAAAATGCAAGCTGAAAATGAAATATGCAAATGTTTATTGATGTCAATGTTAATTTTTGTATGCAAGTTCAATGACAGATAGGAAAACCAATTGTTTTGTTGTGCATGGGAAAAACTTCAAGCAACATTTGCATGTTTTCTTTGTCATGGGACAATGTATAGGATAAATGTTGATTAACAACTTCAACTCTACCATAAATGGAACATGGACTACTACTTGAAGGTATGCTGGACTTAGCTATGCATAAATATGTTGAACTTATCAGCATGATCAAATATGCAATTTGGAAATTGATATCACTTTTTCTATTCACTTGACACAAGTAATGTAAAAAAAATTAAAAACATTAGATGCAGTTGAGAGTTGTTTGGCGATAATTGAGAAGAGAAAATGCATAGTGGTAACCAACATAATTGAAATTGAGATCACTTAACATAAATAATGTAAAAGAAAATAAGAAACATTATCTATAGTTGAGAGTTAGGTCATTGTAGTTCACTAATGACTATGAACATCATAACCAATCTTTGAATCTATCAAATAACGTAACCAAGCCTTTATGTTTGCATGAACATTTCTGTAGAAAATAAAATGATACATGAGAAGAGAAGACCAAAAATGTACCATGGGGAATCGGTATACGAATAGTTTATTTGTAACAACGGCATACACAATAGACATGTGCTTTATCACCTTTGAAAGTATGCAGCCTTGAACCAGTAACAACATCACATACATGTTGCACAGTCAGGTTTATCAACCTGAAATGTTCAAGCTTAGCAATGTTGCTAAAATATAGACTTTGATATGCTAACTGTTTATAGTTTTGTCATCAGCATAGTTAATAATACATCTCGAGTCATGACTATTCATCAAACTCATCCCTTCATAACACATGCCTCTTCATCAACCGCTTACTTCTCTTTTTATTATTTTTAACTCTGTTTAAATTTATCTGTCACGTCCTTTCACAGTTGTCTTTTCCGCAACAACCTTCTCGCAACAAACCTTTCTGCATTCATCTTTCCAAACCGACCTTTGCGCAATTTGCGGGAACTAACTTCTTCCGCATTTGCGAGTTGCGGAATGCGGATGTGTACTTTGACTTTTCTCGAAAATCCCTTCTGCATTTATCTTTCCGCAACAAACTTTCCACAATAGGAAAGTTCTTCCTTCCACAATTGCGGATTGCGGCTATGCATTTTGACTTTTCTCGAAAATTGCTTCCGCAATTATCTTTCTGCATTTACCTTTCCGCACCTTTCTCAATTAACTTTCCACAAGTACTTTTCCGCAAATACCTTTCCACAAATACCAAGTTCCGTAATTAATTTTCTGCAATTCCCTTTCTGGATTTGCATATTACGCATTGCGAGTATTCATTTCGATTTTTCTCGAAACTGCTTCCACAATTCCCTTTCCGCAAAGCCAAGTCAAATCAATTTGCAGATTGCAAATATGCCATTCAACTTTTCCGAAATGTTCTTCCGCAATTCGTCTTCTGCAACCATTGTGAGTTGTTGATCTCTTGTGGCTTTAATCTCATCCGTTGATATGTTATCAATCAACTCGATCTATCTGGACTTGATGTCCTTATCTGGATTTGTCTATAGCCTCTATAGCTTCATCCTCCACAGAGATTGATCAATCAACTCAATCTATCTTCAACTGGACTTGATCTCGTTGTTAACACTTAAAATGTAACCCTGTTTGTAAAAGGGTAAATCCTAAGCTAATCACAAAACCAAGCTTTAGGAAAGAAAATTGGATTCTTTCTTTCCAGAGAGGGATATCTCAATAATTGTTTTCACAAGAGCATATCTATGAACAAGAAATAAATTTAAGATTGTTGCTGGTTGAAACAAGGCAAGTACACATTGGGCATGGAGTAAAAAATGATTATAACATCACAGTGCTATTGTATGTAAATTTTAACAGAGGCAAGGTAGCAATATCATTATAGTCAAAATGCTTTTGTTTGGTCATATAGAAGAAAATTAGAAACAATCCATTAATGAGGGCATCTAACAAGGATGAATCCACATTAACTTTAGATGAACAAGTTTTGTTAATGTTTGAAATCAATAGACAACATATGATTATGAATTCTGCGCTATTAAAAACTCATTTCAAACATGAAAGGGAAAACATAATGGAAGTAGTAAACAAGAAATATATGCACATGAGAAAATGAAAGTACAGATTGTAACAAAGACAACATAGGAATCTCTAGAAAAAGGCCAGCTTTGGCTCTGAAATTTTATTAAAAGATAAATCTCAAAATACAATTCTCATTTCTCATGGGTTCCAACCCTTGTTCCATTACAAAAACTTGTTCTTATACAAAATTGCTCAAACTTGTCCTACGATTTTCACCACTCTCTGCTTCTGTGGGCACTTATTCCTTTGTCTTCCGCATTTTATCCACAACTCCGAATGTACAGGTTGAATGTATGTTCCTTTTGTGTTTGTTACTAAAGTATTTATAGCTTCTGTTACTGTTGTCATTCATTCGAATTATCAAATGTAGTTATTGTTCCATAGTTTTAGGACGGACATAATGTATGTTCCTTCTATGTTTGTTACTTTACCGACTCTTTTTTCGCTGAATGTATCATCACCCCCAATTATTTAAGCACTTCATAAGGGTGATGATGATGATGATGGCCTATGTTTTTGTTTGTCACTATCCACACATTCGTTCTGACCGACAGGTTATAGCAATGGATACTATGCACTGTGGTAATTAATTCCACAGTCTCATCTGGAGGCTTTCGTGGGATGTCCTCTGCTCTTTCAATTCTGGACACTACTTCTACATTCGTTCTCAGTTATTTTAAGACATTGTTGCTCTTGTGGGTATCGAAAGGATTCCTCCTTGCTAGACTTGCTAAGCTGGTTCAAAACATTGTTGCAGGGAGGCATGGATCTGGCTTATTTTCCAAGCGCCTCCTGACTTGCGGTGGAACATATATGGTAGCATTTCTCTCACCCATAATACGTGTCACAACTCCAATCACAGGGCCCCTGGGCCACTAGCACTAAAAATATCACTAACCATATTTTTCCACAAGTCTTCTTTAACTCTGTGTCCTGCAAACAAAAACTCATTGTGGCATTATATGGGAGATAATTTGCAATCAGCCAACAGTAGAAAGTTTGTTCCAATGGGCAGTTTGTCAAATATTCACACGCCCAATCATCGAGTAGCATAATGACAACACGATCCATCACGTGATTCACCACTCCAAGTTCTTATGTTTAGGTTCCAACTACGCCACCCCTTTTTGTTGTGATGTCAAGATACTTATGGCAGAAGTGAACAACGAATTCTCTTGGTATCTATGGATCTAATAATTGATAACTCTCACATCAACAGGATTTCTAAATAAGTGTGCCAACGCCAAATTGGTTTTAGTTTCACAATTTCCTTTTCGACTTCATGAACAACTTGTTCCTTTGTACTTTCAATATCTTTATCATCATTTTTTTTAATTTGCAGTTATCAAAATAAGGCTTCAACAGGCTCCCATTGATGAGCCCTATGAATTCTGTCGCTATCTAATAATAATAAATATTACTGAAATGTAGCTTTTCATATTCATGCATTCTCGGCATTTTGGGATGCTCGTTGGTAAGCTCTACACTGTTGTTTTCTTGTCTCATGGTTTTTTCCCCTCTGGGATCCTCCTTTGGACAACCTTATGTGGCCCCTTTCCCCTGAGCCTTCCTGCCTCTCTGTGGTGGAGTCTGCTCGGGGGACTTCGATGGAGTATTCTTCAAGAACTCTTGTCGGTTCGCTCCCTCTGTTGCACCCCCCTTTCACTTGGCTTAAGTTCCACTCTGTTCTTCTCACCATGCTGCCGTGTAGACTCTCCTGCACTCCCCTTTCTGGATCCTCGGGACCGCCTAGTAGAGCTATGAGAAGCATCGTCCATACTACCCGCCTGTACAAGAATTCGATCCTGAACCCAGTGAAAGAGGAAATTGAAGACTCGAAAAATGATGCCAAACTCACCAGGAATTGCATTTCGAGCCATGAGGTGAGAGAGGAATTTGAAACTCTCATACCTGACCCTAGTTATTCAAGAGGAAGAACATCTCTTCATATGAAGACCATGGACTATCTCTGGCAACAGAAGTTTGTTCTGGGAAGAGCACTGGTTGACAGAGGAGAGGCGCATGAAGCCATCCTTCTAAAGTTGGATGAACGATCCAATAACATGCAACATATTTACAATCACCTTGGCATTAAACTGTATAACTCCATCCTGTGGATACTGATATCAAGCCAAAAATTGGTTTTTTCTCTAGATAGCTTAGCTTACTTTTATTACTATGAATATTTGCAAACGGTCTATAGTAAAGAACTCTCGATCTAGATGGTATTGCCTGGTTTCTTTTGGGGGCATAATGTAATTTTGAAAATTTTGAAACCTCAAAGCATGTTTTCCTTATGTAGGGAGGGCTTAGTTACTGTTTACTTTTAGTAAATCTTATTGAAGGCGATAGAATGAACTTTCTTATTTACAAAAAAAAAAAGAAAAAAAGATAGGTATTACAATTGATATTTGGAATATTTTCAATTTAGCAGTAAGACTTATATCATTGTCTTCTGAAAGGGAAACAATCCTTTCCCTTTGACTCATTTTCAAGTTTTTTTGAATCTTCTGTTGACGAAGTTTGTTGCAATTCACATAGAGAAGCTTCCCAAAAAAGAGATAATAATCAAATAAAACAATTTTGACAAAATAGATATGAAATGCAAGTTGAAAATGCAACATGCAAATGTTTATTGATGTCAATCTTAATGTTTATTTTTCTTGATACTACTTATGCAATTCCCTTTTCGCAAAACCAAGTCAAGTCAATTTGCAGATTGCAGATTGCGGATGTGCCATCCAACTTCCCCCCCATTCTGCAACCCATAAATGCGGATTGCGAATGTCGGATAACCTTTTGTAAATAAAGTCATATCTTTTTTATTCCGCCTTTCGCATTCCACAATGCGGAGTACGAAAAGGGGAAAGTCTTTTCATGTATAATTTTCCATTTTCAGTTTTGCATTTCCGCAATGCAGATTGCGGAAAGCGGAAACTCAATTAAAATAAAATTTGCAGCATTGCCTACCCACAACTCGTAACCAATAAACCTTTTGCAGATTGCAGATTGAATAAATTAAAAATATTTTTCCTGGTTACGAATCTCAGTCCGCATCCCGCAACCTACAATGCGGATTACGGATTGGGGTAATCGTAAGATCAAAAGTTTTGTTGAATTCATTGCCGTATTTTGGTTTCTCAGTTTAATCTCAATCATCAATTTTCTCGAAATCTAGGGCGTGATTCTATTCTGCCATTGAGTCTTGGCTTATTTAAATCATTTGAATTTATGAATTCTTCACCATTTTCACTCACGATTTTTCACCGTGCTTGAGATATTTACTGCCACTCTCGTTGAGCTCACTAATTATCTGGTTGCCAAGTTGTCCATCTGTGTTACTTATCCAAATGTCAATATAAACAATGGTTTGCTCTTTATCGATTTCAAATATAATTATTTTGTCGAAAAAATGGAAGCGGATTTGTGGAAAGTAATTAAATAAGAGTTAATGTACACTCGGCTACCTGCAATCTGCATTGCGGAAGTAGAACGATGGAAGGAAAACTGTAAAACTGCATGGAGCTTCCCCTTACTCGTAATCCGCATTGCGGAAGGAAAAGTCCGTGTGATTTAAAACTTTGTCAATTTTTGTTCTTGCAGGTTGTAAGGTCTAGATGACTCTATTTATGCATGTCTGAGTTGTTTAGAGCCATTGCTACCTCTTGTTAAGTACGACATTTGAAGAAATGGATTCCACATTCACATTCAGCTCATGCGCGAGCTGTACTGAGAATTCGAGTATGTGGGGCTGTGAGTATCCCTCCAACAACTGCAAAACCATGGCCTGGGATATATAGAGCTCAGGCTCTATGTGCATTACCACTCCCAATTATACTTTCTATGCCTTAAACATATTTTATTTTATAAAAAATGTTTAGTTTAATATGTTTTCTTGGTTCTCGTTTCTAAATAAATAAATAAAATTTATATAAAAAAATTTCCATAAATATAATAAAATAAAATAGTAATATTTTCCATTATAATTATAATACAAATAAAATTAACAATAAAGTTGATTAGTGAATGTTTATTAACAAAATTGATAAAACTAGTTAAATATGATTAAAAAATAAATATTAAACCATTTCTTTTTCATTAGCATTATATATATATGATTGTTAAATAAATTTTTACAAGATTATTTTATTATTTTTATAATAAAATTTATTTAAATAAGCCATATCACTTGAGTTTTCACAATATCAACAGAAGCCATCACTGCCGGCCAATAATCGGATAAGTCAATCCATATTTTCTATTTCTCATAGAAACAAGCTCAAATTTGGATCAATCAGAAAACCTTATATAAATCAATAGGTATTGTAGAATTCGTCAGCTTGTAAGGGGAAAAACCAGGTGCTCTGCAGGAATTTTTTCCAATGGTATAAGCCATTTAAGCTCATGGCTAGTGGGGTTTAAGCAGGGTTTAAGGGAATTTGAAATCGATAGAAATAATTTTCAGAAAATAAATTAAAATTTATTGATATCTACAGTTGAAATAAAAATACGAGGGACTCTTTGAAAATAGCCTTCAAATTTTATCGTAACTCCTTTAACTCGTACGATTCCAAAATCTTAAGCTTAAGAAGTCTCCCGCAACAGAATTTTCCTTCCGCAACTCCATAATAAAAATATTTGGAAATCATTTTCTCGCATTCCACAACCCGCAAATGCGGATTGCGGATGTCGGATAACCTTTTGTAAACAAAGTCTTATCTTTTCTATTTCGCCATCCGCATTCTGCAATGCGGATTACAGAAAGCGGAAAGTCTTTTCGTGTATAATTTTCCATTTTTGGTTCCGCTTTTTCGTAAACCGCAATGACGATTGTGGAAAGCGGAAACTCAATAAAAATAAAATTTGCAACATTGCCTGCCCGCAACCTGCAAACCGTTTGCGAGTTGCGGATTGCCGAAGTTAAAATATTTTTCCTAGTTATGAATCTCAGTCTGCATCCCGCAACCCGCAATGAGGATTGCGGATTGCAGAAATCGTAACATCAAAAGTTTTATTGGATTCATCTCCGCATTTTGGTTTCCCACTTTAATCTCAATCATCCATTTTCTTGAAATCTATGACGTGGATCTATTCTGCCATTGAGTCTTTGCTTATTTAAATCATTTCAATTCATGAATTCTTCACCATTTTCACTCACGAGTTTTCACCATGCTTGAGATTTTCACCGCGACTCTCTCGTTGAGCTCACCAAATCTGTGGTTTCCAAACTGTCCACAAGAAAGTTTTCTACTCTGTTACTTTTACCGTAGTAAATTTTAATTATGGTTGCTAAATGTGAATCAAAATTTACCTCCAAATCCGCCAATATGTCCAAAAACACCAAGTCCAAGACCTCTCTGAATGAGCGAAAGAGCAAGGACCCAAATGTTGGAATTTTTACTAACACCAGAGGATGAGTGTCTGAAACCCTCCACATGGACTGGTCCATAATTTACGCTATATTTGACAATGATGATTTTTCTGCTATCACTCATGACCAACCAACATATGCCAAAATTAGCAATTTGTAGCTCCATTGCATTGCAACTAGACCTCCTTTTATGCCATACACAGACTCTGTCAAGTGGGAACTTGACCATGCAAAACCTAAGGAACGGTCTTTTGGCGACAACACTGGGAACCCAATAACTTCTTTCCACCCAGACGTCTTCACAAGAGCATATGCTCTTAAACCTCCTCAACAACTTCTGACTGTCCAATTTCTCGATGCAACCATGACCCCATTTGATTTAGAGGAAGTGGTAAAATCTTAGATGGACAACCCTGTAAAGTTCGTCCCCAAAGCAGAAAAGTCATATCCTATTTCCTGGTTTAGGGAGCAATTTTCCCTGCTAGCGGCCATGCTTTGTCGATTATATGGACTACCCAACTGCACTGAGTTCAAAGCTGAATGTGCTCCTATAACCCATCATATATTGATTACAGGTGAATCATTCAATTGGACACATATCCTATCAGTGGTTTTGAAGGAAGCATTTGAGAAGTACCGGAAGAACTCAACATCCAGGAAGCCAGCCTTCTATCTATCAGGGTATGTTATGGATGTTTTTTACGCAACTTCTTCATTCCCGACGATGGGATGGAATTGGACTAGGACTTCTCCTCCGATCCATATTTACTACTCATATATGTGGGAGGACAACTTTGTTCCTCGAATTTATGAAATCTGTGACCACTTCATAGGGTCAATATACCAAATGGTTTTCAAAGGGGATGCCCCCACTTTCTCATTGAGGGCCAGAGCATTGATTTCTTTAATGGGTGATTGGTATGTAGGGGGATACTTCTCCTACATTTGGATTTGGGGCAACAACACAGTGCATCTGCTTTCGAGAATATTCCCAGACAGAATGGTCCTTCAAGAGATTGCATTTCAAACTGTCATTGATGGGGTCTTCCCGAAGCTTGCAACAACTAAAAGGAAATGTTGGGCTAAGTTTCCATTGAATCTAGGATTTTTTACTTTGCAAAATTCCACCCATGCTGCTATTGTAACACCCTGGTTTTGACCCCGTTTACATTAAATGTATATGATGTATATATTGTAATTAGTTATGGTGTGGATCTGAAGGCAAAATCCCCACCATTGATTTAGCGTTTAATGCTTCAACGATTAAAATCGTTGCCGGTGGTATTTTGTGCTGGCCGACACATTATAATTTTAAATCATGTAAATATGCAATTTAATTAAAAACCCCAACCAGCTATGTCAATGCAACAAATAATGAGATGGGGGCATGATTTCCTAAGGATAAGGAGGGGGAAATATTTAACCTTTGAGGCCAATGGGGAAAAGCCAAATGTCAAAGGGAAAACCCATCAAACAGTCAACTACCTTTCTTGCCTCATTCACCCAATCATTTAATTCTGCCAGAAATTGGTTGAAGTAGTTATTGCATGGGGATGGGAAGAGTATGGGCAAGGAAATTTGAATTTGGGAAAATACCCATTTTTTACTTTTGGGGCAAGTTAACACCCAAAATGCATGCCCATTTGGCCATACACCCACCTTCCCCACTTTCTCACGCAGTGGAAGCTTGAGAGTTGTTTTACCTTCACGTCTTTGCTCATTTTCATCATCTTGCATGCCCATAAAATCCGTTTTGGTGTTGTTCAACAAGTGGGCAAGGAATATTTTCATTTTGGGAGTTTATGGCAGTCATTTTGGCTCCTATAATGCCATAAACATCCTCAGAATTCATGGGTAAAGAAGATTCACGTTTTTGGGGTTTGTAGAGGTCGTTTTTGCCCCGAAATCCCCATAGCCGTTTTGTAAAATTGATTTGCTGAGTTGGGTTTTTGTAGAGGTCGATTTTGCCTCTGTGGAGCAATAGAACGATTTTGAAATCGTTTTCCTCACCCCTGGTATTTTTCCCCATGTGAAATTTGTTCTTGGTTTCCCACGTGTTGTAAATTTCCCAGCAAATACATTTTTGCTGTTATGGGAATTTTTGTTTTGGTCTGAACCATTATGCACCTTACTTTGGTATGAACCAGTTAGGAATGGAAGAGGTAAGTTACTTGATAAACCTAGTGCATGAGGAACCTCACTGAGAGATCTTGAGGGCTGATTATTCCTTACTGCACATCATGAATAGCACTGGAAGGGAATGCATAGCCTGAGGGACTATGCAATAGAGAAGGGGATGATTCCTTGTGTTGGGTGTGTATGTGTTGGGAACGCTAAGTCAGATCTTGTGTAGGTGTCCATAGATCTATGGTTGAGCGCACTAGCTTAGCAAACAAGCCTTTCCATCCCCTTGGCAGTCTGATAAACCCAAACATAGCTTTGGCTTGACTGAGTTTTGACATATCTTTAGCTATGTGTGAGCCTGCTTAGTTTCCTTTTCCTTGGGGAATCATGCCCAACTCGGGGGTGGCCGTGATACTGATAGATCGATGAGCACACTAGCCTATGGTTGGGTGGAACGTTGCAGCGGCATAGCTGGTTGTGGGAAGCTTCATTCGAAGATAAGTATTCTTGTGTAATTACCCATGCAACTGTATTGTTTATATGAATTATGACGAACATGCTCCTTATGTTGAATGTATGTTTGCTTCCGCTATAATGTTGATTAATGGTGTTAGACAATGCATAATTGCATCTTTTACTTCAATGTAATTTTATGTTTACGTTTATGGGGCTAGTTGTTTGGATTAGATAGCAACAATAGTAGCGTCCTCTCTCCGGTAGAGGGGCGGGGACGTGACAGTCATCCTAGGAAAATCCATAACTGCAATGAACCTAGGGGAGGCGCCGAAGAGGATGCATGACCCCAAGGCATTATTGGCAAACCATTTTGTGCAGGAGCACACAAAGATTTCATATTCCCATCAGGATATCCTTGATGGCGCCAAAGAGGATGCATGACCCCAAGGCATCATTGGCAAACCATTTTGTGCAGGAGCACACAAAGATTGCATATGCCCATCAGGATACCCCCGATGATTCTATATACAGAGGTGCCACTTATTTCTCAGAGGTAGTGACCAGGATCTCCACTCCTCTGGAGAAGAATCACATCTTCCAGTACCAAAAGGACCTGAAAACCACTGTGCTCCATTTCAGACAAGTCTGATTAACACTGGAAGAGAATGCACAGAAACAAAATGCAGAATATCAGACTAAAGAAGCATTAGCCAGCTCTTCCACTGCTCCTGCTAAGAAGTCAAAGGACAAGGGTAAGGCTGTTCTCGAAAGTCCTATGAGAACACAACCTTCCTTGACACTTGAAGCCTTGCATAGATCAACAGAGTTCAAGAAGAGCTTGGAAAAACTTAGCTCAGAGATACATGCATAGGCAGCAATAGGTGAACCACCATCAAAGAAGCAGAGCGTTCAGGAGGCCATTCCACAAGTGTAATTGCAGGCATACCTGAGCCTCCACCACAAGTGATCCAAAGGGTAGAGCAGCCAAAACAACAAATTATGCAAATTCAACTGATTTAGCAGGTAGATCCACTGCCCCCAGCCAATATTGAGGTACACAAGATTCACAGTGATCTTGAGGAGGAAAACGCTCCTTCCACCTATGTCTGTCCTGTTACTATTTCTACTAACATGAACTCATCTACTACAACCACCTAGTTATCAGGGAACATTTTATTCTTTGTTTCCACAACATTCTTTTTTTTTCTAAAATTAATTTGTCCCATTTTCTTTAAGCTACCAATGGAACACCCTTGGTATCACAAAACACGCCTATTTTGATTCCTCTTTCCACTTCACCTTTTATTTCAACCCCATTAGGACTACATACTACTTCCACATCCTCACATTCTTTTATTCCACAACTTGATAGTTCTTCCATCCCCACAACTTATCCCCCTAAACCTATTACATATGTCCCCACTTCCATTTTTTCATCTCTTGCATCTATTATTCCCACATCTTCCACTATTATCCCATCTCTTAGCATGGAAGTCCCCATTCCTGAACCTTCCCAGCCCACACCCTTAGTTACTATTCATGAGGGAACCATCTCAATAATAGATGAGATGGTCGATTTTGGTGAAGATGCAGTGGTTTCCCTGGGACAATACTTCTAGAGCATAAAAGAGAAAGATGTGGTGAAAAAAAGATCTAAAAGGTCAAGGGAAGGAACCTTTAAGCAAGGGTCAGTCCTGAATCAGATTATTTGGAAAAGGGACTCCTATGATGTAAAAAAAGAAGCCCTGGGCTCAACAACTGCTATAGGAGCTTTTGTTGGAGCTAACTTTGATTCAATGTCTCAATTGAATAAAGAGGCGAAAGAAAAGGAACAACAATTGCAAAGGTCCAAATAGGACCAAGCACAGACTAAGGCACAACATAGGCAGGAAAAACAAGACCTAATGAATCAATCTGAGGAGAATCTAAGGCAGCTTCAAGGACAAA
This sequence comes from Pseudotsuga menziesii, assembly GCA_001517045.1. Classification (NCBI taxonomy): domain Eukaryota; kingdom Viridiplantae; phylum Streptophyta; class Pinopsida; order Pinales; family Pinaceae; genus Pseudotsuga; species Pseudotsuga menziesii. The sequence goes on along the minus strand of LPNX010337460.1, from coordinate 273,689 downwards.
ATGATTACCTCAAGCAACAACTTGAGAAAGCAGATGACCTGAATAAGCAACATGCTAACCAGATTTATATCTTTGAGCAACAACTCAAAGATCTGCAACTTGCATTGGCCACCTCTTCTTTCTCCAAATTCATAGGGGGAGATTTTAAACAGCTAGCATGCAGAATCCATGACGATTTTTATCAAGGGATGATTAATCTTTTTAAAGGATTTAATTAAATGCAGGAATTATATAATGCATTTGAGCACCAATCAGACGTTCTCCATGATCATAACATAAGGAGAAAGGAAGAAACCAGAGCTTACGACAACATCATAGACTGGCATAAGTATATCAAAGACATACAAGACAATCTGCTAATATTAGACAAGCTCAAGCTCAAGAAAATTGAGGTGTCAATTGAGATATGGGAAAATGCCTGCGACCTGGTGGAGTCCATCATTAAAGATGGACAGGTGGCTTGCAAAAGAATATGGTTTGCTTCGGAGACCTTGCTCGGTTATTTGGATTTGCCATTTTTAGGTCCTATCGATGAGGCCATGCCCTGAAATTGAAATTGGAACAAATTGAGAGTGACTTTGCTAAAGTCAAAGAGAAAATCTTGGAAATCACTCAACTTAGCATGGATGGAATCAAGCAATGGATCGAGACACCTCTAGCTTCATTGATGAGGATTGACCTGTTCCTCAAAGAATGGACGAAGATCAAGAAGAAAGAGATTGCTTTCCTAATTTGTAAAGCAGAGTTGCATTTGGATCATGCTCAATTTCAAGACATCCAGGATCTGATGGATACATTTTCCAAGTGGCGGTCTGCCATTGGAAAATCATGAAACTAAATATTTTGTAATCCCACATGAAGAAGTTTCTTTTCTTTGTACATTTTTTGTAATATTATTTAAGGGGAAGAGTACCTCCGAAGAAAGGGGGACTCACGCGATTAAGTTTGGGAGAACCACTGGAGAAGGGACTGCTAAAGACATATCAAGAAAGCTCTGTAATTTTGCAAATATTGTAATGTTTTGTAGTTTAATGAAATTACATTGTTACTTATGTTATGTTTTATGGTGATTCATTAAATTTGTTTCATGAATTTCAATCATTCTTCTATCTTTCTGACATATTGATCATATGTTGCTCATGTGTTGAATATGTTGACTTATGTCACTGATGTTTCATTACAACCTTAACATGTCAAATGTGCATTGAATAAATGTGTTTATTTAATTCACATAACCTTTCCTACAACTGATGAATAGTTATTGATCCATGATACCGATTTTTCAATTGGTATTACCTGATAAAACCGTTTTGCACACATAATACTTTGGATAAAGCACTGCAATATATTTTTGTTAATATTAAAATTAAACAAATTCTTATTATCTTAACCTTAGTTTCCACTTTCAATGTTTTTACCCTCTCCGCGTTCTTTTGCACCTCTCGGTACAAATGCTAGTTTAATTTTTGTTACCATGTGACCACCGGGGATTCACTTGTTGACCAATATCCTAGCACGTTAGTTCATATTGCAGGTTTTAAATTTCTTAAAAATCAGGCAATATATTGTAGGTATTGGGGGGGATGAGGGGTTTAGAGTGGGGGGTTAGGGAGGTTTATGAGGATTAGGGTATAAAAAAGGGTGGTGGGGACATTTTAGATATTGGGAGGGGGTTTCAACAAAAGGAATTTGGACCAATATCTACAGAAATTAAGGGTATTCTTTAATACCCCATGATTGAACGTGCCATGTGAGAGGTTCACTCAGTGAATCCCCCATGCATGTGACAATGATATTGAAAACAAGACTATATTTTACGACAAAGTAATAATAATATTTAAAAATATAAATATATATTTTGTAATAAAAAATTAATCATGGTCAAATTGCAGAATGTGCCAATACAAACATACCGAGTATAAGTTTTCAATATTATTTTTGAAAACAACAAAACAACAAAACTTTAAAATATCTATCTATTTTCTAATATGCTCATTAGATACTTTAATACTTATTTTTCAGGATCTTTTTACTTATTTATTTTGCCTCTCCATGGCTGATTCTTTTTCTAATTTCTTTTAAATTGCAGGAAGTAAGTTTCAATAAAATGTTTGTTTGATTGTTAAGCGACAATATTAACTTTATACTCCTAGTATTCATACTACCCATTCCACTTTCTCATCAACATTGCCAAGGCATCTTGAACCTCTACTATTTGTTGCAGATTTCTTTTAAACCCCCTCATTAACTCTACCATTTTGCACCACAATCTTAGGTCCAAATTGTAGCTACAATTCGATTTTTCCTTCACTACTGATCTGATCATGACAATTCCCTCTCAAATCACCTAGAGGTGAACATCTAGCTCACTTGGTTTGGTATATCTCAAACGTTCAACATTTCCTTAGTGAAATTTCACTATATAGCTTAAGAATTAAACCACATTCAAATGCCCTTTCCATCACTCTAGAGCTATTAAATGTGACACAGTTTTGAGGTCATCCATGGTACCACTGCTTTCTTGAGCTTTATAAGTTTTCTTGTCTCAGCTTGCTTGCCATGCCATTTTTTAGTGCACCCCAATTGCATGTGATTAAGTGTTGAGTTAGTTGATGCCTATAAGCATAGTTTCGTGGGAGATTAAATAAGCAAGGTTCCCCCTTTTACTCTAAACATTGTCTCACCTAGTCTTACATCTTCATTGGCTTGATGATCCATATGAGAATTATGATATCTAAGAATATTGAAAACTCAATCTCTTAGTCCTTCAATTACTTCTTACAATCTTTGGATTATTCTTCTTAACCTAATATCTCTAAGGACACATCTATAATACATATGTCCAAAAACTATAGTTCAATCCCCAATCGCTATAAATGATTTGATCTCTCTATTAAGTGCGAACATTAATCCTTTGAGGAAGGTCAGTGCCTCTACCTCATTGTTTGTTGACTTGCCTAACCCCAAACAAAACTTAACTCTTCATTTCCCTTGAAATCTATAGAAGCCCCACCACACACCTACCTTCCCTGACAGAGTAATAATAATATTGAAAACTAAACCCTATATGTAACATCAATGTTCATACCAAAATTTAAAATATCAAATGGTATCAAGTTTATGACTATTTTTTCCTAAAAAAAGATCACAATCTATTATATCATAACAAATCACCTTGTTCAGAGGCACTATGTGCTTTGGCTTACATTGCATTATTTAATTGTTACTTTTCAGGGTCTATAGGCTCACAGTCCCTTCTCGTAGTTACAGGATATAAACACTATATTTGTGATATCACATTACATATTGAAAACAAAAGCACTGTGAACCGAGTCACATGCTAATCAAAATTTGATTTAGAAATTATTTTTCAATTTTCCTAAGCTAGTGTTCAAGCTTTAAGGGTGTTCTTTTTGTTTAATATTTATGAGATATCAACCTATCACCCATGATAAGGTCTTGGGTCATGCTCCATAAGATTGTCATTGTCTTGTTCCCATAGCTGCCACATACCTTCTCTCATATGTAGTCCAATATTTGATAACTGAAATGCCATTATGTTTCTCTCTCTGTAAATATGTTGGAAATTGGTCATCTGAAACATCCTTTCAATATGTACCAATTCTTCATATATGGCTAGTAGATGGATATTTGTTGGTGGCCTCTTCAATCTCATCCTTTCCACAACAAGTTTCAAGTTGCCAAAGACCTGCAATTTCCTTGTTCCCTTTGAATGAGCTAACAACAAATCCAATTTTAATGCCTTCATTTCAACACACTTTTTTTGTACTCTATCCCACTACTGTAGAGAATTTGATCTAGTGATGATATGAAAAAAATACCGTACCTCTTGCTCTGGCCCTGGCTAGCAATCCCTTGAATGCCCCATCAAAATCAGCCCAACAACCTTACATGTCAACAACCTCTTTCTCCATTTTGTGTACCTTGGGAGGGCATTCATCCTGTGGAAATAAACTGAGAATAGCCAAACTTTTTGAAGCATATATGGCAGGGGCTGTAATTCTGTCATTGCAAATAACCTTGTTCCTATCCAACCAGGATCCCCAGATCAATAATGCTGGGAGAGCCAAGTGGTTCTTATAAGCCACATTGTTGATCCAAGTATGAAGAGCTTCTTGTAAGACAAATCGTTCCAGATAAAGTGTATCCCTTTCACCACATATACATACTCCCACATCCTCACTATAAATGGATATTGGATGAATAGATGTTATATATTATCATTATTTGCCTTGCATAGGGACACCAGTCGAGACCAACCCAATATCTCTTAATCATAACATTCAAGATAGATACTTTATTATGTAAGCCTAGCCACAAAAACAACTTGACTTTTAATGGACAATTTAACTTCTAAATCATTGGAGTCCACCAAGGAGTCTCAGAAACACCTTCTTCCTCACGAATAACTCTATATCCCAAACTTGACTTATAGATGCTATCGTCACCAAAGCTTATCCCTATACAAGTAAAATTCATTCACAATTTTAAAAAACATCGACACATTCTTGGTTGTATGAATTCTCTCTCTCTCTCTCTCTCTCTCTCTCTCTCACACACACACACACACACACACACACACATTCAATAACTAAGTGATTATCCATTAGATGCATCATTGCACGCATTTTAAACTCATTCATAATTTAAAAGACATAGATGTATTCTTGGTTATATGAATTTTGTCTCTCTCTCTCACACACATATCTTCAATAACTAAGTACTTATCCATCCGGTGCATCATTGCACACAATTTTCAACTTTAGCGAGGATCTATAGTATCGTTATTCCTTGAGTCTTTGTCTCATATGGTTTAGAGACCAAGTTCTCTGAATTTTTCGTTATTCCCCGAATCTTTTCTTTTATATATATATAAAACTAAGCGATTATCCATTAGTGCATCATTGCACACAATTTAAAACTCATTCATAATTTAAAAAACATTGACATATACTTAGTTGTAAGAATTTTGTGTCTTTCACACACATATTCAATAACTAAATAAGTATCCATTCGATGCATCATTGCACACAATTTCCAACTTTGGTGAGAAGCTATAGTCTCGTTATTCCTCAAAATTTTGTCTCATATGGATTGGAAATTAAATTCTATGACTTTTTCGTTATTCCTCAACCTTTTATATATATATATATATATATATATATATATTCAATAATTAAGTGATTATCCATTTAATTTTTTTAGTTATATGAATTTTGTCACATTATATATCGTTCATAATTTAAAAAACATTGACATATTCTTAGTTGTATGAATTTGGTCTCTTTCACACACATATTCAATAACTAAATGAGTTTCCATCAGGTGCATCATGGCACACAATTTCCAACTTTGGTGATGCACACAATTTCCAACTTTGGTGAGAAGCTATAATCTAGTTATTCCTTAAATTTTTGTCTCATATAGTTCGGAAATTAAGTTCTATGACTTTTTCGTTATTCCTCAAGCCTATATATATTCAATAATTAAGTGATTATCTATTTAATTTTTTAGTTATATGAATTTTGTCACATTATATCTCATTCATAATTTAAAAAAACATTGACTTATTCTTAGTTGTATGAATTTTGTCTATTTCACACACATATTCAATAACTAAATAAGTATCCACTCAGTGCATCATTGTACACAATTTCCAACTTTGGTGATGCACACGATTTCCAACTTTGATGAGAAGCTATATAGTCTCGTTATTCCTCAAATTGTTCTATGACTTTTTAGTTATTCCTCAACCCATATATATATTAATAATAATTAAGTAATTATCCATTTAAGTTTTTTAGTTATATAAATTTTATGATATTATATATCATTTGATGTATTTTTAGTTGTATAAATTTTGTCTCTTTCACACATATATTCAATAACTAAATAAGTATCTATCAAGTGCATCATTACACACAATATCCAACTTTGGTGATACATACAATTTCCAACTTTGGTAAGAAGCTATAGTCTCTTTATTCATTCCTCAACCCTATACATATTCAATAATTAAGTAATTATTCATTTAACTCTTTTAATTATAGGAATTTTGTCACATTATATATATTTAAGAGAGCATTATAGTGTAATACCTAGTAGGAACCGAGGCAAAGACGGAAATTTTAAAATAATTGAAGAATATGAAAAAATTAATCATAGTAGGAACCATGATTATGACGAAAAATTTTAAATAATGATTTTTTTTTTTTTTTTAATTTTTATAATAAAACTTATCCATCCACTGCATCATTGCACACGATTTTCACCAAAGATGCACACGATTCAACTTTGAATAATGGAAGAAAATGAAAGAATTAATTAATATATATCATTGCATACGATTTTCAACTTTGGCGAGGAGCTATAGTCTCGTTATTCCTCGAGTCTTTGTCTCATACGGTTTGGAGACCGAGTTCCATGAATTTCTCTTACCTTTTCACATTAAGGGGTGAACGGCATGTTCCAATGGCCTTATTGAAACCAATTAGCACTGCCCACAATCACGCCAGATCGATACTAACATGCACAACTCATTAATTATATGTTTACAGCTACCGTGATGTATGCTTTCAGACAGTAAATTGAAACACTTCATCCTGTACAGAGCATACAATTGACGGACCATTTTTGGCAATACACACCATTCCAGAATCCAGAAGTACCTACATGGAGATTAGCCCGAATTCTCTTCTTGGAACGTTTAAAAATTACAAATTAGTTTTGGGCGGTCTTAACATTTTCCTCTCAGATAATTTGTAATCATCAATGCAAGTTTGAGTTGGGTTTTACCACCCATTTGGGTTCTCTTTTCATTCGGCCCTTGAAATCACTGACAAATGCTGAGAAGCACTAATTCCTTCAGTATGATTGATTGGGGACTATCCCTTCGGAAGCATCAGTGCAGTCCTGCTTTATCGAACAAGCAGGATTTTACTACAGTGGCAAGATGGTGTTGCCCTTATCGGCCTTCAGAAGCGAAAATAGAATTACTCAATTCCATAGGCAGAATGGGGAGCAGAATGTCCTCTTCGCAGAAATGGATTGGGTTGAGTAGAAATTCAGGAACCCAATTCGGGATTAGTACAAAAGGTCCGAAAAACCCTCAGATTATTAGGGCAAATGTAGTTTCAGGAACAGATGGGGGGCTGACCGAGTCTCCTGCTGAATTGGGCCGATTTTCAGGAGTGTCAAAATCACCAAATCTGATGGAGTTTATTACTTCCGAAAGAGTGAAGGTTGTGGCAATGATTGCACTGGCATTGGCTCTTTGTAATGCTGACAGAGTTGTAATGTCTGTTGCCATTATGCCTCTGTCATCTACTTATGGTTGGAGCAAGTCTTTCGCCGGTGTTGTTCAAGTCAGTGTTCCTTTCTCTCATGCTCAGACTGTTGTTCGTTTACTTGTTTCACATAGTTTTCTGTCAAAATGTTCATAGAAGTAATTCTCAACAGCTTGCTGCTTGTATCTGCTCTCTTGCAAACTGTAGGTAGTCATAATCATATTAACATGGAACGAAATCTTCAACCAGTGATGCGCCTCTATGATTTTTAGAGATCTTGCAGTTAAGAGGGCATCTTAAAGACAACAATGTAAAGCAAAAAATAGAATTAGCAAACAACTCAAATGAGTAGAAAATTGGATGTAAAGCAAAAAAGAGAATTTGCAAACAACTCAACTGAGTAAAAAGTTGAATTAAGAAAGAGTCATAAAAGTGGCATGTTTTAGACAGCAAACTGAAGAGCATGGGTTTGAGCATCAATCACATACTTCAATTCTGAAGGATGATAGTATTTTCCCATGACGATTTATTGTGATGAATTGTCCTATCGATCATGTCTTATTTCAAAGATGACATGATGGGGATCAACCTGTGACATGCACGCATGGTTTCCGACTAGAATGTTTCTTTTCTCAATGCTAATGACAATTTGCAAATTTAATTGAGCATCTCCTGGACTACTTTAAAACCTCTAGAATTCAGTATCTATAAGAATTTGAAAGATTTATACATAGCTCTTGGCAGTATATAAAATAGGCTTAACTTTTTTTGTTTTGTTTTGAGATTGACATGTAAGCAAACTCACACATGGAGAACATAGAGTTAGAGCATGTTGTTCAACTGCTTATATCCTTATTCTCTTCCCTCATTAACAGAAAGATAGATTTACACAATTATGTGGAAATTTCTGCTGTTTTAGACTTTATTGCAAAACAAAAATTTCACCTCTTTGACAAGAGGTTTCCTCGATCTTAAACCCTGTGAATTTTCAGCCTTGGGGCTGTTATGAAATATAGAACAAACCAACAGCGGAAAGCGAACAATATTTCAATCCTTAACAACTCAATCTTTTAGGCAATCTAAGGAGAAAAGATACCAAAGTGGCTTGATAAGTTTCAGCCCTCTAGGGCAATCTTATCATGCATAAACTATATCTGGAAACTCTTTTTAACAGCAGTAATAACAGCAGCAAAAATAGCCCTTAACTTCTTCAATTGTGATGTTAAATCACTTAATGTAGTTGCCCTTTACTTATGTCAAATCAGCAAGACATATATAGCAGTAAGTAACAATTTACGAGGAACATAGATCTGGCTGAAAATTGTTGAAGTTTTATGATTTTTCAAAAATTTAACTAACTTGTGTAACAAATCAAATCAAGTACTCAAAAGCATGAAGTAGAAAATACAGCAGTGACAAATGCAAGATAATTTTAAACATAATTTTCATCTCTTTCAACTTTAATACTCCCAAAGGTCCCTGTGTTAAAGTTGAAACATACAAGAACTATAAACAACAACAGCAGTAATAAAATTAAGCTAAAGATCAATTTAAACAAAAAACTTACAATAGGCACTGGTTTAGACCTTCCTTATACTCAGATATCTTTGCAGATCAGACCTTGTCTTTTGAAGACAATTTACTAAGACACAGTGGACATACCTGAGAGAGAGATAGTTAAATTGTCATAGGATTAGACACATACATTAGCGGTCAAACCAACTCAGTCAACCAGTGTGGAGACCCGAGTAAGATAGCAGACTGAGAAGCATTAGATCATAAGGTAATACGTCCAGGCCAGAACTCAGATTGCATAATACACAAACCCAGAACTCCCTCAGACTTCAATCAGTGCAGCAGAGGTCACGGTCTACACAACTGGCTCAAGCAAATTCACAGGAAGCCCAACAAGTCATGGTCTTCCTTCTCTAGCACACAGCCCACTAAACAAGTTTAGCATAGATCATGACATCCCTAGATGGGTGAACAGAAATCAAGACAGCCCTACAGCAGCTAATCAAAGTTATGACAGCCCTAGACAACCCTCATGATTCCTTTACCAAGTCACAGCTGCCTATACTGCCCTCACAACTCCTCTAACAGGTCATGGCTACTTTTAGCCGGCTGAAAGGAGATCACGGAAGCCTTAACAGGGTTAAACAAATCACTGCTCAGCTCTAACAGTCATAACCTGCCGTAGCAGACTGTACACATTCACAGCTATGCCTTAGCAAGCTGTACACAGTCACGGCTAGGCCCTAGTAGGCCACAAATAGTCATGGCCCAGCCTAGCAGGCCCAACAAGGTACACGGCCCATCTCTAGCGTCAAACAAGGGTCATGGCCCAGATTAACAGTCAACAAGTGTCACGTCTCAGATTTGCAGCCCAACAAGAAGGTCACAGCCCAGCATAAAAGGCAACAAGATTTACGTTTCAGATTTGCAGCCCACTACTAAGTCACGGCCTAGCTCAGTAATCCACAAAGAGGTCACGGTTCAACCCCAGGCAGCCTCACAATCGTCACGAACAACAGTAGTAGCTTTAACAGGAGGACGACAGCCCTAGATTGTTGATAAAGAGGTGACGGTAGCTTCAGACTAGCAGCAGCAATTAAAAACAAAATAGCAGTCCATAAATAAACAAACTTTATCAGCAGTAGGTGCTTGGATGTCAACCTAAGGAGCAGCAGCAAGCCCTAAAACAGGAATTGAGTTAGATCTCCAAATTTTCTGTTATCAAGACGTGTACAAAATGAGGTTAAGCTGTAGCAGCAAGCCCAAAAGCAGGAATTGAGTTAGATCTCCAAATTTTCTCTTATCAAGACGTGTACAAAATGAGGTTTAGGACTTTAATTTATTGGGTTGAAAGGTCTTCTAGAAGGTTCAACTTCTAGCCCTACCTTTTAGGAGAATTACCAAAATAAACATAAAATAATATTATGTTGACTTAGGGTAGGGTACCAATGGTCAAATGGTCATACAAGATAAAAACAATAAATTAAGTCATCATAGCAAAAGGGTCAAGTTACCACAACCAATATGGGTGCTAGGACCAAAAGGGGAAACATAAAACCACAAGTCAACAAGAGGGGTCACAACAAGGTGGGAAGACAACCCTTTCATCCACAAGACCAAGGTGTACCATCAAGGTGGGGAAACAACCCTTTTACCCACAAGACCAAGGTGTACCATCAAGGTGGGGAAACAACCCTTTTACCCACAAGACCAAGTGTCAAACTTTTAATTTTTTTCTCAAAAGTATATTGTCCACATGTGTTCTGTACAATAATATGTGTTTTATCATCACCATATAAGGAAGGTCCAAACTGGATGATGTGATCCTCTGGTCTTCTTGACTACTCCTAAAGGTCAAGTGCTAGTGACATCAAGGGGTGGCAAGTCCCTTGTGAAACAACCTAGCAATAACCATCTAGGAGAAGGGGACATTACTCATCATCCTCTTGGTCAACTGACCAAGATCCACCTGGTTAACTAACCGGGTATGTACCTGCAGGAACTGCTTGGTCCTAGACCAAGAGTTTTCCTGGTCCCAGACCAGGAAGTCTCTGTCTCAATCTGCAGGATCTGCTTGGTCCCAGACCAAGAATTTGCCTGGTCCTAGACCAAGATACCCTAGAGACATATAGGGGCCCCTAGCCACATGCTAGGGACTTTGTCATGGCATCAACTTGCTTGGTCCCATACCAAGAACCCTAAGAGAATGCTAGGGGCCTTAGGGTACCTTCTAGGGACTTGCTTTGTCTGGTTAACTGACCAGGACCCCTATTTAACTCACTGGGGTACTGTTCTCCCCGAGAATGGGTCTCGCAGCTGCACTATCTTTAGCAAAAATCAAATTCGTAGTTTACACAAGGATTTGATAGCCTAAAACTCAATTAATATGCATAAGATGAGGTTTTTTTTACATACCATTGCCTTATCACAACGCTAGTACAATCCACTAGCTCTCCAAAACCCTAGTAAGGGAAAACAAAGGAAAACCCTAGCTCAATCAAGGAGCTCCAACATGCATGAATCACTCAAGCAAGTCCTCCAAGGCAAGACATCTCCTCCTCCTCCTCTTCTTCTTCTTCACCAAATATACCCTAGGGTTTCATCTCAAAACCCTAACCTCAATTCTTCAAGGATTGAAACCCTAACCCTAGACTTCAAGGTGCTTCAAGAAGATTAAGAAACCCTAGCGACTCCAAGATAGGGAAATCAAGTACAAATGAAAATTTAAGAGAGTGATCATCAACAATGTCTTCACATGAGTAAGACCCTAGTATTTTACAAGGATTTAGCTCCAAGCAAGGATGTCCTCTCTAAACTTCATATCTTCTTCTAGGGTTTTCTCACGAACCTTAGTGTCTTCCTCCAAGAAGCTAAGTACAAACAAAGAGTATAATGATGATGATAATGTGAAGGACCCTCTACTTCCTTTATATATATTGGAGGTAAGGGAGGCCAATAATACAATGTGAGCCAAAGCCCTTACAAGCAACCTACAATAAATGCTTGTAGGCCAACACATTTATGGCATCAACAACCCATGGAGGCATTTTATATATATCCAAATTTGGTTGAACCTCCTCTAATGTCATGATCTTTTTTTTCCACATTCTCGAAAAACAGTTTGCTATTATGCGTTGGACTTCTTCTCGACAGAGGTTTCCATGGCATGTTCATTTATCCTCTTGGGTTTCTTTGGATTGTCATTGTTACCCCCTGTTTTGACTTGGGTGTTCACATGTGATTTTTGTCACACATTCAACATGGGTTATAGGTTGATTGCGGCTTCACACATCCCTAGGGCCTATGCAATCACTCCAAAAAGTGTTCCCTTAAGGAAAAGGGGACTATTTGACTAGGGCATAGTTGTAGGTCAAGCCAAAAATACCAAACACTCTCTAATTCACCAATTACAAGGGTTTCACGTATCCCAATGCATTTACTCAAAAGATGATGCCCTCTAGGGTTTGTGGATAAAACCCTCGGGCGAAATTTTAGGGTGGACCAAAAAAACAAATTCCCGGCTAGAACTTCACTTTTTTAATTTTATAGCAAAAACTAGGGTTTTTTTCAGCAATATTATATTTTTTTTGTATTTTTTGCATAAAATAAAAACATGTAAAATTTGATAAAAGAGGGTTGAAAGATAGGGTATTAGATTCTTGCCTCAAACCCTAGGGATAGGAGAGATCGAGGCCAATGTCCCTCCTCTTAAGATGTCGTTCAATACTTGCAATTAGGGCTAGACTAGCAACCTCAAAGGATAGGTAGCAAGACCCTAATTAGGGCAAATATAGAATTCCAAGTCTCGATTAAACAATGGAGGGCTCCTTTGTAGGGTGGTCTCCTCAAGCAAGTTGACAAAATATTGCAAAGAAACCCTAACTTAGTCTAAATCACTTCAAGGACAACGTTAAACTAGGGTTAGGAAAGATCTTACCAATATTTACCAAAGAGAAAGCTTTGTCTTGCCTTAGGTTCCTCTTAAGCACGAGTTAGTACAACCATTTTAGCATCAACTTAGCGTGGGATAATCAAAACCCTAGAAATTCTTCCATTCATCCTTCAATCAAGAAAGAAAACATCCAAGAGAGAGGTGCGCACTAGTTCAATAGCTCTACTACACCAAGAGAAAAAGAAAATATATCATGTTTAAACCCTTATCCATGATTTACAAATGAGGTGAGGTTGTCTTATTTTTATGAGACAACTCTCAATCTTTTACAAATTCAAGCCTACAAAGTTAATGACAAAATATAAAATTTTAGGTTAGTGCACCCACAAACATGGGGACTAAGCCACATAATGACATAAAATAACAATACAAATGTGCAATTAGGCTCCACCAAGTGTAAGGTGAGCCAAAAGGAGGTCGTCATGCCTATACTAATCCCAACAGATGCTTTTCCCTCAACGGTCTCCTTTATTAACAATGTAGGCTTCTTCTTTAAGAAATGGTGTTTATGGGTCTGGAGACCAAGAGGAGGGGTTTTGCAAAAAAACAATAGATCCATGTGGGAAAAATGAGGTGTGCTAAATCGGGTATGACAACCCTTACACACACAATCACCTTTACAATGCAAAATATGAGTGTCACCATGTGTCCCAATGATTTGCCTCAAGGGCACTGGACACCCACCGAAATGTTGATTTTTCCTAAGCAGCATTGATAACCATTCTCTTAGGAGAATGGGGACATCTGGTCAAGGACTGGGATGTGGAACCAGTCAGCACTGGGGGGCTCAACCTTGAGTTGAGTATCCATTCCGTTGAGTGGAGACATCTGTTCATGGACCAGGATTTGGAACCAGTCCAGCACTAGGGGATTCAGCTTAGAGCTGAGTGGCCATTCTGTTGAATGGAGACATCTGGTCAGGGACCAGGATGTGGAACCAGTCCAGCATTGGGGGACTCAACCTAGAGCTAAGTGGCCATTCTTTGAATGGAGGCACCTGGTCAGTTACCAAGAAGATGAACCAGTCTAGTACTGGGGGACACAACCAAGGGCTGAGGGCCATTCTCCGGGAGAATGGAGGCGCTTGGTCTGTTACCAAGTATTTGACCTCGAGTCAAATTATGTAGCTTATGGCTGAGGCACTTGGTCTGTTACCAAGATATCACTATAAGTCCTAGACCGGGTCTGGGCACGTGAGGCACTCCGACCCTCGATCTGTGGGCTTTGTGATCTTCTCCAAGGCTTAGCTACCCTTGGTTAAGACACCTAGTACCTGATCTTGGTGTCACATGGAGTGTGATATAAAAGCATTAGTAATTCTTTTTATTTATGATGATGTACTTTGAGTGGGGATGAAGGACCACCTTGACCACTTGTTTTGACCACAGGGCACTTGAAGAAGGCTAAAGGTAAAAGTAAAAATACATGAGCACCCTTAGACCACTAAGGAGTCAAAGTGAAAGTGCAAAAAAACCTTTAGTACCACTAAAGGTAAAAGTCAAAAAGATAAAAGAATAAAATAATATTATTTTGTTCTTTTGAGTTTTGGTCCACTTACAGGTGATTCAAAGGCTATAAAAGAAGATCAATCCATTTCATTATTACACACACTTGCTCATCATCTTGCAGCTGCTCAAGGAATATTTTTTTGTTGGTCTTGAAGAGAAATACAATTCTTGTGGTTATGCCCTAACATGGAGGATTCTATCTAGGGCACCCACACTTATTCTGTACAACCCTAAGCTAGGGTTTCTTACTTGATCACTTGAAGCTGCTCTATCCTCTCTCCACAGGCTAGGGCATCATATTCAGATGCAACATCTTTACGGACAGGTTGTCTACACTTTCAGGTAGCCCTAGTGTACCCTCGGGTAGCATCATTCTTTCAAGGGAATCCTCAGTTTCTTCAACAGTAGCATCCCACCATCTCGGGCAGCCTCATATACTTCTCGGTTAGGATCAGACCCTTCACGGGCAGCCTCAGGTAGCCCGAATCTCTCACGGGAAGCCTCCTCTTGGCTGCTACCTGTCCCGGGAAACTCCAACAAGAGCTCGGGCATCAACAATAGGCTGCCGGACAGGAGCAGCAGCAGGTTACCGGGCAGCAACAACAAGCTCATGCAGACAAATCTGGGCTTCGGGCAGGCAATCCGGGCAGTAGCAGCAGGCTCGGGCAGTTCGAGAAGGCAGATCTGGACTTCGGGCAGGCAGTTGGACATTCGTACAGGTCTAGGAAGGCAAAAAAGATCTGGGCAACAGATTTGGGATTTTTGGGCAGCTGAGAGAAATTAGGGCTAGAAGCCCTAATTTGGATTTTTTTTCTGTAAAATCATCTTTTGTGAATTTTGGATATGTGGATCAAACCTATTAGGGTTTGTGAATTACTGAAGAACATTCATCTCAGAATTCTGAGAAACTCAAGTCATCTCATTTAAGAGATGAATTACTAATGCTTTTGGGGTTTTTGTCCTTTAAAGGTTTCCCCGTGAAAAACTACTATGTTCAGTGTGTGTGATGTTGTTGATGTTTCTACTGCACTTGTCTTTTGTTATCTTACAAGTCTGCAAAATTTTAAAGAATTCATGCTAATGCTGAAATTCAACATGGAATCAGAGCTTAGCATGTGAAGAGCCAATAAAAGGCAGATTACTGTTGTCTTCTTAGACCTTCGGATATTTTGCAGACTTGGGCAACTGAGTAGTAGCAGAGATGGCCACCAACATCTTCAGACTAGAAGAAAAGCTTGAAGGTTCAGCCAACTACAAGTCAACTACAATTCTTGGAAGGCTAGGCTCACAGCCATCCTAGAGGAAAATGATCTTGATGAATTAGTGTTCAACACCATTGAAGAGCCAAGATCTAATGCTGGCAGGGTTGCTTTCAAGAAGAAGCAAGCAAAAGCTAGAAGGATCATCTATGACTTAGTCAAGGAAACCTTGATGCCCAACATCACTTCATTGAAGATTGCCAAAGAATGCTTTGACACCTTGACAAACCTATATGAAAAGAAAGCTCCCAGTCAGAAGAGAGTTTTGAAGAAAAGGCTTCGGACACTGAAGACGAACAAGGATGAAGGAATTGGACCCTTCCTCACAAAGATTGCACAGGTAAGAGACCAATTTACTGCTATTGGTATTACTGTAGATGGCGATGACCTTGTGCAGACTGTAGTCGATGGTCTCCCAAACTCTTGAGAAACATTTTCGGCATCAGTAAGTGGACGTGAAAATTAGCCAAACTTTGAGAGACTTTGGCATGATTGCTTGGAAGAAGAAGGAAGAGTTTCAGGCAAGGCAACTGGCACTAAGGAAGGAAACCTTGCCCTTACAGCTAAGACAAAGAAGTTCAAGAAGTCTTCCCCTCAGCAAAAGAAGGGAAAGAAACCACAAGGTAAGCACATTGATGTTTCAAAAGTGGAATGCTACAATTGTCACAAGTTTGGGTACTTCGCTAGGGATTGCAGGCAGCCCAAGAGGAAACTCAAAAGAAGATTCCAAGCTTCTGTTGCGGAAGAAGAAGAAGAACCCAGGAAGAAGAAGAACACCAAGACTACCAAAGAAGAGGAACCTAGAAGAGAATACTACATGATCTCTGCCCTTTCTGGTTCCATCACCAATAGTTCTAACTCTTGGTTAGTAGACAGTGGTGCCTCTAGACATATGACAGGTAATCGTGGACCACTTTCCAGTTACAGAAAGAAGAAGTTCACTACTCAAGTGGAACTTGGAGATGAATCCACTTACAAAATTGAAGGAGTTGGGTCAACCACACTTCAACTGGATTCAGGTACAGTTTTACATATTGATGATGTCTTATATGTTCCTGGTTTAAAGAAGAACCTCCTTTTTGTTGCTGGTTTAGAGGACAAGGGCTACAGAGTCCTCTTCATGGACAAGAAAGTCCTTCTATGGGCAAAGAATGAAAAACTAAGCTTAGCTGTACAAATTGGGGTTCGAGAGGGAGGTCTTTATAAGGCTTCCGGAAATTCCACTCATGCTTTGGTTCATCACACAGTTGATCCATGTGAGCTGTGGCATCGAAGGTTTGGACATCTCCACTATACAGCTCTTCCAGGCTTACAAAATATGGTGATAGGTATGCTAGAGGTCTTTCCCAAACATGATGGAATTTGCAAAGGTTGTGCTCTAGGTAAGAACACTAAGAAATCCTTCTCCAGAAGCAAGAATAGATCTAAAGGATTATTGGATCTGATTCACTTTGACATTTGTGGGCCCATGTCTTCACCCTCCTTGAGTGGGTGCTTGTATTATGTCTTGTTCATAGATGATCATTCTCGGAAGTCATGGATTTACTTCCTCAAGGCCAAAAGTGAAACATTTGACAGGTTCAAAGAGTTCAAAGCTCTGATTGAAAATCAGACAGATAGACACATCTGTATCTTAAGGTCAGATAACGGAGGTGAGTATGAATTTAATGAGTTTGATGATTTTTTCCGAGAAGCAGGAATCAAGAAAGAGCTGACAGTACCGTACAACCCTCAACAGAATGGGGTGAAGCAGAAAGGAAGAACATAACTATCTGTGAAGCTGCTAAAGCCATGCTTACAAATCTTGATCTTCCTTTATCTTTGTGGGCTGAAGCTGCATGTACTGCTGTGTACATCCAAAACAGAAGCCCTCATGCTATATTGGGGGAGAAGACTCCGGAAGAAGTCTTCACTAGTAAGAAACCTACAGCTGACCACATGAGGAGTTTTGGCACTCTGGTATACATTCATGTGCCAAAAGAAAAGAGGGCTAAGCTAGATCCTTCCAGAAAGAAAGGTATATTTGTCGGTTACAGTGAAAGCTCAAAGGCCTATCGCATCTATGTCCCCGGACATAGGTACATTGAAGTCAGTAGAGATGTGATCTTCCATGAGGAAGCTGTGTTTCGTCAAACATAAGAGCTTTCAAAGGAAGATGAAGGATCTCCTCATGAGACTCCAAATTCAGAAGTTCAGAGGGAGAAAGAGGAGTTTGAGAATCAAATCTCGGATGCACCTGAGGAAACTGAAAGTCCACCAGAAGAACTGCTTGAAGTTCTCCTTCCAAAAGGAGACCTTCCGGGTACCCAGAAACAATACAAGAAGCTGAAAAGCATAAAGCTCCTCCTGGGACTTTTAGAGAAAGCACGAGGCCACATTAGTACTCAAGTCTTATGAGCCAACTCATCGGTGCTGAACCATCCACATACAAAGAAGCAACAATTCAATAGGTATGGATTGATGCTATGATTGAAGAGTACAGTTCAATCATGAAGAATGATGTGTGGGAAGTTGTTCCCAGACCAATAGGAAAGTCAGTGGTAACATATAGATGGCTTTACAAAATCAAACATGCTGCCGATGGCAGTGTTGAGAAGTACAAAACCAGATTTGTAGCTCGTGGCTTTACTAAAAAAGAGGGCATAGACTATGATGAGAGTTGTGCTCTTGTCGCTAGGTATACTACTATCAGAACCATCATTTCCCTTGCTGCAGTACTTAGATGGATGTAAAGACAACCTTCCTCAATGGCAAAATTGACGAGGAAGTCTACATTGAACAACCTGAAGGCTTTGTGTCTCATGGGAATAAGACCCATGTGTGTAAACTGAAGAAAGCCTTGTATGGATTCAAACAGGCTCCGAGAGTCTAGTATGTGAGGATGGATGGATTCCTCCACAACTTGGGGTTTTCCAAAAGTACTGCTGACTCCAATCTGTATTTTAAGGTTGTTCATAATCATATGTTGATCCTTGTCCTATGTGTGGATGACTTGTTCCTTACAGGTGAGGAACAACTGATAGCATAGTGTAAGAGGGAGCTCACCTCTGAATTTGAAATGAAGGATCTTGGTTTGATGCATTATTTTCTTGGCTTACAAGTATGGCAAAAGCCAGGCGAGATCTTCCTGACTTAAGGGAAGTATGCAGTGGACATCTTGCAGAGATTTGGGATGCAGGACTGCAAGTCCATGAGCGTGCCCATGATTACCAACTTGACAAAGTTGCAAGACTCGGCCACTAGTTCACAAGGTGTGGACTCTACTCTGTATAGAGAGCTCATTGGATCCCTAATGTATCTTGTACACACGAGACTAGATATCTGTTACATAGTGAATGCTCTGAGTCGGTTCATGTCTGATCCGAAGCACATACACTGGGTAGCTGCCAAACATGTACTCAGATATGTGCGAGGTACTATCACTTATGGGCTCGGGTATACTTCCAGTAGTGGAGTATTGTTAGCAGGTTATGCTGACTCAGATTGGGCTGGCAGTGCAGTAGACCGGAAAAGTACCTTAGGTTACTGCTTCAGTATGGGATCTGCAATGATCTCTTGGTCTAGTAGGAAACAGGGTTCCATAGCACAACGCACACCTAAAACTGAGTATATTGCTGCAAGTGATGCCTGCAAGGAAGTAGTTTGGCTCATGAAACTACTATTTGATTTGTTTGTTGGAAAGCTTGACTCAATGATCATCCATTACGATAATCAAAGTTGCATTAAGCTTTCAGAGAATCTGGTGTTTCATGATAGATCGAAACACATTGAAATGAAGTATCATTTCATCAGAGACCTAGTACATAGAGGCACTCTGAAGTTGCAGTACATTTGTATAGATGAATAGATCGCAGATATCCTGACCAAGCCTCTGACAACAACAAAGTTCGTGTACTTTCGTGACAAGCTTGGCATGGTAGAGAATACCTCTCTCGCTGAGAGGGAGTGTTGATATTTCCTGAGCAGCATTGAGAGCCATTCTCTTAAGAGAATGGGGACATCTGGTTAAGGACCAAGATGTGGAACCAGTCTAGCACTGGGGAACACAACCTTGAGTTGAGTAGCCATTCTGTCGAATGGAGACATCTGGCCAGGGACCAGGATGTGGAACCAGTCCAACACTGGGGGACTTAGCCTAGAGCTGAGTGGCCATTCTATTGAATGGAGACATCTGGTCAGGGATCAGGATGTGGAACCAGTCCAACACTGGGGGACTCAGCCTAGAGCTGAGTGGCCATTCTTTGAATGGAGGCACCTGGTCAGTTACCAGGAAGATGAACCAGTCTAGTACTGGGACCTCAGCCTAGGGCTGAAGGCCATTCTCCAGGAGAATGGAGGCGCTTGGTCTATTACCAAGTATTTGACCTCGAGTCAAATTATGCAGCCTATGGCTGAGGCACCTGATCGGTTACCAAGATATCACTATAAGTCCTAGATCGAGTCTGGGCACGTGGGGCACTCTGACCCTCGATCTGTGGGCTTTATGATCTTCTCCAAGGCTTAGCTACCCTTGGTTAAGACACCTAGTACCCGATCTTGGTGTCACATGGAGTGTGAGATAAAAGCATTAGTAATTCTCTCTATTTATGATGATGTACTTTGAGTGGAGATGAAGGACCACCTTGACCACTTGTTTTGACCACAGGGCACTTGAAGAAGGCTAAAGGTAAAAGTCAAAAATACATGAAGACCCTTAGACCACTAAGGAGTCAAAGTGAAAGTGCAAAAACATCTTTAGTACCACTAAAGGTAAAAGTAAAAAAGATAAAAGAATAAAATAATATTATTTTGTTCTTTTTATCACATATATAGTAGCCGGGCTACCATATTATATTTTTCAGATTTCAGTGCATTTTCAGCCAGTTCCCTTACATACGAGATGCTGAGATGAGCATCTATGATGGATCATTATTTGATGATGGACTATAGTACACTCCCATGCCATCACTGAGTCTCAGGACACTCAGATTTGAGGACTGATGTAGTCATTTAGCCATTTGCAGAGCAATCAGTAGTGCCTAGAGTTGCATCAGTAGTTCTTCATTGGACAGATGTTGGTTCAGATTGATTGTTTACATGTATATGACTCGGCATATATTATCTTGTGTTATGGTTATCATTGCTTTTATATTCATTCTTGTGACATGTATTAGCATCTAGTGTCATGATCTGGCGGCCATATAAATATGTGGACTTGGATGTATTGCTATTATGTATGTATGTCCCTACTTCGACCTGGAAGTTCTTGATCCATACTCATTGGTTTTACTCTCCTTAGGGAGAATAGAGGTGATCATTCCCACCATACTTTGACTTGCTAGTGTTGGTCTCATTGTTCACTATCTCCACCTATCCATTACCTTTTAGTTATGTTTTTAGCCCGACCTACTACTTGACTTGTGGCATGGAGGACCTTTCCCCACTAGAGCCTTTTGTTGGACAAGATTCCCTGTTTATTTGTGTCTTGGCTGTGAGTTGCCTAGGTTGTGTTGGCTAAACCTGAAGAAAATAGCGCTGCCATCAATACAATGCATTTGGAAATGAAATGAATATCTTATGAAAAAGCCCATTCATGACAATTAGTGTTTTTAAACATACATGAATGCAAGGCAAGCCTAATGAAATTGGCTTTGAAGTATATTTAAATGAATATCTTGTGAAAAACCATTCATGAAAAGTAGTGTTTTTAAACATACATGAATGCATGAAGCCTCAATAATAAAAATCCGTGTAATAAATGCATGGACCAAGGCTATGGAAATTCAAAGACCCAAAAAGCAATGGTTCTTAAAAAGTTATATCTAAATATTGCTGGCCTCATTTGTATTTGATTTGGATTGTGATCATTTGTCAAGGTGAATAAGCACCTTTGAACGTAACTTATCTATTTGTGAGACACTGCCATCCCCTATGTTGTTGCTTGTCCAGCATATGCTAGAGTGAGTATCCCCTTTCCATATCCAAACTGTCACAGTGTCGAGTTGGTAGTCACCCTTCAGCCTAGCCTTTTGATTTTATCCTTCACCGTTCACTAGCAAATTGATTACAACTATGAAGTGAGTATGGTCTTGAAAGTCTGGTCTGGGTTATAAGTTAATTAATGAAAATCTATATTTGGTTGATAGATCACCAGTGAAATGATTGTTACTTGTTATAATTGTTATTTGAATGATTTGTAGAGCATGTCTTAACCTTTAAACACTTGCAGCAGATGGATGTTAGTCTAGGTTATATTATTGGTCATTTACAGATTATTATTTTTATTTATCTAGGCATATTGGATATTATTCTTGATCATGCAGAGATATGTAGGGTGTATGAGTATGCACCTTAGATGGATTTGGACTCCCTGAGTCCAATGAGACGGCTTGTTTTCAATTCCGAGCAGTTACAGTGATGATTTGTCTTCGTGTACCATTCTGGTGCAGTTTTGCCATGCTGAATGGCCTGTCAGAGCAGAGAGATGATTTGTTTTGTTCACCTAGGGCGCTGTATGAGGAGGGGGTAGTCCAACAACTTGTTTCCATATTACCCCCCTTCCAGAGATCATGGTGAGCTCATTTTGACAACGCTGGCACTCTAGGAGGCAGTTTTGGCCATATCACGTTTCTCGAGGCAGATTAAAAATAATAAAAATGGCTACTGAAGAATTCAATTTGGGCTATTGAGGCAAGGAAATGGCATGGGTTGAGTTTTGATGATGAGTGTGATGTCTTCCACTCCTCTAGCAATTTCAGCACTTGGATGGACCCACATCCATCTGTCCGGCATATTTTATTATTTTTTGGAGCTTTTGGAGGCTCATGATTTCCTCAGAGAGACACTATTTTCCACTTAAAAAATTATATTATTTTTATTGTGCCATGGGGACACACTAGGGGAGTTAGTTAACACCCCCTGGACCCACCATGAGCTTTATTTATTTTTTATTGAGTGGGATCCCCTCTTCTAGGGTAATTTGGTCCATTGACATATTATATTATTGTATTGATCCATGTACTCTATGTTGAGCTCATCTCAACCGTTGATTAGAACATATTGATCTTTTAATCCTAGCCACCCATTTGAAAAGTGGTTATGATTTTGGTATCTCTCATTCCTATTTAAAGGAGAGAGCTTCTCATTTGTAAAGGGTCTTTGGCTCTTGGATTTGGATAATAGAAAAACTATTCTTGTGGAAATTCTTGGATCTCCTTTGCATCTGGTGTTCTTCGATGGTGATTGGAAAATCTATTGCTTCCTAGCATTTGGGTATTTGTTATGAGATCTATATTTTTTTAGAAACATTGTCTTGTCTACAGGAGGGCGAATTCACTTGGGCGTTTTTGCAGGGGTTCCTCAACTCGCTTGGCTTGGCTTCGCTTGTATCAGGGGGGGTTCATTAGTATCATTGTGATCTATGATTTCATCTTGCTATTTTTCTGTAGCATTTGTTCTTTTCTCTTGACGCATCAAATCTGATATGGTTGACGTTTGTTGTGCAGGAGAGAGGGTGCATTGGCTTCCTTGGGCAGATCGTTTTACATAGAGGCTTCCTTCAAATCTTCTCAAATTGATCGGGACGACATAGATCATCATCATCAAGGCATCTACAAGGTTTTCCAGGTAAGATCTACAGGTTAGTTCTTTTTTTCTAGATCTCAATCCATTGGCATCTTCATTTTCATGTTAAAACCCTAAATATAAAAAATAAAAAAATATTATACATCAAACCGCTTGATCTCTTGGAAAACTATTTCTGGGTTTTGTAGATTGGGTCAAGCCCTAAGTGGGTCTTCCAAAACGTTTTGCTTAGGTGACTCCATTGGGCCCAAATCCCAAGGCACTGTTCTCTAAACCTAGCGCTACCCTTCATGTTTCCTCCTTATCTTGCGATTTGATCTTTTCCTTGTGGCTCAGATACTTTGATACTGTTATACCTTTTTTTGAGTCTACCCCGTGGTACTAGATAGCCCCAATCCTGTTCTTACCCTCCCTGCATTGGTCACGTTTCCCAAGGCAGTGGATATTGTCATCTTTTGCTAGTACCTTGATCCCGGATCTAGTAATAGGCTCATAGATCACTTGTATTTCGAACTTGGGTCAAATTTCACATCTCATAAACCCTTGATCCAAGCCCTAATTCACCTTGTGACTTCATCCATAGATCTAAGGTATACTCCACCTTACACCTTACATACTTCAACTTCATTTGATTTGATCTGGTGTTTTGGTCTGATCTCTCCTATTGGGAGTAGATCTGGGTCTCCCCCATTGTTGTCTTGAGCTAAGATAACATCAAGTGAAGATTACCTCGATCGGCGTGACACCCATCCATTTGGGAGTCGAGGCTATCTTGGTTCCACCTCTTTAGTTGCTCATCCCTCTACCATCCATCCTGGATCCACCTCATAGAGGCAACTACAAGTTTGGTGATAACACTTGGTTGCCAAATTCGATAACACCTGGTTGCCAAACTCGATTCCTTTTCGATGCTTTGACTTTGCTCCATATATGAAATCAATCACCTCTTGACCAAACTGTCTTTGTCTTTTGTTATCTTACAGTCTGCAAAATTTTAAAGAATTCATGCTAATGCTAAAATTCAACACCAAAGGGTAGTCAGCAAAGCCACAAGGCCAACGCTTCCTTGAGGTGGAAATCAAGGGGATCTGCCATGACCTGATCAGGGGTATTTACCCCCAAAATCAACACTCTACACAATATAGCCCCAAAACATGGCCTTTACAAAGAAAAAATAAACCCCTCACTTTGGTACATTTGGAAGGAATACTTCGAAGTTTGGACACTCTGAGGTGTAACAGACAGTTTGTTTGTTGCATCACATGAAGTCTGCCAATCAGCATATGTTAAAACTTAAGACTGAATAGCAACTGTTTTTTTATATAATTAATATTTACTTAGTTGGCAAGGGATACAATCATTGGACAAGTTGGTGTTTAGAATGCATTTTAGAAGTTTACCTGTGCTGTATTGTGTGGATCATAGACTTTTAGAAATTCATTGTACATATTGGTATTTGAGCTGAGTGGGAGGGGACAATGTCATAAACTGTTAATGAATTTCTGAATTCGTTGCTCATAATGTTCTCCTTATTGATATCTCCTTCTTTATGAATGGCATTGACTGGTTTGTTATTGAATGAGTGCTAAGCGGATGAGATACATGCTTCAGTTGACTACTGTATGGGTATCTGATTGGAATGTCACAATTGGAACATATCCACGTGTGCAAGACACATCACTGATTTTAGTGCATCCATGGATCAATAATGAAACTATAGAATATCCCATCTTTAGTAGCCCCTTAAAAACATTCAGGGTCTTGTGCTAAGTTTCGTTCCATTATGACATTCTCAAAACTTTAACCTTTACCCTATAATAGATTTATTACTCAAATATTGTTTTGAGATCTGACAGGAAAGGAAAGAAAAATGTATATTTAACCTTACTGATTTGGCTGTAGGCATTAATATTTTTCCTAAGAGTATGAGGTTATAATTGCAGTCAGCTTTCCTCTGGGGATACTTTATGTCCCCAATTATTGGAGGAGCATTGATAGATTGTTATGGTGGCAAACGTGTGATGGCATGGGGTGTGGCCTTATGGTCAATGGCAACCCTTCTTACTCCATGGGCTGCAAGTCATTCTTTGGTAATGCTTTTCATTATGCGTATGTTGCTCGGTATTGCTGAAGGTGTAGCGATGCCATGCATGAACAACATGGTCTCAAGGTACGTGAATATCTGATTTCTTATATGGTCTCAGATCCTTCTTTTAATGCTTGAATAGCAATTTTTTTTTATTAATCTTAATATACAAGTGACTAAAAGAAACCATGCCATCATATTTTTCCCAACTACAAAGCACATTTTGAACCTCTGATTCATTTGAGCAAGCTTATTTTTCATCTGGTATGAAAATCTCTTCGAATTTTGTTATTTCTACATTTTCTCTTTGTTAGTATTGCTATGATAGTAATCAAAATAGAGTAGTGAATCTGAATTGAAACTTGCTTTCTTACTAGTGGCCACTCAAAATATAGTAGCAAATCTAAATCACACCTTTTTCACAGGTGGTTTCCCCGTACTGAGCGAGCAAGAGCAGTGGCTCTTTCGATGGCTGGATTTCATCTTGGCAGTGTTATAGGCTTAATTTTTTCACCCATTATAATGGCACAGACAGGAGTCTTTGGTCCTTTCATTATCTTCGGAATCTGTGGTTACCTTTGGCTTTTAGTATGGCTGACAGCAATATCTAGAAGTCCTCAATGTCATTCTCAAATTTCTAGGTCAGAGCTTCTGTACATTCTGGATGGAAATGAGAATTCTGTAAAGGTTGGCACAGAACAAATGCCCCAAAGCTCTGGCAGAATACCTCCTTTTGGTCTCCTTCTTTCTAAGTTACCAACGTGGGCTATAATAGCTGCCAATTCTATGCACAATTGGGTAAGTCTTAGATAGAATAGCCATTTTATGGTAAGCTTTAGACCCTTGCATAGGTGTCATTCATTTATTCTTTACAGCAATTTTTGTGATGAATACCATGCAGTAGTACTGTGTGCTTTCCATCTTCATTAAATATGACTTTGTGCATCATTTGGTAATATAATATTGTCTCATTTACAGGGTTATTTCATCATTCTCTCTTGGATGCCAGTGTACTTCAATACTGTAAGCCTGCTTCTTGTAAATTCACAACCTTGTAATAACTTTCGATTTAACTAGTTCTCTGTGACCTTTACATAATACAAATATTCACAAGGAGTCTGGGATGCTAGTTCCTTAGCGTGCAAATATCCTCTGCTTTCTAATGAAATGAAAATGGTTGAGTTCCATAATGCAGCTCTATGGTGTAAATCTCAAGCAAGCTGCATGGTTCAGTGCCTTACCATGGGCAATGATGGCAGCTTTAGGGTATGTTGCAGGTGCTTGCTCAGACTTTTTGGTTCAGTCTGGTTTCACTGTCACCTTTGTTCGCAAGCTCATGCAGGTTAGCTCTCTTATATTTGGCTGAATTGGTATTTCACTCATTAGCTTTCTTCTCTTTGATTGAAGTTTGTTTCACTGGACTCTATTGTAGTTTTAATGCATTGGCATTTTTTCTAACTTGGTTTGAGTTTGAACTTGCAAATGCATTTTCACATTTTTCCATCCTTCTTCCTTGTAACAACATTAAAATTTAAAAGGGGAACTTAAGATAGTTAGTCTATGCTACTTATGTTCATATATATTTGGTTCCTTTCCTCTTTTGTGTCTTACATTTGTTATTGGATAAGTAGTATGGTTCTTGTTGCTCCTTCCATTGCTGTTCTCTAGGCCATCTTCCCTATGAACTGGCTCGGTGCTTAATAATTTTTGAAGGATTCTATGAGAAGGTTATTTTAATAAAGGTTTAAAGTATTTTTCCATTTCATCGTTATCAGATCACTTTCATTTCTAGCTGCTTCTAGTGTAAAAACAACATTACATGAATTGAGATCTTCCTAGCTACCCTTTATAGTCACCTGTCAAAACAACCTGGATGATTTATTATTGCCACACAAGTGTATACTTTCTCCCTTGCAAAGTTATGTCAGGTATGACTATGGAAGAGAATATGAACTTGTGAATTCTGTAACTAGTTTTCCCTATGTGACCATCCAAACCCTTACTTTAGTGATAAAAGTCCTAAAGCACAAGTAAGATCCTAGGGGTAATAAAAAAGGGCTATCCTCTGTTCCTTCACACACTTTTGGACGGGTCTCTTCTGGTACAGGGGGGAAATCCTTAAAGAAAACTAAGTTTGGTGTATGTCAATGCCTTGGAGGAGTTTCTTAGACTTGGGGTAAATCTGGTTCATGATATTTTTAGCAGTAAATTCCAGATTGAACAAAACAGCAAATAAAAGATGATTTTATATATTTCTAGGGTGGTTGAGAGTGAAACTAGTGCCTAGAATGATTTTGGTTATATGGAGTCTATAGGGCAACAACTATGAGCTTCTTTCAAATGAGACTAGGAGAGAATGCAGCTAGACTTAAGAACCCACAACAGTCCTATCTTGCTGTCCACTGATACAAAAATTATTTGTGAAAACCCAAGTTAAGGAGAAGTTCAAAACAAGCATGAGGGTGTGTTTCTTGATAGATGTGCAAATCTGCTGCCAGTTTGAACTTAGAATTAAGAAGAGAGATACACAAATAATTTCTAGCAACAAACATAAATGCGTTAGAGGGGAATGAACCACAAATTAGCTCTTCTAAATAAAGGAACAATGTTACCCAGAATTCAGCTCTTCATGACACATTTTATGCAAGTATTTTTCGCATTAATCTTTAGCAAATTAAGTCCAAACACATATGCTACATGCTCCAAAATAACCTTCAATAGATTCTATTACCGCTCAAACTAGCACACGTTTGCAAATCAAGGCTATGTAAACCTAATGCTAGTGATGGTAAGCCCGAGAAAGAGTTAAACCCGATGTCACCATAGTTTAACCACTCAACATTTCGGGTAACTTCAAACCTAGGGGGAGACCCTAATTAGTGAAAGATACTTGCGACCGCCAACAAGCCACAAATACCTTCCACGAAACCTTAATAGCTATGATCAGTTCTTTATCGGAGTCAAACAATATCTAATATAGACACAAGAATCAAATATAAACGGAGTTATTTACTTTATCACAAATTCCAGATAATACCACTCCTTTCGAGGCAATTTCATGTCTCCCTAGGCAATGTCACACTTCTCAAGGAAGGCACTACAAAATGTGCGCCCTCAAGGGAAAAAGGGCAATTAGAATAGGGAAAACTTAGAGGGTAGGCTAGAAATACCAAACACCCTCCAATTTTCCAAGTATGAGTGTTTCATGAATCCCAATGCACTTCCTCAAATAAGGATTCCCTCTAGGGTTTGTGGCTAAAACCCTAGGGCAAAATTTTAGAGTGGACTAGAAAAACAAATTCATGACTTCTTTTTGGGTTTTTGAATTTATTTAGATTTTTAGGGTTTTTTCTAGTTGTAAAATATTTCTATGCATAAAATAAAATAAAATATGTAAAATTTGACGAAAAAGAAGAGAGTTGAAGGATAGGGTACTTGATTCTTGTCTCAAACCCTAGGGCTATGAGATATCGAGGTTAACATGCGTCCTCTTAGGATGGTTTCCACTACTTGCAACTAGGGCAAAGCTAGCAACCTCTAAGGTTAGGTAACGAACCCCTAATTAAGGAAAATATAGAATTCCAAGGACCAATAAAACAATGGAGAGCTCCTTGGTAGAAGGTCTCCTTAAGCAAGTAGACAAAATGCTAGCAAACAAACACAACCTCTGTTCAAAGCACTTCAATAATGACGTTAGACTAGGGTTAAGAGATAAACTTACCAACATTAATCAAGAATGAGCAAGGAGACGCACCTTAGGTCACCCTTGAGCATGAGTTATTACAAATATTCTTTGCATTCACTTAGCATGTGACTATCAAAGGTTAGAAATCCTTCCATTCATCCTTCATGCCAGAGTAAAAGACATCCAAAGAGATGTGTGCCTAGCTTCAAATGCTCCAATAAACTAGTAGGAAAAGACAAAAATACATAATTTGAACTCTTGTCCATGATTTACAAATGAGGTGAGGATGTCTTATTTATATGAGACAACCCTCAACCTTTTACAAATTTGAGCCTACTAGTTAATGACAAAATATAAAACTTTAGGTTAGTGCACCCACAAACTTGGTGACTAAGCCATACAATGACATAAAATAAGAATAAAAATGTGCAATTAGGCTCCACCAAGTGCAAAGTGATCCAAAAGGAGGACATCATGTCTCAACTAACCCCAACAGATGCTTGTCCTTCAATGCCTCCCTTTTTAACAATGTGGGCTTCTTCTTTAAAGAATGACATCATGGGTTTGGTGATGGAATGACTGTGGTACTTAGGGAAGAAAGGGGGACTTTACAAGTTAACCATCATAGCAACCGAGTGTAATTGGTCTACCCCTAAACTTTCAAGAGCTAGGGGTTATAGATTTTTCTTCCAGACGTGTGCCTTATGAAAGGGAGTGCTTTTGTCGTGAGTTACCCTTTCCTTGCATCTCTTTTTCTCTCTCCCTCTTTTTAGCCATTTTTGGCTTAGTCCCTTTGCTTTAGATTTAACTTTGGTAACTTGGGACATAAGGAACCTGGCTTTTAGCAAGGGGGCATAGCTCATGTACCCTTACATTTTAATTTAGTAGCATCAATCTTTAAAGTATTAGACTCTTCTAACTTTGATTTAGGCATTCATACATGGGAATAGTATTGAGACCTTGAAGAACTACTAATAATAGATAACTTGCAAAGGGGAAACAAATGGAAATGGATGAAAGGGCTAGTGAAATGAAAATTGGCTAGGAAAAATGCTGTGAAATGAATGTAGCACCTACTTAGTTCACTAGGGGCATAACTTAACTTTCAGAATGACGCACTTCTCTAAGGTAAAATTATGACAACACCATGGTACATCTAAGTAACGAATAACAATTTTAAGTGTTATGAGCCACTATCCAAGCATAAAAGTAACATCCCATGAGCAAATCAACATAAAAGAAAACATCCTAAGTGTCAATGAGGGTGAGAAATATCATAGCACTGGTGCATCCAACACCATCTCCATTAGGCACATCCAAGGCACAAGAACCATTTGATCATGTTGGAACAATCTCTAACCAATGATCTATGAAAAATCCACATATCTCCTCTTTGGCAAATAGTTTGTGATGGAAACACAAACATATCTGATAAAGTCACCCTTGTTGATCTAGGGGTAATAGGATCTATTGGGTATTAATGGTAAAGCTTTTTGTGATGGTGGTTTTGAGGTTAATTCATTGTGTGGCAAGAGAATGTGTTTAGCTTGTGGCCGATCCACTAAAAATAAAATCTTCTTATGTCGGCTCCAAATATAAAATCTACAAGTCGGCTCATAAAAAAATTCATTAAAAAATTATAATTTTATACAAGTCGGCTCAGCAATTTATGGAAGAGATTTAATATAAATACCTCATCACGTTTTTACTTTTTGATGAGTGAAATTTTTGTGGTTAGCTCTGAGATTGGACTGAGGCTCGGGGGCAGCAGAAGGAAATTTCTTGGGACAGCGTGGGAGCAGTCAAGGATACACGAGGTCAAGGAAATATTTTTGTTTGGCACAGCGTTGAAGCAATGGAGCTGTTGCAGCCTTAAATTTTTGGGTGAATTTAGTAGAGCTCTGCGATTTTGACTGAGTGGCAGCAGTAGGAAATTGTTTTGGGACAGCGTGGGAGCAGTCAAGACCCGAGGTTTCCACAGGAAGTTTTTTTTTGTGACAGTTCCAATTTTTGTTATTCAGCAGTCTGACCTTGCCCTAGAAGGGCTGCCGAAGTTTGTGCTAAGTCTGCTGAGGTCTGATCCAGCCAACTAAGGGTCTGAACATGTCCCAGTAAGGCTTCCATGGAGGTGTTGATGCCCTAGCAAGGGATCCCATAACTCAGATCAGGCCCTAGAGGTTTGCCAATGCTTGTTCAAACGCTGCTTATGACTGCTGGGTGTAATTATGCTGTTACAACAGGCTGAATTGTTGGTCAATATGCTGATAATCATTGGCTCCAATCTCTTTGATATACGAGGCTAATTTAGGGTTGCTTTCCCATGCTAATTTGGCAGCCTAAATGTTTTGTTTTTGGACTATAAACATGCTTAGATTGATTACTGCTGATCTGGGATGCTTAATGTTTGTTGTGAACTTCAAAATGTCCCCATATATTCCCAGAATTCATTCTTGACTGCCCAGAATTATTATTTGCTCTGATTAATGCTGAAGATATGTTCAGATTTAGGTGCTGGGGTTGACTTCATGCTCAGAGTGTTGATCAATGTTGAGCCTGGATGCAATAATGCCTGGGAGGAGAATTTTGTTGCTGCCTCAGCTCACAAATTTGCCCAGAACCAACTAGAAATGCCCCATTGATGTTAGCTTAGTGGATGATATATGCCTAGAACTGAAGAAAGATGATCACTACCTGCTGTTCATGCCTCTTGACTGCCTGAAGTGTGCTTTGATGAAGTTGACAGAATAAGTATAATGATGAAGTGATGAAAATGCCCTAGTTACTAACACAGTCAGCATTTGAAGGTATACATTGCTGAAGGTCAAAGTCTGGTGAAAGAACAAAGGCATGAAGAAAGTCAATTGCATGTCCAGTCACAAAGACCAGATTAAGTAATGAGCAGCTTCAAGTAAGTACTCCTTTCTGCAAGCATCTTCTGTTATCTTACTCAGATGAACTATGACCAGTACTTAAGGGTTGGAGTACTCTCCAAGACATAGATCCGTTTGCCTCTAGTGAACTGTGGGTAGTTTGTGAGCGTGACTGGGAGCCTGGGCCTGTAAGCTGTGAGTGTGACTGTGGTAGTGTGGAGTTGGAGAGTGGGGTTGTGGATAGAGTGAGTTTGGTGATTGTAACCTGTTGGAGGTTGGGCTGCTAGCCTGGTGGAGCAATTTCATTTTCCAAATTCCAACATGCTTCAATTCTTAAAGATTTGGTCCAAGAGAAAGCAGTAAGGCACAGATATATAATGACATTGGAAGGTTGAATTGTAGTGTGAGCTTTGCAAGATTTTCAACTCCTATTCGAGGAAAGCTTAGCTAGGGTAATGAACATAAGGAGTACTCGACAATGCTGCATAAAGCCTTGGAGGGTGCTGTGATGTTAAATACATTTCCCAAAGCTGCAGTTGATGTTTTTGCCCTATTCTGGTGGTGTGACAGAGTTAATTGACTTGGCAATGATTTGAAGGGCATCTCCATCAAAGGCACATCAAGAAAAGCACAGTATCAGGTATGCACAATAGTATGATCACAGTGGTAGATGAACTGTGTTTTAGACAACAAAATAATTTTCTTAGTAGTGGAATGTAAGCAGTGAAGTTTACACAGTCTGGGTTATCAGTCCGAGTTTACACAGTCTGAGTTTCAGGTATTTGAAATTCTGCTCAGTGCAAATTACCTTGTTGGAGGCAATTATAACTCAAAGGAACTGGTTTGATCCTTGAAGTCAAGGTTAGGCTTCACAAGCAGTTTACAGTGTAACAGAAGTAATATCTTAATGTGCACAAATACATTGACCCTGATGCTGAACTGTGTGATGAGATGAAAATGTCTTGACTCAGCCAAGACTTGATAGGTGCAGACCTTTGAAGGCATGGGCAGATTGCTGAAGAGATGAGACAGTCCAAGTTGCTCAGCAGTTGTGCAGGGTCCTGTATTTGATGGCAAAGTGAAGACTGCAATGATAATACCCAGGTTGAGTTTGATGTTTACAAGCAGCCTGAGTTTATACCTGGTTTGAAAGCAGACATCCACAGTCCAATGATGATGCCCTAGCATGGCTGAACAGATATTCTACACAGTCAATGCATGAAGAGGTTATGATGACAGTAATTTGAAGTTTGATCAAGACAGGTTTGATAGTGTATACAAGGTCAAGGCTTGATGAAACAGTATTGACAGCCGGTTGATGATACAACCAACCAAAGATAGGACCAACAACCAAGTGAACCAGACAATGTGGTTGATGAGCAAAGCAGAGTTTGTTGAGCAGACCATGATGACTTGACAGTGAGCAATATTGATGATGAGCAGATGAGCATGATCAGAGTTGAGCAGATGATCAGCAGTAATGATCAGCAGCTGAATTGATTGAAGAAACAGATGATATTGATATGACAGTAAGCTTTAATGTAAATGCAAGCTTGACTTGCATTTTGAGGTTAGGATACCTCAAACCCCTTCTTAGCAGGGTCCTGGATTAAGAGTAGGTGCTCTGTGTATCAGTAGGTGCTGATTTTGCCTAACGGTTGTAGCCAAACCAAACTAATATAAAAAGATTACAAATTTATATGGTGTGGTGTTCTTCTGTGTTATGGTTCTTGATGAGTTAAATGCTATGATGAAATGTTTATGTGATTGATAGATTGATGAATTGGTAGTTATCTGTGTCAAGCTAAGAAAAGGTTTAAAATTGGCTTTACACTGATTCAGCCCCCCCTCTCAGTGTCAACAATTGGTATCAGAGCAGGCCTTCGTCATGAGCCTAGCAAGCTTGAAGGAGATCCTTAGACACAATGGAGGAAAAGAAAGAGTCATCAAGCAATGACGTGCCTGTACTAGATATTGCAGATTATTTCAGTTGGAGGAGCAAAATGAAGGCTTATCTGAAGAAGTTTGGTGTCTGGGAAATTGTCATCAATCCACCCGCTCCATCAAACAAGAAAGGAAAATCAGCTGCACAGAAGGAAGCGAAGAAGGACAACACTACAGCCTTGAAGTTTCTCGTGGATGGACTTCCCAGCTCAGTGAAGGAAAGTGTAGGAGAGAACACTTCAGCTAAAGATCTATGGTTCAAGTTGGAAAGGGAGTATCAGAAGGCGAGGCCAGAATCCGAAAAGACAAATCAGGAATCAGAAGACAAGCCCCCAGAAGAGTTCAAACAAGAAGAGGACTCCAGTAAAGGTATGAACTCTTGTGATTATGATAGCTTGTGTGATGAAATTGAGAAGGTTCTTGCAGATGATGATGAAGCAATGTTGAAAGCTAAACAGAGAGTTATAAACTATGTATGCAACATAGATCTCAGAGCTGATTGGTTCTTGAACAAAGTTGATCTTAATCAATCTGATTACAAGGTGTTTAGGACGACAACCTTTGATTATATGGATAATCTCCAAAAGCAGAATGTTGAACTAAAGGAGTTGCTTAAGAAACTGAAGCATGAAGGAGTAGGTTGGCTGAAATTGCTAAAGGAAAAGGAAGTAGAAAAGGAACAGCTAAAGATTGATTTGATCGACCTAACCCTAGAACAAAAGAACCATGATAAAGATTCAAAAATACTTGAAGAAGCAAGAGAGGTAAATCATGACTTGAAGACTCAGCTGGAGGAAGCCAAGAGGACAGAAGAAATCTTGAAAAGATAGCTAGAAGAAAAGGAGGAAACAGTCCAGAAGCTGGAAATGGAGGTAGTTGGTCTCAGGAAGAAAGGTAAGAAAAATGAAGCCTTGGTCAAGCTCCAGGACAGTTCAATTGTCCTAGATAAGATCTTAGATTGCCAAAGATCTCCACTCGACAAAACTGGTTTTGGTTACAAGAAGAACAAAGAAAAACTTGAAGATGACACTTGGTCTCTGAAGACTCCAGAAGCAGGTCCATCAACGTCCAAAGCTGCTCCCAAGGCACCTGCACATGACAACAAGGAGTTTGGAAGTTCAAAGAGAAAACAAGGAGTTAGGTCTGTTCATCAAAGCAACTTCATCAAGGAAACAACTACAAGACCCAGGTATGAAAGTGGCTTCAATGGTTATTGTTATTTGTGTTCTAACTTTGGTCATAAGGCTATGGATTGTAGGTTCTATGGAAAAAGAAGGGCTGGAAGCCCCAATGTCTCTGTTAGATGTTGGACATGTAAACAAGTCGGACATTTTGCTGCCACATGTCACACATTGAGATGCTATACCTGCAGTGGGTTTGGACACAAAGCCCATGAATGTGCCAGTCAAAGAAGTCAACCAAGAAGGAGTACTTCATACATATCAGCAAGAAGATTTGAAGATCAGAAGACAAATGCCTACAGTCAGGGATATGCTCAGGCATGGAGAAATGAAGTGGATCAAAGAAGTATTGGAAGTTCCAACAACTCAGTTAGGTGCTGGTCATGCAACAAATTTGGGCACAAAGCACAAAACTGTTGGAATGATATGAGAAGACTAACATATAGCTCAGCCAAGAAAACCAGCAAGGACAATGAAGGAACAGATGCTCAAAGGACAGATGCCAAGAAGCAAGTATGGATAAGGAAGACCGAGCAGTTGCAGAAAGGAGAAGCTGATCAGAGCAGGGAGGATGGCTGCCATATGGCAAGCCAAGTGTAAGGTCTCTCAAAGACCTTAGCACGCCTTGAGTTCATGAGGCTGGAGAATGAACTCAAAGGAGAAAGGATTGTTACTCCAGGCATAGAGACAGGTCCTAGGAATGTGCATATTGACAGGGGGAGCAGTCAACAGTGATCAAAGATTTCAGAGACAGGTATGTGGACACCCTTTGCCATTGATGCCAAAGGGGGAGAGATGAAGACAAAGGGAAAGATGAAGACAAAAGGGGAGCATGCTCATAGGGGGAGCATGAGTTGTTGTCATCAATGACAAAGGGGGAGATTGTTGATGAAATTGTCATTGATGCCAACGAGGTTTTGCAGTGGCCTCTGGAGATGGTCTTAAAGCCTTATGAATGATAGAGAAGCCCTTGCCCTTATATTTATAGAATCAATGGAAAGAGCCCTAAGATGCCTTGATGAAGCATTGTTGAGCCATGAAGATTCAGTGAATTCACATACACTAGTTCTTGGTAAGGAAACATGAAGAAATCGAGGGTGTGATGTCATGGCTCATGCTTGATCGATACGATAATGATCATTGAAACATGGATCTTGGAACCCATGGAGCTGGCAGGCTGTTCTTAAAACTTTGCACATATTATTGGTATAGTCATAATGAAGAAGTCCTTGAAGTTCTTGAAGAAGTCTTGATGAAGCCCATTGCAAAAACTTAAAGATTTAGCAACTCGGCCTAGTTGATGGAAAAGGCTCTAAAGACAGGTCGACCCAGTCATTTTAGACCAGCATATGAGGTCGGCCCCAAACAAAACTAAATTAAAATAAAAATAAAATCTTCTTATGTCGGCTCCAAATATAAAATCTACAAGTCGGTTCATAAAAAAATTCATTAAAAAATTATAATTTTATACAAGTCGGCTCAGCAATTTATGGAAGAGATTTAATATAAATACCTCATCACATTTTTACTTTTTGATGAGTGAAATTTTTGTGGTTAGCTCTGAGATTGGACTAAGGCTCGGGGGCAGCAGAAGGAAATTTCTTGGGACAGCGTGGGAGCAGTCAAGGATACACGAGGTCAAGGAAATATTTTTGTTTGGCATAGTGTTGAAGCAATGGAGCTGTTGCAGCATTAAATTTTTGGGTGAATTTAGTAGAGCTCTGCGATTTTGACTGAGTGGCAGCAGTAGGAAATTGTTTTGGGACAGCATGGAAGCAGTCAAGACCCGAGGTTTCCATAGGAAGTTTTTTTTTGTGACAGTTCCAATTTTTGTTATTCAGCAGTCTGACCTTGCCCTAGAAGGGCTGCCGAAGTTTGTGCTAAGTCTGCTGAGGTCTGATCCAGCCAACTAAGGGTCTGAACATGTCCCAGTAAAGCTTCCATGGAGGTGTTGATGCCCTAGCAAGGGATCCCATAACTCAGATCAGGCCCTAGAGGTTTGCCAATGCTTGTTCAAAGGCTGCTTATGACTGCTGGGTGCAATTATGCTGTTACAACAGGCTGAATTGTTGGTCAATATGCTGATAATCATTGGCTCCAATCTCTTTGATATACGAGGCTAATTTAGGGTTGCTTTCCCATGCTAATTTGGCAGCCTAAATGTTTTGTTTTTGGACTATAAACATGCTTAGATTGATTACTGCTGATCTGGGATGCTTAATGTTTGTTGTGAACTTCAAAATGTCCCCATATATTCCCAGAATTCATTCTTGACTGCCCAGAATTATTATTTGCTCTGATTAATGCTGAAGATATGTTCAGATTTAGGTGCTGGGGTTGACTTCATGCTCAGAGTGTTGATCAATGTTGAGCCTGGATGCAATAATGCCTGGGAGGAGAATTTTGTTGCTGCCTTAGCTCACAAATTTGCCCAGAACCAACTAGAAATGCCCCTTTGATGTTAGCTTAGTGGATGATATATGCCCAGAACTGAAGAAAGATGATCACTACCTGCTGTTCATGCCTCTTGACTGCCTGAAGTGTGCTTTGATGAAGTTGATGGAATAAGTATAATGATGAAGTGATGAAAATGCCCTAGTTACTAACATAGTTAGCATTTGAAGGTATACATTGCTGAAGGTCAAATCAGGTGAAAGAACAAAGGCATGAAGAAAGTCAATTGCATGTCCAGTCACAAAGACCAAATTAATTAATGAGCAGCTTCAAGTAAGTACTCCTTTCTGCAAGCATCTTCTGTTATCTTACTCAGATGAACTATGACCAGTACTTAAGGGTTGGAGTACTCTCCAAGACATAGATCTGTTTGCCTCTAGTGAACTGTGGGTAGTTTGTGAGTGTGACTGGGAGCCTGGGCCTGTAAGCTGTGAGTGTGACTGTGGCAGTGTGGAGTTGGAGAGTGGGGTTGTGGATAGAGTGAGTTTGGTGATTGTAACCTGTTGGAGGTTGGGCTGCTAGCTTGGTGGAGCAATTTCATTTTCCAAATTCCAACATGCTTCAATTCTTAAAGATTTGGTCCAAGAGAAAGCAGTAAGGCACAGATATATAATGACATTGGAAGGTTGAATTGTAGTGTGAGCTTTGCAAGATTTTCAACTCCTATTCGAGGAAAGCTTAGCTAGGGTAATGAACATAAGGAGTACTCGACAATGCTGCATAAAGCCTTGGAGGGTGCTGTGATGTTAAATACATTTCCCAAAGCTGCAGTTGATGTTTTTTCCCTAGTCTGGTGGTGTGACAGAGTTAATTGACTTGGCAATGATTTGAAGGGCATCTCCATCAAAGGCACATCAGGAAAAGCAGTATCAGGTATGCACAATAGTATGATCACAGTGGTAGATGAACTGTGTTTTAGACAGCAAAATAATTTTCTTAGTAGTGGAATGTAAGCAGTGAAGTTTACACAGTCTGGGTTATCAGTCCGAGTTTACACAGTCTGAGTTTGAGGTATTTGAAATTCTGCTCAGTGCAAATTACCTTGCTGGAGGCAATTATAACTCAAAGGAACTGGTTTGATCCTTGAAGTCAAGGTTAGGCTTCACAAGCAGTTTACAGTGTAATAGAAGTAATATCTTAATGTGCACAAATACATTGACCCTGATGCTGAACTGTGTGATGAGATGAAAATGTCTTGACTCAGCCAAGACTTGACAGGTGCAGACCTTTGAAGGCATGGGCAGATTGCTGAAGAGATGAGACAGTCCAAGTTGCTTAGCAGTTGTGCATGGTCCTGTATTTGATGGCAAAGTGAAGACTGCAATGATAATACCCAGGTTGAGTTTGATGTTTACAAGCAGCCTGAGTTTATACCTGGTTTGAAAGCAGACATCCACAGTCCAATGATGATGCCCTAGCATGGCTGAACAGATATTCTACACAGTCAATGCATGAAGAGGTTATGATGACAGTAATTTGAAGTTTGATCAAGACAGGTTTGATAGTGTATACAAGGTCAAGGCCTGATGAAACAGTATTGACAGCCGGTTGATGATACAACCAACCAAAGATAGGACCAGCAACCAAGTGAACCAGACAATGTGGTTGATGAGCAGACCATGATGACTTGACAGTGAGCAATATTGATGATGAGTAGATGAGCATGATCAGAGTTGAGCAGATGATCAGCAGTAATGATCAGCAGCTGAATTGATTGAAGAAACAGATGATATTGATATGACAGTAAGCTTTAATGTAAATGCAAGCTTGACTTGCATTTTGAGGTTAGGATACCTCAAACCCCTTCTTAGCAGGGTCTAAGAAAACTAGGCAGGGTCCTGGATTAAGAGTAGGTGCTCTGTGTATCAGTAGGTGCTGTTTTTTCCTAACGGTTGTAGCCGAACCAAACTAATATAAAAAGATTACAAATTTATATGGTGTGGTGTTTTTCTGTGTTATGGTTCTTGATGAGTTAAATGCTATGATGAAATGTTTATGTGATTGATAGATTGATGAATTGGTAGTTATCTGTGTCAAGCTAAGAAAAGGTTTAAAATTGGCTTTACACTGATTCACCCCCCCTCTCAGTGTCAACACTTTTGTCGTGAGTTACCCTTTCCTTGCATCTCTTTTTCTCTCTCCCTTTTTTTAGCCATTTTTGGCTTAGTCCCTTTGCTTTAGATTTAACTTTGGTAACTTGGGACATAAGGAACCTGGCTTTTAGCAAGGGGGCATAGCTCATGTACCCT
This sequence comes from Pseudotsuga menziesii, assembly GCA_001517045.1. NCBI lineage: Eukaryota > Viridiplantae > Streptophyta > Pinopsida > Pinales > Pinaceae > Pseudotsuga > Pseudotsuga menziesii. The sequence goes on along the minus strand of LPNX010337460.1, from coordinate 234,116 downwards.
TACATTTTAATTTAGTAGCATCAATCTTTAAAGTATTAGACTCTTCTAACTTTGATTTAGGCATTCATACATGGGAATAGTATTGAGACCTTGAAGAACTACTAATAATAGATAACTTGTAAAGGGGAAACAAATGGAAATGGATGAAAGGGCTAGTGAAATGAAAATTGGCTAGGAAAAATGCTGTGAAATGAATGTAGCACCTACTTAGTTCACTAGGGGCATAACTTAACTTTCAGAATGATGCACTTCTCTAAGGTAAAATTATGACAACACCATGGTACATCTAAGTAACGAATAACAATTTTAAGTGTTATGAGCCACTATCCAAGCATAAAAGTAACATCCCATGAGCAAATCAACATAAAAGAAAACATCCTAAGTGTCAATGAGGGTGAGAAATATCATAGCACTGGTGCATCCAACACTATCTCCATTAGGCACATCCAAGGCACAAGAACCATTTGATCATGTTGGAACAATCTCTAACCAATGATCTATGAAAAATCCACATATCTCCTCTTTGGCAAATAGTTTGTGATGGAAACACAAACAAATCTGATAAAGTCACCCTTGTTGATATAGGGGTAATAGGATCTATTGGGTATTAATGGTAAAGCTTCTTGTGATGGTGGTTTTGAGGTTAATTCATTGTGTGGCAAGAGAATGTGTTTAGCTTGTGGCCGATCCACTAAATTTGTTGGCAGATATGTTTTTTGGTGTTTGGGGGCGTTGCCATCATCTCAATTAGAAGATATAATGGTATTGGAAGGGTCTTATTGCATAAGTTTGGAAGAAATGAGTAGATCGGGGGTGAACTATCTTCTATCACAAGTTCAATCCCTTGTGTCTTACAACTTGGTTGAATGAACTCTTGGGAGCACTAAGTCCTAGATTGATGGTTGGCACTTATCCCATTTCATGGTGATATAGAGCCTTGCATGCTTGTTTAATGGTGGTATTGGCTTCTTTCCCATTTTAAAGGTGCATGTTAAATGTACAACATCAAGAGTCATTCTCTGAGACTTGTGTTGTATCAAGTTAGGACATTGTGTTGTATCAAAGTACTATCTATATCCTCATGATTTGAGGTGGGGTGCTAGTATTGTGAACTTGTGTTGTATCAAGATTGGAGTCTTGTGTTGTATCAAGTCATGTGGTTATACTATGTGATATATTGCTAGTCATGGTCACTGAGTGCTATAAGTCTCCTTTAGGTCTTAGCTACCCCTAGAGTGAATTACTTTAGCATATGACTATATGGCCTGGGGTAATATATATGATCATTAGTATGGAATAATTCTTTTGAGTATGATATGATAAGATGGATAAATAAATACACATGTGGACCATGCAGTAAATAATAAATGATAAAGAGATAAGCATAGAGAGAGAATGAATTCGAATTGCCTATGTATGCTTTCATGTGAAATTGAATTGTAAAGGCTTCAGTTAAAGCCTTAGTTCTAAATAAAGAATGTATTAGTTAAATAAGGAATCTCTCTGAGATCCATGCAAAGATAAAAATAGTAAATAATGTAATTGAATTAATAAAGACTTATGTGTTTCAGTTAATTAAAAGAAACTTACAGAGATACATGCAAAATATTTGCATGGATGGCACTAAGAGGGAAGCACTGATGACACTTAAGTTAGCCTGTTAGCTAAGTGATCAACATTCAATTAACTAAGAAGATCCATGTAGAAGTTAATAATATAAATTGTGCACTAAATGTGAAGCACCAAAGACATTCAATTACTCTCCTAACTTTATGGTCATACATTCAGTTAAAAATTAAAAGACTCAGTTCAAGTCAGTCAACATTAAGTTAAAAACTAATAATGAAAGGAAGGGCACATATCTTTGTGTGTGCTAGGTGTTTTGGCTTGTTATTAAAATGCTAGGCATATGGAAAGTTCAATATAGTTGATTACAGTGTTGTATTGGATCTCTCTTCTCTACTGTTGAGGTGACATCTCTTATCTAGCAATCTGCTTATGTGTTGCAAACCATTCTCTGCAAATCTATCTGTCATACTCAAAGAATTGCTAGGTTTTTCATCCTCTATGTTTGGAGGGTTTTCCTAGGGTATATCTTGTCTCTTATGGTTGAATGATTTATGTGGCTGGTTTGTCTTATGAGATTCATATATGCAGTGATTGATTAATAAGAGTTTTAAAGTTCAAGCATATCTGATTTTGCTCAAACATTCACACATGTGTTTGCAATTGAATCCTATGAGGGTGCTTGGATTATTGGAAGCATCTCGGGCTAGGATAGAGGGCTCATGCAACCATTTAATTCATGATTATATTAACTTTTAAGTTACCATTCCTGGATGGAATGACACACATTTGTTAGTTCTAGAACATTGCGTATGTGTTGGTTGCATTAATTCGATTGCATGGGTCATCGAAAGTTGGGATGTACGTCGAGCTATTTGCACTTGGTTTAGTGACATGGATACTACTGAAGGATTGATGCAAACCTCATAAAGCTGATTAAATGATTAAATATGCCCAGACAACACCTTTTATAAATATACTTTCCTTTTGTGAGGTTGTATTGACACTCGATATGGAGTGTGGGGATGCATCCATGGTAGGGAAGGTTGCGGCTAGGCAAATATTGAGGAGTACATGCCAATGAGATAATCCCATCATAAGTGTCTAGCTTAGAGAAACTACAATCATACCCAAATAGAACATGGTCAACGATGCTTGATGCTGTGTGTTTATCCTTCAATCCACTAGAAATATGAAATCTTGGTAGTTTTGATGAGATTTGTACATTGGGGATTTTGTTATGGATGCAACATTTAGATGGGAGTAACATTTCCTCTTAGGTCGTGGCATGGCTATCGTTGCATTGAGTCACATTGACATGGGTCATGGAGTGACGCGTATTAAAATATGTGCATGTTGTTCATTTTGACACAAGCAATTCATGATGAGGGACGAAAGTTGCACTGCCTTAACCTTTTGTTATGCACATGCATCGCACCATATGTGGTAACTTTTTGGTTTTGGAAGGTTTGAATAATTACTCCAGGATTAGATTGCTCTTTTGGGTTGCACAACACTCAATTCAGTTGGTCTCTAGCATTGGTTTGACAAAGCATTGTTGTCTAATGTAATGTGTTAAGCCTCTTTCAACAAGGGGTGATTTTGATTAGTTGTTCCTGAGATGGGATTTGTGGCTTCACCATAGATCATTGGTTAGAGGTCCTTTAGCATATATCGAATGGTCCATGTGCCTTGGATGTGCCTAGCCATAGATAATGTTTGATCCTTATGTGCAGTGACATCTCTAACCCTCATTTACTCCTAGCGTGTTTTCTTATATGACGATATGCTTGCATGGATTGTTACTTTTATGCTCGTATAAAGATTCATATGCTTAAAACAATTACTCATGTCATAGTCTTTCTTTGGTGTGCTCTGCCTTAGAAGTGTGTTCGTTCGAAGGTTAATTTGCACCTTAGTAAACTAACTTAAAGTGTTTTCATCCACTTCATAACATTTTGCCTAGCCATTTTCATTTTCGTTAGCCAGTTCATCCACCCCGTTCATTTTCACCTTTATGAATGATCTGTCATTAGTCATAATCTAAGGTCTTATTACAATACCCATGTATGAATGCCTCAAGTAAAGTCAAAAGAGTCTACTACTCTCAAGGATGATGCTGAGAAATTAAATGTAAATGCAAATGGAAAATTATGGGAGATACTCCCCTTGCAAAAAGTCAGGTTCCTTTGTCCCAGGTTATCAGAGCCAAATCTAAAGAAAAATGGACTAAGCCAATGAAAGAGTTATGAAATGTAAATAAATAAAATATCAAAAGGAAAATAAAATAAAGGGATTGCAATGTGAAGGTGCAAGGATTGATGACCCATACAACACTTCCTTAGGCACACGTGGAAGAAACGTATAAAATCCTAACTCTCGATAGTTAAGGATAAACCTATATCTCTTATATTGCTATGATAGTTTTTTAATAAAGACCCCCTTTCTTCACTAGTACATAATTCACTTTATGCAATCTCACTTGACTTAGGTAGCTAGGCTATGTATCTTAACTTAGGGGTGTCACATCTAATAAGGTTTTAATGAGGTCACACCAATGTTAGATTGGATGAGTAAAGGTTAAATAAGTCGTTGAATTGTTAAATAAATCGTTGAATAAGTAATTTATCTTACACACATGCTGTGACACTTGATTTGGTAAGTTTGGTAGTATTAGGCACTTCCTTATGGAGCGCTACCCTTGGCACAATTGTGGAGGCCATTTTTTATAGGAAGATTTTGGAGGAGGATTCTAACTTTAAGAGTAGTTATCTTTTGATAGAGTGCCTATAATTGTGTCATCTCAAGAATGTTGGATGCAAAATGGCTGCAGGATTTCCAAAAAGTGGTTATAATAGAAAATTTGCTATATATTGAGAAAGTTGGAAAATCCAAAACTGTTGTTTAAAGTTCCGCCCTATAATTTTGCCGCACGTCTTTTTGGACCCTTTCGTAAAGAGTGTTCCCCTTTTTGAGGAGAGTGTGCTAGGCATTGGGCCTTGTTGGTTATGCATGGTCAATTTTTGGACCATTCTAAAGGAGCGTTCCTCTCTTTGAGGATGTAATCTACCATTTTCATGTATCTTTGACCATGACTAGGTGATGCACCCCCACTTTTGGGGATTTAGTTAGTTGTTGAGCATTGTTTATTATTTTTGACTCTATCTTGGAGAATCCCTAGGACAGACCTATTGTTTTGATACATTTAGTATTATTTTATTGTAAAGGAAGTTGAACTATTCTCCTATGTAAGAGAGCTCACTCCTAATTGGATCTTCTTTTGTTGTTGGAGAATAATACTATCTCTTTGCATAAAATGGTTCTTGTCCCTTGGGTTTTCTTCTTCAATTTGTGGCATAACTTGATGACTAGATATTGAGGTAACAATTTTTTTTTTGTTATTGTAAAGGTTATGATTCTAGTTCACTAAAAAAGTAATTTTGCTCATGTGAAGTAAGTAGGGAATTTTTCCATGTTTATTTTATATTTTATCTTTGTGGCTTGTCTTGTGATTTGGCTATCTGAGGAGGGGTTGCAAATCAAACTTGCATAAGTTAGTGTATACGCTAGGTTGTAGATTGAAGGTGTGTGCTTAAGCCACTCTTTCTCGATGAAGTTTTTATGAAGTTTCAATAACTTAGGGTAGGATTTTGCCTTGCTTTTTGCAGAGATTCCAGTCAAGCATTTACAAACAAGTCCCAAGGAGGATTGATCTCAAAACCCCATTTGCCCAAGGGTTTGAAGGCACTAGTCATTTCTCCATTCTTCTTCAACCAAAAAATTTGGAAAAAAAACAATTTATTTCCCTTTTGTTTTAGTTTTTGAAGGGTAAAAAATCACAAAAAATCAAAGAAAATTACTTCAAGATTTTTTTCCCATTTTTTCTAGGCCTAGGTGATTTTTGTGCAAATATGTGGAGCTTTGATCTTTAGTTCTTTAAGTACAGAGATACTGAATACTTGAATCAAGAGAGCATTCAATCACATAAAACATTCAACCATAACACAGGATGTACCCTGGGAAAACCCTCAAAACTATGAGGATGAAAAACCCCAACAAATCTTCAGAGTATGATTATGATAGATAGCAGAGAATGTCTTTTACAATAGCAGATTGCTTTCGGCACCCCAGGTGTCAAATAAGAGAATACTAAGCAATAGAGAATAGAGATCAACCGGATGAGCTTAACAATGTGTCCAACACATTAATAACATGCAAGAATCATTGCCATGCAAGGTGTAGCAAATCACTACATGGGGAATTAGCCTTCCATGCAAACTATAGCGAATTTCCTTCTTGGATATTTGTTGTGCACCTCGGTTTTTTCAATCCTGCATAATCTATGCACTATGTCTTTCTTCTTTGACATTAAATCATGCTCAACTGTCTTGAGAGTGAACTTGCCTTTTAATTGGATGTAGGATCACTTTACCAAGCTAACTTAAGTGTCATCACGCAATAGGTGTAACTCGAGTGTTGTAATGCAAACATTTAATTAACTAAAGTGTTGTCTTTTAGTTTAACTAAAGTGTCGTCTTTTAGCTTAACTAAAGTGTTATCAATGCAAAACACTTTAGTTAACTATTCTTAACTGAAATCATGCTGATTGATTTACTGAAGTAACCACGGTGGCATACATTTTTTACTTTAATTGAAGCTTTAACTAAAGCTTTAACAATATTTAACTGAGGCATACATTGTTACTTTAACTGAAGCTTTAACAATATTTAACCGAGGCATACATTGCTACTTTAACTGAGGCTTTAACAATTCGAGTTCACATTAATCAGCTGAAGTCATCTCATGAGCAATTTCGAATTCTCTTGTTTTCTACTCATTATCTCTTATCTTTACTACATGGTCAATATGTGTTAACTTTATTTTATCTATCATATCAAATTATACTAAGAAGATTTGTTTGATGCCATGATCATATTATATTACTCTCGGACCAAATGATCATATGCTAAAGTAATTCACTCTAGAGGTGGCCAATCTCTAAAGGAGACTTAATAGAAATCGATGACCATGGGTAGTAATACATCACACAATATTAAATGCTTCAACATGCAAAGCATTACCTCTATAACTGGAGGTCCACCTCATGGGTACCTACTATAATTGGAGGTCCTCATGAGAATCTGACTTGACACACAAGTTCGGAGCCTTGTTCAACAAGACTTTGCAACATCTTCACTTTGATATATCAAAGCATTCACCTCAACACATGAGGAATAACCTTTATAAGGAAGGCTTAGTCATTCTTGAGTCCAACCCAAGAATTCTACTCCAACTACCCGAGTCCAACTTAGGCTCCCTACCTCAACACATGAGGCCCGATCCTGGATGCACACAAGATTGGCTTGGCGAATGACTCGTGATGCTGTATCTTTAACAATTTTCTGGTTTTATTTTATTTTCTATGCTTGGATTTTAATTATGTTTTATTTATGTTTTAATTCATTGTTTAATTGCAAAAAAAAGATAAAATCGCCCTAAAAATCTCAAAAATCTCATATTTCTCCAAGGGTTTTATGCTAGATGTAACTACTGAAAATTTTGGTCATTAGACTCATGGATTTCTTGCTATTTTTAGTAGTTTATATTGGTTGAAAATCACAATTTTTTTATTTCTAGAAATCGTTCAGCATTGTCATTTAATTCTAGAAAATTTTCTTGCCTTTTTTAGCATATAAAATTCAAATTTTCTGCACTAAACTTGGGGTTAAAATCTAAATAGTTCCTAGTGTCTTGTTGTTTTCTTCACTGTAAAACACTAGGACAACAAGCTCTATTTTCCTAGAAATTCCACTTTAGTTAATGATTAATCTTTTTTTTTGGCTCAAAACTCCCTCACTTGGCGGGAGTGGCCTTTGGTTTGAGAAATCATGACCCAGGGGCATCTATTCCGTCAAAATCACCCGGGGATCGCACCCGGCCTGGACCACACTAGTCGTCAACTTGTCTAGATTTTCCTCCCTGCAAAGCACTAGGACAACAAGCTCTATTTTTTCTATAAATTCCACTTTAGCTAATGATCAATCTTTTTCTTATTTGCATGAAACTCCGTCACTTGGAAGGAATGGCCTTTCGTTTGAGAAACCATGACCTAGGGGGCATTTATTTCGTCAAAATACCTGGGGATTGCACCTGTCCTGGACCACACCAACCATCAACTTGGCTTGATTTTGGAGTGTAGCCTCCTAACTAGTTCACACCTAAGGGGAATTGAACTCGGGTCACCTTGCTGATGAGACCCACACCTTCACTGAATGAGCTAGCAGGAATTGACAATTAATGATCAATCTTAACTTGCTAAGCCACCTCTAATTGTTGGCTAAAGTAATTTGCTTAAATTTTGGAATTTTTTTTTGAGTTTTATTGCTCTATTAGACATCATATAACATCACGACAACTTGGTGTTTATTTAATTGATGTTGGCTTAATATCTCATTTATCTTGGATATCTGGGCTAAATAACAACACTTTTAACTATGGACATATCTCTTGGTTAATTTCAAGTATTATATCTCACATAATCATTGCTAAGAATTCTGAAATTTATTTGTGCAAAGTTTTTTTTATTATCTTTCATTTTGCACATGTTCTTGATGTTGTTTTATTTTCATGAATCATGGATGGATGAACACATATTAAATAGATGATTAACTTGGAGTAATTGAACATTAACAAAAAATAAGACCACATTCCCACAGTTGGAGAAGTGATTTTAGTCACTTCAAAAAGTCTAGTCTAATTAATTTTGGTTGACACCTTGTTTCAAAGAGATTTTATCAAGTAAGGATTCATTCAAAGCCCAACTTCATGATCTCTATTGATATTAACTTGTTCTATATTGCAATCTTGCTTGGTGAATGGTTAATTGTTTCTTATGGCAATGAATTTACTAATTTAAGCACTTTTACTCTTTCAAGTCTTGTGATCCATTGCTATCTTTATTTCACTATTGTCATTCCAAATATTTATAGTTTATTTTATTGTACATCATTGAACAATATTTTAAGTTTTAAATCTATTGATCTTTGCAAATATAAAGTGGTCGAATACCTAAGTTACTGAAAACGGCTAGGAAACCTCCCTGAAATGCCGTTCCACGTTTCTGATACAGAAATGGATTCGATACGTGGTTGGTATGGATCGACTGAGTTGGATACGAAGCAACCTGTTTACGGATATGGATCAGCCGCCAAGGAAAAATCATGATACGGTTCAACCGACAAGGAAGTGTCATCATCCATTTCAGGACTTCAATCCTCCGTTTCTGTGAGTCAAACCAACAACAAACACACTCCCGAGCGTGGATTTGTCATTTCCACGAGGTTTGAAAGAATGTCTGAGTCGTGACTGGCAATTTTTGTGCTGTTAAGAGACTTAAACTGCTGGCTGGTGGTTAGAAGTTTGAAGCGAACCCTGTGACAGCCGTGAGGTATAATGAATTGGAGGTGGAGCTACGGTGCTGCGAACTCTTAGCCACTGTGTTATTAGATATTGGTTATTCCAATATTGGAGGTAGAGCCACGATTGGAGCTGTAGAGCCACGATTGGAGCCTCGACCCTTAGCCCCAACTGCCAAGCGAGGATGCTTATTTTTTTTTTTTTAAATTCTTAATTATATGTGTTAATTGTTGTTTATTTTTAATTTTTAAAATGTTCTTTTAATAATTCATATATATATATATATAATATGGAATTTGGATGGATGTTTATTTTTATTTTTTAAAAATTATGCTAATTGATGTTTATTTTTAAAAGTTTTTTTAATTAATTCACACACACACACACATACACACATGATGATAAATCCACAGTCCACACTCAGGGAAAGGAACCTAGTACACAGAGGTAAAACCCATCACGCTGAGAGAGACCACAGGGGCAAATTGTGAGGTAAGTCCATAATAAATCACACAGAGGTAAAATCGCAGTGACAGGTTGTAAGCACTCTCACATAGAGATCAATTGTAGAGACGGGTTGAGAGATAAGGCCATGAATAGACAAATCGCAGAGATCAAGCAGAGTCCGCGAGGAATCACGGTGAGGAGTCATGATGGCCACTAGAGATCACAAAATAACCAAATCGTAGAGGTCACCCAAACAAAATCACGGATACAACCATGAACCAAAAATCCCAGAGGTCACTATAAGCGAGAGATGAGACTCGTGAAGAGAAACACAGAGAATAAGCCTGAGGGGGAAATTACAAATTCAACTACGTGAAAATTCACGCTTAGGAGATTGCAGATATAAATCGTAGATCCAAATCGAGCCCCGGATTAATCACGAAATCAGCTGAGGATAAAATCATGAAGATACCAAGCAGAGAGCACAGTGGTGAAGCTCGTATGGGAGAGGTAAAACCTGTGAATGAAATCAGACTCGTGAAGGAGGAGATTGCAGAGAGAAGTCGCAGCCAAGAAGTAGGAGGTCAGCGTGAAACGCCACAGGTGAACCGTGAAGGAAGTCATGGAGAATAAGCACGTGAAAGAACCCATGGAAGTCAGATCGATTCAGCCGCAATGGTTAGCCAAGGTAAGATCTATATAATATATATATTGAAAGATACTTTAGGTTAGCATAAGTCAAAAAATAAAGTGGTCCACAAAATCCAAAGATTATAATAAATAAAAAATAAAAAAACATAAGGTAAATTAAATGGACCAAGTGTCTTTATTAATAAAACCATAAAGGTTTTATTAATAAGACCATAAAGCAAAACTAAGACTTAGGATAGGATAAAGTGGTCAACAATAAAACAACAAATAAAATGCTCAAGAAATAAAGATAAAAGGTCCAATAATTTAATTAATAAAATCATAAACAATAAGTGGTCCAATGGTCCTTTAGCAAAACTATAAAATACATTTAGGATAGTGTACCAAATAAAATCCATAAATAGGAGTCATCGTAATCAAAGATGCACACAAGTAAGAGTGCTAGGACCAAGTGAGCTAAAGGACCAAGAGTCAACAAGGGACCATAATCCACATGACACACAACCATAAGAATAAGGTGAACCATAAGGGTGGATAAGCATTTAACAAGAGGACCAAAGACTTTGCTCTCTTTCAAGGTACATAGTTTAATATATTTTGTCATCACTGTATAAGGGGGGAGATCCAAACGGATGGTATAGTCCTTTTGTCTTTAACACTGCTCCTAAGGGTTAGGTACTAGGGACATCATCAAGGGGTGGCCAGTCCCGTGAGAAGCAACCTAGCAATAATCGATTAGGAGAGGGGACATCATTATCTTCCATTCTTAATGAATGGCCTTCAACCTTAGGCTGAGTTTCAGTCTCACATTGAATCAGGTTGATCAATCCCTAGACCCTGACTGGGTCCTCCATTCTCTCGCAGAATGGTTCTCAGTATTAAGCTGAGTTTCAGTCTCACACTGAAAGTTGATCAACTACCTGTAGGACCTACTTGAAAATCGTGTCCCTAGTTCAAGACCAGAATATATCTCTGCCTCTACCTGCAGGCTCTACTTGGACATCGTGTCCCTGGTCCCAAACCAAAATACCCTAGAGGCATATAGGGGCCCTAGCCACATGCTAGGGGCTTTGCCATGGCATCAACCTGTTTGGTCCTAGACCAAGAACCCTAGGAGACTACTGGGTGCCCTAGGGTACCTTCTAGGGTCTTATTCTATCCTAGTCAACTGACTAGGGTACCATCCTCTATGAGAATGGGTCTCGCAGCTGCACAAACTTTAACATGTTATAAGTACTAAAACATAATGTTAAAAAAGTCGGTATTGGCAAAAAGTTTGCAAGGGTCCCGAATACAACTTCTTGGAAACATCGATGAAAAAATTGGGAAAAATTGACAAACCTCGACAAACATTAAAAATAAAAAATATATTCATTTTTTTCATAATTTTAAACATATAAAGCAACAATAACATGAAATAAATACATTGGAACATAAATATGGAGAAAACACTGGTATATATATCATCATCATGTAGTCATGCCAAATATAAAATGATACATCAAAGTCGATATTGAATCCTGAAACATCATAGTTGTCCAATCAAGGACTCAAAAGTGGATAACCAATACAAAATGACATCACATTTATAAATGTATCCGAGGAAAACTAACAACTAGCTATCTAATATCAATGCCTTCTTCCCCTCTTATGGGAAAAGGTCATGGGCTGTTTATCAAGCTGTCCCTAGCGCTAGTAGTAGCAGCAGAAGGTCTTGGCCCTGCATCTAATATTGGACGCTGAGTGATGGATGGAGGACCAATTGTATCAATTGCTGTAGAAGGTGGTGGCGATGCTAGCACATCACCCTTTGTGGTGTCTAAGCCTCTAAGGCCTCCTCCTCCTCTTCATCCGAGCCGTCCTCGTACCCCTCCTCCTCCTGCTCCTGCCCCTCCTTTGGCTCTAGCCATGTAGGTGATTCCTCCATGATAGGTCCCAATCTCCACCCTCCACTTTGACAATATATCAATATTGTCAAAGGAGATGGCATCTGCATCTGGTTCTTTCTGTGTCTGTCTCACCCATAGGCGGAGATTGTAATGGACATACACCAAGCCATTAAGATGTGTGAACTCCAACTTGTAAGAGGGTAATAATTTTTTTTATGAGTCTAAAGGGTCATAAATTAATAAATTATAGTATGTTAGAGGATCATAGATTCATAAATTATATTAAAAATTTAAATGCAATTGCTTTGCTGAAATTCTAACCTTCTGTGTCTCTTTGCATGTATTTTTCCAAATACACTCCAATTCTGTTCACATCCCGAAGTGGTGCAAGTTCGGCTAAGAATTTTGATGGCAAATTTCCGTAAATTTGGTGACCTCACACCATAGGTTCGCCACCAAGTAGCTATAGTGTATGCTAAGTCACCTGGTTCGAATTCGTGTTCGAGTTCGACGACCTTGAAATTCGACAAAAAATCGGCAATCAAAATTTTGGTGATAAAATTTGGCATTAAATTCTAGAGGCTATAAAATACAAAAATATATTTATATATATGAAATTTTTTAATAAAATTTAATATGTCCATTAACCACATCATAAAAATGAAACTATAGTATATCCAATTATATTATATATGAAATTTTTGATAAAATGAAACTATAGTCTATACCAACTATATCATATATGAATTTTTTTGATAAAATTTAACATGTTCATTAAGCACATTATAAAAATGAAATTATACTTTGATAATTAAGCGTAATATATTTTCAGAGTGTTCTTCATTAAACATTGGGTTACATATTAATTACATTCAACTATATGCAATATGGTTCACAATTGACGATATGGGTCACGACATTCTTTAGTTGTATGGGTCACACAATATACTTCAGCTGTATTCGTCACAATATGGGTCACGACTCATTTGGTTCGAATTTTTGTTCAAGTCCACCAACAATGGAGGGCGAGGGTGAGGCACGCACAACAAACTATAGGTGAAAGCCGAGTTCGAGTCTGGACAATGGAAGCGGCGAGCAGTGACAGGTGGCTAGGCAGACTTGTAGAGTAGAGGCGACGTCCGCGGATGGCAATGGCAGGCAATATGAGCTAGGGTTTCCCGTTTTCTAGTTTTCCATTCCAATTTTGCTGGCTAACTTCACGATTAAATTCGACATGCCTTGAAATTCACCCAAATTCAAATTTTATGCTTGAAAAGTGTCGAATCCGGTGACTTAGAGTGTATGTCGAGGTTGTGCACTTGGAAAGAATGTTAAAAAGAAGTTTTCTAGCAGCCATTCAAGATCTAAAGGTATTTTAGATTTAGTGCACTTTGATGTATGTGGTCCCATGTCATCCCCTTCCCTGAGTGGATATCTCTATTATGTATTGTTCATGGATGATTTCTCCACAAAGGCTTGGATTTATTTTATGAAAGCCAAGACTGAAAATTTTAGTAAGTTTCAAGAATATAAAGCCTTAATAGAGAATCAAACAAGTAGGCACTTCTGTGCTTTGAGGTCTGATAATGGTGGAGACTTTGATTCCATTGCGTTTAATGAGTTTTGAATGTGATACAGAGACTGAGGAGCATAAGACTCCTATACTAGAGGATCCTGATGATGATTCTTCCCCTTCTGATGTTCAGAGGGAGAATCCAACAGAGCGTTCAGAGTTACCTGTCATTGATGAACCAGTTGAAATAGTTGATGAACCTCCTGCTAAGAGGAGGTCTACTTGGGACAGAGATGTACTAAAATATGCTGAAAAGCATGGAGCACCTTTGGGCTCTACCAAAGAGCGAAGGCAACCTGATAGGTATGCTAGATATGTTGCACTGATGAGTAACATTAATGACTCAGAGCCTTCATCATATGAAGAAGCTGCAGAGCAGTATGTGTGGAAAGATGCTATGACAGAGGAATATCAATCGATTTCGAAGAATGATCTTTGGGAAGCCGTTCTTAGACTTGAGAGGAAGTCTGTTGTTACTTCTAGATGGCTTTACAAGATAAAGCATGTTGCAGATGGCGGTGTGGATAAATACAAAGCCAGATTTATTGCCCAAGGTTTCTCTCAGAAAGAGGGCATTGATTATGAGGAGACATTTGCTCCTGTGGCTAGATATACCACAATTAGAGCTATGATATCACTTGCATCCGTATTAGGCTGGAAGCTTCACTGGATGGATGTGAAGACTGCCTTCCTTAATGGTGAGGTCGAGGAAGAGGTTTATATTTAGCAGCCTGATGGATTTGTGATTCATGGGAAGTAGTCCCATGTGTGCAAGTTGAATAAAACCTTGTCTCGGCTAAAGCAAGCTCTTCAAGCTTCGTATGCCAGAATAGACAACTATCCTCAGAAACTAGGTTTCTCGAAGAGTGAAGCAGATCCAAATTTGTACTTCAAAGTAGTGGAGAACCAACGCTTGATACTGGTTTTGTATGTTGATGATCTATTCCTCACCGGAGAGTAAAGATTGATTGCTGAGTGCAAGAGGGAGCTTACCTCAGAGTTTGAGATGAAAGACTTAGGGTTGATGCACTACTTTTCTAGGCCTTGAGATTTGGCAGAGAATTGATGAGAGATTTCTATCTCAAGGGAAGGACACTGTGGACATATCGCGCAAATTTGGCATGGTGGATTGTAAACCCATGAGTATTCCTATGGTTTCAGATTTGAGGAAACTTCATGAGACTAAGACTGGATCGGATCCAGTGGACCCTGTTGCCGCTCCTGACCAGCGTGCGTGTGTCAAAGCCCAAAAGTAGGCACATCGGCCCGATGGCAATTGCGAAAAGAGCAACCACTATCACCACACTCCTCTCTTCCTCGCTTCAGGTTGGCTCTTCTCCAACTCAAGGGGGGCTTCCCTAAGGTTAGGATCACTAAGGCAGATGCAATGACGGACATGGTGAAACGAAGAGGCTGCCTTAGAGAAACATATGTAGTATAGGTATGAATTGAATGTTGATGGGAAAGAGGGAAAGATCAATCCTCACAAATGGACCAGTGCCAACATATCAAAGGGAGAAACAAAGTCAAAAGGAGAACTCACGAGGGCCTTGTGTCATATGTGACCTAGGGGGAGAGCTCGCATGATTGAGTAAACCTTGATTAGTCAATGGTGCGGCTACTAGACTTGCTTCCTCCTAATTGCAAGAGATGCGATGTGCATGCAAATGATCAATACTACACAATCAAGCTAGATTAAATGTAAACATCAATGCTTGTACAAACATGCTCACAAAGGGAAAAGGCTAGCAGCTGCTAAGGATTTTCACCTTCCAATAAGATGATAACATCCGTTTATGGTCTCCGACGAAAACATAGAAAAGAAAAATGGCTTCTAGCAACCATCACCCATTCATTGAAGCTCCACAAATTCACGCCACACATCACAGAGAGTGCTCAACTAAACATCCATGAAACCCAAAATGATATTTTCTATTAAGTTCTCGGGAAAAATCCTCCCAGTTTTTTCCATCTTACAATGGAGAAGGCAACTCCCTTTTATAGGCCCAAAGCCTTTTCTCCCTTTTCAAAGCAAAAATAATAAAATAATAAATAATTTGAGAAAAGGTGGATAAAGTGAATCCTAGATCCACTTTTTTCTCCCTAAACGACTACATGGCCATCATATTTTATTTAATGAAATATAACATTAGTGGTTCCAACTCACTTGTACTTTGGACTCTCGTTACATGTTTATGAAAAAAAAACAAGAAAAACACCTGCCCATAACAAAAGTCGATTCTTGGAACATCACTCCGAGCACACAACTGCCAGGAAGACGAGGTGAAAAAGGACACGTTTACTGCTCCCTAGACTCCACGTAAATCCTGAAAATAATCCCAATCAGGCGCTCTAACTCCACGACTCGGGTGCCAACAAATGCTCACCATAAAAATCCCAAACTGAACACAGATATCACGAGGTTCCATAGATGCTCCATCATTCGGCTTTCTGAAGAAACACCAAGCTCCAACGCTAAATCAATGACGCCAATCATGGGGATGATTAATTTTGGTGCTGCGACCAAATTTGAACTGCAGTGAAATTCCATCCGTTTGTCAAAACGTGTTGAGGGGCGTCCAGTTCAGACTTACAGTTGCAAGTATAACGTGGGTAATATGGTGAGCATGTGAATTAGAAATGGATATGAAATTACCGCTAGTGCAATCAGATGCCAATGGCATTCAATCAACAGCCACAGACTACTCGTGAGAAACCCGAAAAACTCGACGTGGCAACGAAGATACCATTAGGCCGTTGGTTGACAGTGCATATTTTATACAGTGTGTTCTTTCTCTCCATAATCAACTACTCGACGGACTGATCTGATGGTGGATGAGCTCGATCTCACGTTGGCTGCCGTGATTTTGATAATTGTGGACTGTAAAAAAAACATGAACGTCTTCTTCCTAGTCCATTGAAAACGGTGTGAACTCCTCTAATTGGTTGTCAAGAGAAAATGCTGATCTAGGCTATATTAAGAAGAGTGCCAAGTTTACAAACTGTAATCTGCTGCTAAATGAAACGATGAAAGTTGTAACAAAGATCATCAGGCTCTACTGGCTGCGAAAAGGTTCCCTTGACGCGCTGCATTAGTGAACTCGTAGTACTCCGTTTTGTAGTCGGCTGCCAAAAGAAAACCATGGCTCCAAAAATCCACATGAAGCGACAATCACTTCCACTTGGCTACTAGAAAAAGGCATGATAACAGGCCTGAGCTCCTCGTGGAGGGATGCGGCCAAGTTGATGGTGAATAGCAGCAGCATGGTAAGTATGGGTGGTGTAACTATTGATGAAACTTTAACTTTTTACCCAGCTATCAAATATTCAACTTTATCCAAAGTGAATCTTAGGCGATTAGCGGCTAGTCTAACTTGACAAGAGGTGATTTGTGGCAATAAATCAAACCCAAAACAATTATATATCTATATATTTTAGAGAGGTCGTTTCTCGCTTCAATGCATTTTAAGCTTGCAACTTTAAGATCTGCAATCAACTCTGCTGAAGCCCAATCGAACTCCTCCCATGTGGATTCATAAAAAAATTGTTCTTCGGATTTTAATGGCATTAGCTATTACTCCAGCCATAAAAATATGATTATCTTACATCCCCTGCTAAATGATTTATGACCTCTATTGCTGTCATGATCTTCCCTTGTTGCCCTGCAAGAGTATGGACAACTTGTAGCATATTAGTTATTGTATGTGACTTTAAACAGCCTCTGAAAAACACGTTACCAATTAGGTGGTAACAGACCCCACTTTATACAAACAACTAATTGGCTTAGTGATGTACTTGATACACTCAAGGCTAGATATTTGCTCTGCAGTTAGCATTTTGAGTGAGTTCATGGCAGATCCTAGACACAGACACTGGGTTGCAACAAAGCATGTTTTGAGGTACCTCCGCGGTACGATTGCTTATGGACTCAGGTATGCTTCCAATGGAGGAGTGTTACTACTTGGATATTCTGACACTGATTGGGGTGGCAGCATTGTGAACCGGAAGAGCACTTTAGATTACTGTTTCAACTTGGGTTTTGCTATGATTTCTTGTTCTAGCAGAAAGCAGGGCCCAGTTGCCTAGAGTACCACAGAGGCTGAGTACATTGCTGCTAGTATTGCTTGCATAGAAGCAGTGGGGTTGAGAAACCTGCTGAGAGGATTGTTCGGTGAGAAGCTTGAGCCTACAGTGATTAGGTGTGACAACCAAAGTTGTATGAAGCTTTGTGAAAATCCGGTGTTTCCTGATAAATAGAAACACATAGAAATGAAGTATCACTTCATTCGAGACATGGTCCAGAAAGGTATTGTGAAACTTCAGTACATAGCTACTGATGAGCATATTGCAGATGTGTTGACAAAGCCTTTGTCTGTGACGAAGTTTAGATACTTCCGAGATAAGCTTGGTATGGCAGAGAATGTCTCCCTCGCTGAGAGGGAGTGTTAAATGTACAACATTAGGAGCCATTCTCCGAGACTTGTGTTGTATCAAGTCAAGAACTTGTGTCGTATCAAAGTCTGTGTAGTCTTGTGTTGTATCAAAGGCTTTGTAGTCTTGTGTTGTATCAAGACTGTAGACTTGTGTTGTATCAAAGTCTAGACTTGTGTTGTATCAAGTCATGATCCTAATGAAGTTTTCATTTAGGTGGACCTCCATTTGTTGAGGTTGTTATACTATGTGATGTATTACTAGTCATGGTCACCGAGTGCTATAAGTCTCCTTTAGGGATTAGCTACCCTAGAGTGAATCACTTTAGCATATGACTATATGATCTGGGGTAATATATATGATCATTAGTATGTGTGACAATTCTTCTGAGTATGATATGATAAGATGGATAAAAAAAATTAGTTCCAATGTGGACCATGATGCAGTAAATGATAAATGATAATGAGATAAGCATAGAGAGAGAGAAAATGATTCGAATTGCCCATGCATGCCTTCAATGAACTCGAATAGTAAAGGCTTCAGTGAAGCCTCTGCTGTAAATAAAGAATGCATCAGTTAAATAAGGAAACTCTCCTTGATTTATGAAAAGTGATTTGCATGGATGGCACTAAGTGTGAAGCACCAAATGTTAAAAAGTGGCAACAAGGAAGGTCTTCTAGCATTGCATGTGTCCTTGCATGCTAGGAAGACATTAAACAGGATGCCAAATGTATTTAATGTGATTTTCCTAAGTTTGGACTTAGGAAAATACATTAATTATTTTAATTTGATTTTGTCTTAACGGAATCACTTTTATAAAGTGAAAAGTGAAATAATTTAAGTGATGGCTAATCTAATCTTGGCCATTGATCTCACCAGAGGATCTCATCCATGGATCCATAGTGAGGGTTAGGGTTTTCACTTAGCCGTTGAGCTAAAAGGAGATTTGGTGGAGAGGACACACAGAGGAGAGATACAGACAAGAGAGAAGTTAGACAGAGAGATTTGCTGAGAAGACGGAGGAGCACTCACCCGACAGATTCACTGAGTTTCCAGGCTGAGCTAGAGGTCATACAGGATCACGCAGAGGAGGTCGTACCATTCAGTAGGGGCAGCCGTACAATCGACGTCAGCACCGTACAAATCTATACAGCTGATGCAGGAGGGCCGTACTGTTGATGCATGGGCCGAACAGTTGCGCAGGGGTCATGCTGGGTTGCTGGGTTTGTCCAGTGATTTTGCAGAGGTTCTATTTTGCTAGGTTGGGGGAATATATCTGTTGGTTGTAACTGTTCCATATCTTAATATAAATTTCATATCTTATTGCTGCACCGGTTTTCCCATCTTGGGTTTTATTCGGGGGTTTCCATACCCAAAATACTGTGTCTATATTTATGTGATGTTGTGGATGTTACTCAGTATTTACTTTTCGCTTCAACACCAGTAAATGAAATTCATGTGTGGTTTTTCAGTAACAATTTAAACATACTGTTTAGCCCTAGTTTGGATTTTAAAGGAAAATTTACATGGTATCAGAGCTCAGTTGAGCTAAATTTGAGAGACTAGCAGCAATATTGATAGATCAGGGGCAGATCTATTTAAGACCCAAACCTAGAGTTCATATCTAGGGTTTGACAGGTACACTTCACTATGGCCGTGGAATTGAGAGTTGAGGATAGACTCCAAGGGGCCTAGATTTTTCCTACTTGGAAAGAAAGGATCACAAGGATCCTAGATGTCAGTGATGCAGAGGAGCACATTGACTTCACGAAGGTTGCGCCCACTGATCTGGTAGAGTTGGTAACCTAGAAGAAGTTAGAATCCAGAGCTATGTTGATCATCTTGGATGGGGTAAAGGACCACATAGTCCCTCATCTTTATGGGAATAATACTGCATTGGAAATGTGGAAGGCTTTGGAAGGAATTTATCAGAGCAAGAATGAGAACCGAAAGATGGTGTTGTAGGAGAGGATGTGCAATACCAGGATGGCCAAGGGTGAAGGAGTGGTGCCTTATCTCACAAGGCTCATACAGATCAGGGATGAGCTTGGAGCTGTTGGCTCTAAGACTAAGGATGAGGAGCTAGTTCGGATAGCCCTCAATGGCTTTTCTAAGCCATGGGACACCTTTGTCAAAGGTGTTGTGGCTAGGGAGAAGCTCCCTGATTGGCAGAGATTGTGGGATGACTTTGTGCAGAGGGATACTCGCATGGGTCAAGGTTCAGGCTCATCCAGTAGTGCCCCACAGATTGTGGATGAGGAGACTCTAGCCCTGACAGGTAAGAGCAAGGGTAAGGAAAAGAAAAAGAAGGGTGGTAAGAAGAACCTTGACATGTCCAAAGTCAAGTGTTTTATTTGCCACAAGCAGGGACACTTTGCCTCCCAGTGCCCAGACAGGAAGAAGAAGAATAATACCCAGATGGATGGTTCTACAGAGGTGGAGGAGTTCAACAGAAACTTTGATGAGGAGTTTTGTTTGATAGCTTGCATGGCAAGCACCACAGGAAACAATATTTGGTACATCGATAGTGGAGCATCTAGTCATATGACTGGACATAAAAGGTTCTTCAAGGACTTGCAGGAGGGTGGAACAGGTATCCACGTTGAGCTAGGTGATGATGCGCGGTATCAGGCGTAGGGAGTTGGCACTATTTCATTTTAGAGGGAGTCTGGCAAACCCCTCATCTTTGCTGATGTGTTATATGTTCTGGGGTTGACCATGAACCTCATATCCATTTCCATTCTGGAGGACAAGGGATTCCAAGTGAAGTTCCGAGACCATGGAGTGTATATCAGGCTCAAGGGGTCAAATAGGAGTTTGGATCGGGTAATTGGGATCAGGAGTAGGAAGGTGTATAGACTACACTTCGAGCCTACAAAGGCTCTAGTCAGTTAGCGGCAATAGTCAAGGTGAGTTGTGGCATAGGAGGATGGAACACTTACACCACGGAGCATTGAGGTACTTGAGACAGGCAGTCATTGGAGTTCCTCATGTATAGGAGGAGAAACATAACCACTGCAAGGGTTGTGCATTGGAGAAAAACATTAGGAAGCCTTTCCCACAGAGTGAGCACAGGTCTAAGAGGGCCTTGGACTTAGTGCATTCAGATGTTTGTGGACCTATGAGTGTCAAATCTTTCAGTGGCTACAGCTATTGCGTCACTTTCATTGACTACTATTCCAGGAAGACCTGGATCTATTTCTTGAAGGCCAAGTCAGAGGTCTTTGAGCGGTTTCGAAAGTTCAAGACTCTTGTAGAGAACCAGACAGGAAGGAAGATCCAAGTGTTGAGGACGAAAAACGAGGGTGAGTACACCTCCAATGAGTTCTTGGAGTATTGTTCATCAGAGGGGATCAAGGAGCACACAGTGCCTCATACCCCACAACAGAATGGAGTGGCAGAGAGAAAGAAAAAGACTGTGGTAGGAGCAGCTAAGGCCATGCTATTTAATTAGGGATTACCACTATTCCTTTGGGCCGAGGCATACAGGACCGTAGTATACATTCAGAATAGGTGTCCCCACAAAGCTTTGGGGAGGAAGACACCCGAGGAGGTCTTCATAGGCACTCGACTAGATGTGAGTCACATTCGCATATTTGGAAGTGTCTGCTATTGTCACATTCATGCTGACACTAGGAACAAGATGGACCCTTCTGGAGAGAAGGGGTTACTTGTTGGTTATAGCAGGACTTCGAAGGCATACAAAGTTTATATTCCTGCTCGCAAGAGGATCATTGTGAGCAGGGATGTCCAGTTTGATGAGGACAAGGCCTTGCAAAGATCTATGGACTTACCAGTAGAGGAGCAACTAACACAGGTCTTGGGGTTCAAGTTGGAGGAGCTAGAGGTACAGGTACAGGTACAGACACAGGGCATATGTTCTGGTAGTACAAACACAGGGCACAGACTTTGTAGACACCAATCCCTTGTGCAAGTACAAACTTGTTGTTTACAGGCACCAACCTGCGAGGACACCAATCCTCTTATGTGCACCAACTTGCGCAGTCATGCACCAACTTGTCTAGTAGATGAGAACACCAATTTTCTTGAGCAGCAACTCAAATTTATAGGCACCAACCTGTAGGAGACTTCAATTTCCTGCCCTTGTCGCTTCCTTTCTCCCTAAAATAGATATGACTGTAATTATGTTATTCCTCACTTCCTGATTTGCACCTTTTGTTCTTGTGCAACCTCTTCGACACTACTTTTGCACACATTGCTTCACAAATTTTGTTGTATTTTATTCTTGTGCAAATGCTCCTTGTACTCAATTATTTTGAATATCTAACCATGCACTCTGGTGATCTCGCGTGCCTGACCACGTCCTCTACTTTCCCTTTGCGCGCTCAAATTTCTCTGCGATTGCGACTTTATATATAACTTAGTTTTGTACTATCGCTCAAATCTTCCTATCAACAAGTCGTTGATTTCTCTTCCACCCCAAAGTACACCATGCTCCACTCTCACACAAACACATCAATCCTTTTTATTCATTTACGCTCATTCTAGCGTCAATACTTATTTCTTTAACTCAATTGATTTTGTCCATAAGTATGGGCTTCTCTATGTTGGCGATACCCCCTTCTTCCTTTCTTCATGGCTAGGTTTATCCAAACATTCAGCTTGAACCAACCATCTTTTTGTCGGCTTGTAATCTACACACTTTGATATATTTACCAATTGCGCAATATTTGTGCGACAAGCACAACTTGATGGGACTTGCGCACACATTCCCTTTGACAATTATTTCTTATATACTTCTTCAAACTGGCTTCTAAACTTATACTTCTTATTTGACATCAATGACAACACTAAGTTGAACAATTTCCCCCTTTGGCATTGATGTCAACACTGAATAAAATTGAGCTCCCCTTGAATATGAGCTCCTTTGTTATGTTTATTCTAGGTTGCATTCTTTGGTAGTAATTTATGTCTTTACGCAGTTCGTGCACAATTTTAGTTACAGTGTCGCAATCTTTTTGTAGTATCAACAATTTCTCCCCTTAAACTCATGCTTCTTATATTTTCTTCTGTTACTCCTCTTTTGACCGTGCTGGTTCCTACTTATGTACTGTGCAGTATTTCGGTTTTGATGTGTCTTGAGTAATTTAATGAGGAGTGGGAATTATTCCCAATTTCTATCTGATATACTCAAAGGTATCCCTTGGAAGAGGCTTTGTGAATATATTTGCAATCTGTTCCTTGGTTTCAACATAGTCTAGCTTGACATTGTTTTCACTTACTTGTTCTCTTAAGAAATGGTATTTGATGGGAATATGCTTTGTCTTGGAATGCATTACAAGATTTTTGGAAATACTGATTGCTCGTGTTGTCACATAAAAGTCGAATAGGCTGTTTGAACTCCTTATGAATATCCTTTTGAGTTTGCTTCATCCAGAGGACTTGAGCACACCATGCTGTTACTGCAGTGTATTCTACCTTTGCCGTGGATAGTGACACTGAAGATTGTTTCTTGTTAAACCAAGATACTATGTTGTTTCCCAAATAAAATGCTGCTCCACTTGTACTTCTTTTGTCATTAATACTTCCCGACCATTTTGCGTCAGTATATGGTACCATAGTTAAATCATTACCTCATGGATACCATAAACCAAAATCCAAAGTCCCTTTCAAATATCCGAAGATTCTTTTTACAACTTGAACATGTGTTTCCTTAGGTGCTGCTTGAAATCTTGCAACAAGTCCTACAACCTACATGACATCTGGTCTTAAGGCTGTAACATATAACAAGCTACCAATCATTGATCTGTAAAGTTTTTGATCCACTTTCTCTGCTTCATCTTCTTTGCTTAACTTACAACTAGTGATCATAGAGGTACATACTGGTTTACAATCTTTCATGTTAAACCTCTTCAACATTTCTGTTATATATTTGGTTTGAGAGATAAAGATACCCTTACTATGTTGGAAGATTTGCAGTCCCAAAAAGAAGGCTAATTCTCCGAGCAAAGACATCTCAAACTCCTTTGCATTTTTGCTACAAATTTTTGACTCAACCCATCATCATCACTTCCAAATATGATGTCATCCACATAGACTTCAATGATAACCATATGTCTATGGTCAATTTTTATGTATAAATTACTATCAACCTCTCCTATTTTAAATCCTTGTTGTTGCAGATATTTGTCTAGCCTTGAGTATCAGCTCTGGGTGCTTGCTTTAGTCCATACAGAGCTTTCTTTAGTTTGCAGACATAGTCTTTATTTTTTGATAGTTGAAACCCATCCGGTTGTTCTATGTTCACCATTCAAAAAGGATGATTTTACATCTATTTGATATACCTTGATATCTTTGGAGCACACATAAGCCAAAAACATTCTTATTGCTTCTATTCTAGCCACAGGAGCAAAAGTTTCTTCAAAGTCTATTCCTTCAACTTGGGCATATCCTTTACATACACGTCTTGCTTTTTTTCTAATTATCTGTCCATCTTCATTTAGTTTGTTCCTTAAAACCTGTTGTCCATCGAAATGCACACCAATAGCAAAAATCTTTCGAAAGTTGTTCCCTCACTAGAAGTGGGGAAGGTGTGGCCTTGAGGGCAAGCAATGAGCTAGGTACTGTCACCTGAATCCCAGCTCCTCTGTTTAGGCAAACTCCTAACGAAGCCAAGGGGGGTTGTCCCTAATGAAGAGTTTTCTATGGCTCTTAAGTTTTTAGGTGTTTTTGGTGTTGAGTGATGCGAATGGGTGTTTTTTTAGGAGTTTCTGAATGATTACAACTTTATAATGATGAAATAAAATAATCACAAGATAAATGCAAGATCACAAGATTGAGGAAACAACCACTTTATAATTTAAAGCAAGACAACCACGATAATATAAATGCTCCAGATAGGTAAAAAGCAAATGAAAATTGATGATAAGGACCAGTGCCTTATGGAGTCAAAGATAGTCTTAAGTGCTTGGGTTGCTTAATACAAGAATTCAAAATGGTAACATTTGTGAGATCGTTTTGCAGTTGTTCTTGGTTTATTTTATTGTAAATTTTATGTAATCTTGCTTTAGGTGTCTAGGAAACCTAACTGGAAATACTTTTAGTGGCTCTGTTCGAAGACATGACAGACCGGTCTGGAATCACAAGCTAGGTGTTCAGAGAATTTAACCAGCGAGTGTCCAGATTGGGTTGCCCGGTGCCCACACTTGGAATTTTCCCACTACTTGAGTATTTATCGAGATAACGCCGATGCGTTGGTTATGGGGTTGAAAGTTTTATTATGTTGAATCTTGGAAGATTAACAGTTCAATGCCATTTCTGAGTACTCCGATTTTTGGGTCGGTCAGAGCATACTCCGACAAGGAAACAACGAGATAAATTCGAATTTTATTAAAAGGGAACGATGAGTTGCGAATTTTAATTAGAGCACACAGGTGAACCTCTCCGATAGAGAGTGCTCTTGACTTGTCTTCTGACAGAGGTTCAAGAGACTTTAACTAATCTATATGCTAAGATGCAGTAAAAATGCAAAACTTATGCTCTCCGACAAAGAGTGCTCTTGACTTGTCTTATGACAAGTTCAAGAGTCTTGGTTCTTTTTAAAGACAAACAGATTGTAAGCAAAGAAACCAAATGATAGCTCAAATAAATTAGAAACTAATCTAGCAATTAGTGTTCTAAGCAAAAATGGAACTAATCTAGGTACTTGAAGCAAATCTAAGCTAAGAACACGCAAGACACTCTTCCCCAAATGGGGAAGAAACACAAACTATGGGAGGCTTTATCCCACTTAGCCTTATTTTATTAATCAAATACAACTTTTGAGGATTTTCAACCTTGGAATGAGAAATGAAGATAGTGGAAGTGACTTTTAAATGGGCTCTTAAGAGCTTTACAAAAAAGGAGAGTGTTTAAGTCTTCATGGTTTTGTTCTTGATTTCAAATCTCCTCTTGGTGTTACAATCTTCTTCTTCTCTTTGATGATCTCTTCTTCTTCTTCATCAAGTCCCCTTCTTGAGTTTGCTTTTGCTCAAACCTACAACACAATGCAAATCACACTACAAGCACCCTTTAGCATTAGTCAAATTAAATGAAAAGGAAACTAGATGCAACTAAGATCTAAGTATAAAAAATGAGATGCAACTTTTACAATGAGATCTAATGTGCAAAACGACTTTTAAATGCAATTTTTTCTTTAATCTTTTTGAAATGAAACTAAATGAAAAACAACTAAGAGCTATGAGGAGAAAAAGAGGAAGGAAAGTGGAGCATATGGGAGCAAAGAGGGCAGCGAACAGTGGCTGCAAAAAAAGAGAAAAGAAGAGGGCTGAAAAACAGTGAAAGAGGGCAGCGAAAGACAAGGAAGAAGAGGGCTGAAAAATAGTAAAAGAGGGCAGCGAAAGACTAGGAAGAAGAGGGCTGAAAAACTAAGGAGAAAACGAAGCTAGGAAAGAAAAAGGGCTAAAGAGAAGGCAAAAATGAAGGGGAGGAAACCAAAAACGAAAGCAAGAAAGGTGCTTTTAAGGCTTCCAAGGTAACCAAGTGACCAAGTTTTAATGTAGTTTGTAGGATGGAACTTGAAGCAAACCAAACCCTTAGTGCCTCCTTCTTGAAATAATCCAAGCTGTGTAGATCCTCAAAAGAAAACCAATGTTAAACAAACAAGCTTGTGATCCTGAAGATGAGCTAGATGCAACTGAGCTCACACTCTTCTCCAAGATGGCAAATGTTGTCCAAAATCAGACCACTCAAACAACCTAGTGAGATCAATCAACTAGCATGCTAAGCATATAAAGATTCATCAACATTAATACAATTGAATATTTCTTGCTCATGAAATCTTGATACAATAGCATAATCAACCGAATTATCAACTGTAAATGGGAGATTTTACGTTCTATAAAATAGACTTCTAAAACCATTTGATTTGATCACACATAAGCATTTGAATCGAAAAAATATGGAAAGCATTCACCTCACAAAGTTCATTCACCACTAGCACCAAGTTGCATGGACCTCCAAAGTCTTGATCTTATTCCAAATAATGAGCATAAAGCAATTACAAAATTCGACAGAGTAAGTTTACAACAAATGATCCATCCTAAGAGAGCTCTAAAAGCCTCTCTTTATACAAAACTAAGAGAGCCAAACCCCTAATTCGAATTGGCTTTGAAGAGAGCCAATGACACAATAGACAGTTTCGATTTCCCAATCAAATCCATGTTACAACAGGCTTGGAGTGCAAATCCCTTCAATAGACTCGAGTTTGCATTGGTGTGGATGGGGAGGTGGCCTCCACCTTGCAAGGTGCCCCCCATCCCTTCTTTGGAGACATCACCCATCAAACACAAAGATGCCCAGTGTATCCACATGAACCAAGAGAGATCTGCGTGAGTCCTTTGTGGGAGATGAAGTCTGAGTTGAAGTAAGTTCTAATTCGTGATTGAAGGGAGCCAAGCCATGAATGCATCTCGACCATCCACACTAGCACTAGTTCCATTACACATCATCAAACTCACCAACCGAACGAGTCATCACTCCTCATGCGAACCGTACGGCTCATTGGCGTGAAGGCAAAATTAAATGAACGGATGACGTCAACCACTACTTCATCACAATCACGAGCTCTTAAACCTTAATCAAATGAACCATGGTTTAAATTTATGCATGGGAGGGGTCCATCCGTCACATTGGTTTAGTGTGAGTCCCCTCACGCCATCCTTCACCTTGAAACAATTCTTAACCATTCATGACATGCCATACATTAATACTATGGTTTAATTTTTATATTTCATTAAGTGGATGGGTCCCCCAATCCCACTCATCACCCTCACGCTCTATGCTAGCGTGAGCTCCCTTCACCATACGTGATCTTTCCTTTGGATTAATTCGTGGCTTCAAATTTAAACCAAAGTTTGGATGCCATGTAACTTGAAGAAGGTCGTAAGTCAATATGGCCCACATGCCAAGTCACCCCCGCCAATAAAATATTCTATTTTGACTTTGAATTTGACTTTTTTAATATTTGGACTTAGTGCATTTTATCCAAACTTAGCATTTAAATGCTACTTTGACGCTCTGTTAGCCGAATGATGACTTTCGGGATGCTTCAGCTGGCCGAAACATCGTGAAAGTGGCCCCTGGTGTAAAGATGCTGCTCCGGGCTTGAAAATGAGCCCAACCATGCCGAAAATGGACTCCAAAACATATATTTTTTACATTTTGAATTTTTTCCATTTAAACCATTAAAAAATGGCCTAAAAAACGGAAAAAAAAATATTTTTTCGCGGAATCAAACGAAACTCTTGGGGGGACCTAGTACATGTTCATACGACTCAATCAGAATGCCTAACATGTTGAAAAACACTTACACGAAGGCTTTAATAACCTCCTAAGGCCAAAACACCAAGACAACTACCCTAGCTTTGGAGGTGTGAGTGAAAAACTCAGAAATTATTAGTCGTTTCTTCAACAACCAATAATAACCAAGGGAAAAAACACTCTGGGCTAGTCGACTTGATGCTCAAGTCCGGGAAGCCGAGCCTTTTATAAAAAATTAAATGCTAGGACATTTTTTCCAATTTCCCCAAGGGGATATGAACATGTATTTACAAAAAAAAAAAGTTTAGCCAAAAACTGGCTAACTCTGGAGCACACTGAACTTCTGAACTTTGGAGATGAGCATTCATCATGCTCGATAACTGGCAGCTCAATTGGAAGTTCAACTATTGTACAAAATAGTTGGTAACAAAACCCACTTGGTGCCAATAACATTTTTATCTTTGGGTCTTGGAACAAGTTCCCATGTCTCATTTTTCTCAATTTGTTTCAATTCTTCTTGCATAGCATTTACCTAATGTTTATCAGTCCTGGATTCCTCAAAATTGTTTGCCTCTATTTTGCACAACATGGAGAGATGTACTTGTTCAAAGGTGCTTTCCGCGCTTTTCTTTCTAGTTTGAATACCTGCGTATTTGTCACCAATAATTAAGTCTTCAGAGTGGTTCTTTTGAACATGCCTTGACGGAGCCTTTGTATCTTGTTGTCCAATTTCTAGTTCATCTTGTGGTAATTCTTCTTGTTCTTCCTCTCGTAGGTCTTCTTATTGTTGGTTTATGACTGGTGATCATCTTCGTCCATGTCTACTGGTCTTCTGTGAGTGATTGTTTCATCAACTTTCACATTCGGACTTTCCACCAATATTTTTTGGTTTTAGATTGTAACACCTATAGGCCTTGCTTCTTAAGGAGCACCCAAGGAAGATCCCTTCATCAGTTCTAGAGTCAAATTTCCTAAATATTCATCATTTCTTTTAATGTAACATTTGCTTCCAAACACTCTGAAGTGTTTAACTGTTGTTGGTCTTCCTTTCCATAGTTTGCAGGGAGTCATGTTGCTATCAGCTCTGATTTGTCCCCTGTTTAAAATGTGGACACTAGTATGAATCGCTTGGATCCAAAAAATGTCAAATAGTTTAGAGTCATTTAACATTGTTCTAGCCATCTCTTGCACAATCCTATTCTTTTGTTCTGCGACTCCATTTTGTTGTGGAGTCCTGGCGGCTGAGAAATGGCTCCTAATTCCATGTTTTTCACAAAATTCATCAAATTCATCTGAGGTGTACTCCCCCCCATTATATGATCTTAGGCACTTAATTCTCAAGTTAGTTTCATTTTCAACTACTTCCTTAAACACTTCGAACATCTTAAAGGCTTTTGATTTTCTTTTAAGAAAAGAGACCCATGTCATTCTAGTATGATCGTCAACGAAGAGAATGAAGTAGGACTCACCATTTAGATCTTTTTTTCTCATGGGACCACAAAGATCAGTATGCACTAGTTAGAGTGGTTTTGTTGTAGAATATTGTTTTGTTTTGAAACTTACCCTTGTTTGCTTTCCAATTAAAAAATGTTTGCAAATAAGATTTAAAGGCTTTGTGATCTTGGGGATGTCTCTTATTGCTTGCCTTTTGCTGATCTTTATAAGATTATCAAAGTTTATATGACCCATTGTTCTATGCGAGAGCCAACTTTCATCTATTTGCCCCATGCATCATTTCTCCTCTTCTCTTTCGTCCAGGATGTACACATTATTTGGAGTTCTAGATGTTGTTGCTACCAATTTTCCTTTAGCTTTCTTCCTCATTTTGCAATTCTTAGAATCAAAAGTGAGAACACGTCCTTGATCACATATTTGATTGACACTAAGAAGATTGTGCTTCATATTTTCAACGAGCAAAACATTTTATGCTTTATCTTTCTCATCTCCACGATTCACAATGCCTTTTCCAAGTATTGTAGCAGCGCCATCATCTCTAAAGTAAACACTGCCTCCTTTTTCCCTTTTTAGATATAGGAATTTTCCTTTATCTCTTGTTACGTGATTGGAATCCACTATCAATATACCGGCAACCCTTTTGCTTTGAGCATGCAAAACTAGATCAGATGCTTCTTGGCTTTGTTTTTCGGTCTTTTTCTGTCAAATTTTCTCATAGGAAGAACTTTTAGTTTCATTTTGGTGCGCGGCTGTTGACTGACTTCTGCAGTCCTGATCGTTATGACCATCCTGATCGTTATGACCATAATCATAGCATTGCTAGCATTCGATATCCAGTTCCAAGGGACCAAAGGAATTGAAAGTTTTATTTGTGTCTTCATTTGATTTTCTGATTTCTTTGTTCATATGAGTAGCCTTGGAGACCTTAAGAAAATCTCTATTTTTCTCAAAATCATCATTTGCAAATGCTTTGCATTTTTACAACTTTATGACCAAAATTGTTGCAAGAGTAACAATATCCCAAAAAGAGAGTTTGATACCTGGAAATAGGAAGTCTTGTAGATGGTAAAGCTCCTTTGTTTGTGTGAAACAATTGTTGGTTGTTCATCCTGCTGTCTTTCTTTTTGATAGAGTTCTTAAGTACATCAGCAAAGATTTTTGTTCCTGCTTCACAGTTAGATATAGTTGAGCTTGATCTTTTGTTGCCATCATCTTGTTCATATCCTAATCTAGACCTGTCTGAAGATGGTCTTTGATTGATAATAATTTCATCTAATACTTTAGAGCTACTACTAAACTTTTGTTGATAGCTTAATTGAATGCTTGCCTTTTGCAGTTCCCTTTTCAAGGAAGTAATTCAATCTCCAATTCCTCACATTTCCTTTCTATTTCTTTTAGTTGTCCTATTAGATCTGCTTCTATTTTTTTAACTTCGTTGACTCGTTCTTCGTACTTCGACAACTGTTCTTTTAGTTGCTTATTTTTCTTTCTTGATTTCTTCAACTCATCTAGAGCACTGACAAGTTATCCTTCAAATTCTACCTGAACATTTGCTTCATCTTCAGAGTTCTTATTGACACATTCTTCTTCTATTGTCATGAAGAGCAGTTCTCTTGTATCATCGTCACTATCATCATCGGATGAGTTGCTGTTATCTTTAGAATACAAACTCTTCTTTTGTTTACTAGACCTTTTGTTATTTTCAGATCTGCCTCCCTTGTATATCTTTCTTCCTTCATTGTGATTATGATCCTCCTCACCATCACTGTCTTTATGTTCCTTATAGGGTCATTTTGAAGCAAAGTGACCTATTTTACCACATTCAAAACATTTAAAAGGTAGCTTACCTTTGTACTTTCCACGATCTCTTTTAAGTTTCTTCATGAAGTTTTCTTCTTCATCATCAGATTCATCGGAGGAACTCTTACTTGTGACTTGCTTGCTTCCTTTTGCGCTTGTGGAATTCTTGAAGGCTGTTTCCCTTCTTGTAGGGTTTTACTTTTCAATTCTCATTTCATAAGCAGTGAGAATGCCCTGGAGTTCATCCATCGTTAGTTTATCAAGATCTTTACCATCTTCCACGACTGAAACCTTGGAATCAAATCTCATAGGTAGAGATCTCAACACTTTTTGTACAACCATTTTTGCTTCAACTTCTTCTCCAAGACCTCTGACCGCGTTGACTATTTCATCTACATGAAGAAAGTAGTATGCAATATTTTCATCTTCCTTCATTTTGAGACTTTTGAACTGTCCTCTATGAGTTTGTAGTTTTTCCCTTTTTACTGTATCATCTCCTTCATAGATATTCTGAAGTTTGTCCCACACTTCTTTTGTTGATTTACACTCCATGACTTTTGTAAACTCTGAATTTGCTAGTCCAAATAATATTGTATTTTTGGCTTTTGCATTGCATTCATACAACTTTTTCTTGGCTGGATCTGTTGGTGGAGTCTTTGGAACATTATAACCATCTTCAATTGCCTGCCAAATATCAATTTCAAGTGATTGTAAAAATACTTCCATCCTTATGTTTCAGAATGCATAATTTTTCCGTCAAAACATGGTGCCCTATTTGTTGAGAGACCTTCCTGTCTATCCATATCTGTGTAGTAATTTGAATTGCGCAATGATCTACCTTCCAGTGATTAGATTGTCTTTGAAGGAACCTGCTCTGATACCAATTGTTGGATCTTAATTGACACTGAAAGGGGGGCGGGTGAATCGGTAGCAAGCACAACTTTGATGATTTAAACAATTTTTCACTTTAGAGGTCATACACCTATATCTAAGCAATTAACAACATAAAAAACACTATGTGCAAAGGATTTATAAAGAAAGTTTATATAGATAGAATCTTTGATTACTTAGATTGTTGGTCGACACCAATCTTCAATAATGGTGTGAGCAACTATTCATAGACTTTGCAGGCACCAATCTGACAGGGACACCAATCCCTTGTGCAAGCACCAACTTGTTGTTTGCAGGCACCAACCTGTAAGGACACCAATCCTCTTATGAGCACCAATTGATAATCAACAAGCACCAACTTGCACAGTCAGACACCAACCTGCCTGGTAGATGAGAACACCAATTCTCTTGAGCACCAACTCAAATTGCAGGTACCAACCTGTAAGAGACTTCAATCTCCTGTTCTTTCCCCTTCCTTCCTCTCTAAAATAGATATGTCTGCAACTATGTTATTCTGCACTTCCTGATTTGCACCTTCTAATCTTGCGGAACCTCTTTAGCACTACTTCTATGCACACCGCTTCACAAGTTCTGTTGTATTCTGTTCTTGTGCAAATGCTTCTTGTACTAAGCTATTTTGAATATCTAACCACGCACTTTGGTGATCTTGCACACCTAACCACGTCCTCTGCTTTCCCTTTGCGCGCTCGAATATTTTGCGCTTGCGACTTCCTATATAACTCAGTTTTATATTGTTGCGCAAATATGCCAATCAACAAGCCATTGATTTCTCTTCCACCACAAAGTACACCATGCTCTACTCACACAAACATATCAATCCTTTTTATTCATTTATACTCATTCTAGCATCAATACTTATTTCTTTAAGTGAATTGATTTTATCCATGAGTATGGGCTTCTCTATGTCAGCAATACCCCCTTCTTCCTAAAGCAATCAGCTTCAGGACATGCAATCCATATTTAAATAATAATTTATGATATATATTGAAGATGATGAATATTACAATTGGTACTCGCCTTTATAAGCTTGAGTGTGTACAACAAAAGGTCACACCCTTTTGGATACTAGTTAACTAATTTTACTTAATACTTATTTAATATTTGTTACATTGGCACTCCCTTTAAGGGAGCTTTGTCCTCAAAGCTGTTTAGAGAAAGATGTAGTTGTCGCAATTGTTCAGAGTCCCATGTGGCATCTTCCTCCGGGATGTTTTTCCATTTTATAAGGTACTCTTTAATTACTCTCGTCCTTAATCTTCTTTCTCTGGTAGTAATGATATATTCTGGTTCAAAAATAATTCTTCCTTCATCATCTAACATGGGAAGTAGTGTTTTTGCCTGTTGGTGTTGACCTATCATCCTTTTTAAGCATGAAACATGGAAGACATTGTGGACACGACTTGATTTTGGTAGTTCCAATGCATATGCCACGTGTCTGATCTTCTTATTGATTTGATATGGGCCATAAAATCGTGGAGCTAATTTATTCTTTCCGCTTTTTTTTAGTGACAATTGTTTATAGGGTTGTAATCGTACAAATACCCAATCTCCAACTTCAAATTCTCTTTCTGTTCGATGTCGATCTGCTTGCTACTTCATTCTATTCCTTGCGGTGTTTAGATTCTCTTTAAGTATTTGTACAACCTTTTGATTTTCTTTTAAATGGTCTTTTACTGAAGCAACCCTTGCTTGGTTGGTAATGATATCCTTCCATTTTGGGGGTGCATATCCATAGAGGGCTTGAAAAGGTGTCATTTTTGTCGATGTGTGATAAGTAGAATAATACCACCATTCTGCAAGATGTAACCATTAAACCCATTTATTTTGTTTGTCAGTTACGAAGCAACGAAGGTAGGTCTCTAAGCATTTGTTGACGACTCTTGTCTGGCCATCTGTCTGAGGATGATAAGATGAGCTCATGTTAAGTGTCGTTCCAATTTGCTTGCAGAATTCTCTCCAAAAATTACCTTTAAATTTGGCATCCCTATCACTCACGATAATCTTGGGGAAGCCATGTAACTTGTAGATATTTTTATAGAAGGCTTCTGCGGTTTCCTTTGCAGAATCAGTTCTCTTTACTCCTATAAAATGTGCATATTTGGTTAACCTGTCTACTTCTACTAGTATTTTGTCTTTCCCGTCTGATATGGGTAAACCTTCAATGAAATCCATAGAAATTTCCTCCCACTTCTGGTTTGGAATATGCAATGGATGGAGTAACCTGGGACTAATATTCTCTGCTTTATTTCTCTAACAAGTGTCACACTCTGCAACGTACTTGTGAATGTTGGCATTCATACCTTTCCAGAAGAATGATTGCCTTGCATTATAGTAGGTTTTATAAAATCCTACATGTCCCGCGGCCAGGCAATCATGTGATTCTTTACATACCTTGGTCTTAAACTTTAGAGTTTGCACTTAAGTAGATTCGTCCTTTGTATCACAAGAGGTCATTTTTCCATTCAAACTTTGGATACTGATTTATGTTGTTAATTATGGAGCAAACCTTTGCATTCTTAGCATATTTGGTTCAAATTTCGTCCAAGAATTCTGGGACTACCATTGATACAACATAGACTTGTACCTCTTCATCTTTCCTTGATAGGGCGTGAGCTACTACATTGCCCTTCCCCTTTTTATATAAAATTTCCATATCGAAGGTAGAGATCTTTTCGATCCACTTTTGTTGTTCAGTCGTTAACGTCTTTTGCTGTAATAAGTGTTGTAGACTATTGTGGTCTGTTCGAATTAGGAACTTGCTTCCTGTAATGTCCTCTTTTGCCTAGGGATTGAGGACCAACCCGCTAACCTATGTGATTCCTGTGGGTTCGAGCGGGTACTGACAGTTAGGGAATCAGCTGAAGACTGATGCCATCTACAGAAGATCTAGGGCATCAATATTATATCACCATTGGGTCGAAGAGGGCCACCAGAGCCAAAGGCCACTTGCATGCATGACATCTAAGCATTATTTAATGATGCATGCACTTGATTAAGTCTCCATGCGCATGCATGCAAGTCAACTACAAATTAGAAGTTAAAGTGACCTAATTAGGTCAAAAGTTAGGGTTTTCGTAGTTGAAAGTTATAAAAGAAAGATAAAGTGAATGGAGAAGACACTTATGTGATTATTGATTTGTGGAGTCGAATTGGAGAGCTTGGCAAGCTAAGTTGGGGTTGAACACATGCTTAGTTAACTGGTGTATTTCGACATCGAAATCTATCTGCCCTAGTTCATCATTGGTTGGATCATCCAGGTTCAGCACTAGTTCATCATCAGGTTACATTCAGGAGTTATTTTGGGAGGTTGATTATTCATCCAGCCGGAGAGTTCCACCATCACACCGTGTCACCGTGGTCAGAGACCAAGCAATTTGTTTTCCTATCTACAGGGTTAAGAACTTCCACATGTTACTTCCATTCATCTCGGAGCCCCTCCATTACCCTTCCCCTGGAAGAAGGACCGTTCAGCTTGAGTATCTAGCGAGTTATCATCAGTGCTCCCTTTTCTGGAGGCGCTATTCTGCATGGGTGAATTGATTTGAGGAGGCATTCACGTTTTGGGCTAGTGTGCCTCTGTTTCTTCCGCATGCTGCTTCCATCACCATCAGAGGGGTATTATAACCCTAGTGCATATCATCCGGCCTTTTAGCAACTACTTATTTATTATTCTGGACCATATACAGTTTGAGAGGAGGGCGCATTCAGTTGTGGAGGACGATTTGGTTTATTTCCTTGTTCCTCCGGCAGAATCCTTGCATGTTGGGACCATCCTCTTCACCATCAGCTGATCTATATACCGGAATGTACATGCATTGATTTCTCTATTTTATAGCATCTCAGTATTTTCTAGGGCACAGATATGCATTTAACTGCATGCATGCAAGATCGGGGTTTGCTTTCCTATTTTATTGAGGCATAAGTCTATTAGCCATCTATAGTACACACATAAAAAGAA
This sequence comes from Pseudotsuga menziesii, assembly GCA_001517045.1. NCBI lineage: Eukaryota > Viridiplantae > Streptophyta > Pinopsida > Pinales > Pinaceae > Pseudotsuga > Pseudotsuga menziesii. The sequence continues at coordinate 197,737 of LPNX010337460.1, read as the reverse complement.
AAGGATATTATAGTGGTATCAGAGCTATTTTTCTTCCCAGTTGTGGGCATGCAAAATTATAAATGAATCCAGAGGGCCCATACAACATTACTCATCGGAGACAGAGGTGTAGAGACAGAGAAGAGGAGTTAGAGGACATAGATTTGGGGGACAAAGAGTATCAATCTGGAAAGGGCAAAGAAACAATGGCCGATGATGATAGAACAACTTTCAATAGTCTCATATCAACCATAAAAGAAGTCACTACTGGGCAAAAGGAAATGATGAGTACCTTCAGGAAAATGACTGAGAAGAATGGACCCATCCCACACAGTCCCTCATTTCCCAACAGTGATAGGGTATCCACCAACAGTAGTAGGGAGCACTTACATACCAACATGCAGAGCCATCCCCATATATACAAGCCTTTCCGACCTACCATGCCTCAATTCTTAGATAGTCCAGTTGCAATGCCTCTAGCACAAGCAGAACCAGAAGAACCCATGAGTGCCTATCTGAGAGAATATAGAGCTTTAAGAGAGGACTTCCATTCAGCCATGACCTTAAGGTCACTGACTTCTGCCACTTTAAAAGTAACAACAAACCCAAAGCTTACAATAGGCCATTTACCCAGAACTATGAGTTACATCGCACCATAGGGAAACTGACTATCCCTACCTTTGAGGGCACTCGGGGTGGCCCAGCCAGGAATTGGGTGCAAACGTTGGATACGTACTTCCAACTCAACCCCATGATTGAGACAGATGCCATTAAATTGGCTACTTTGCATTTGGATAAAGAAGCACATGAGTGGTGGTATCACGGGTTAGTGACACTGGGTCACAACACCATCACATCGTACCCAAATTTTACATAGAGGCTCATTGAGCGGTTTGATCGGAAGGATCCTGCGGTACACTTTAGAGAGCTGGCACAACTCAAGCAGACAGGTAGTGCAAATGCATTTATTTCAGAGTTTCAGAGGATAGCAGTCATGGTGACAGATATATCAGAGAGCAGGTTGATTATGTTGTTCATTGAGGCTCTCATTGAACCCTTACGGGGATGGGTCAAGTCTTATAGGCCCACCACCCTAGCAGATGCTGTCAGACGGACTAGAGATATATAGGATGCAGTACCCAAAATTAGGCTTCCTCCCAAAACCAATTCCCCTATTGAAGATGAAGAGAGGAAACCCATCCAGAAAGAATGGCCCATGAAAGAATGGATGGACAATGATACTCGACATGACCTTAGAAGAAAAAAGTTATGTTTCACTTGCCAGGAACCATGGGTACCAGGTCACAGATGTTCAGGAAAGGGAAAGGCTTACTACATAGAGGCCTATTTCGACAATGGGGAGGATGATGATTATCAGGATCAAGAGCAGAGAGACACCAGAGACAGTTAGGGAGTGGCCACCCTCAGGAGGTACCATTGCTACCATGACATGGTTTCCTAGATTCCACACTCTCCGGATCAGAGGTACCGTACAAGGCCACAGAGTGGGAGTGCTGATAGATGCTGGGGCATCCCACAACTTTATTGATGCTGCATGGGTTAAAAGGAGAGACATTCAGACTGAGAGTTTTGATGGGTTTTCAGTAGCTGTAGCAAGTCACACCATGGAGTGTAGTCAGAGGATTCCTCAATTAACAGTAACACTTGGGAATTATACAGTGATAGAGACATTCTATGTGGTGGATGTACCTGACATGAAGGTGGTATTAGGAGTTTAGTGGATGTATTCCCTAGGGAAGTATTCCACAAAATACCAGACCATGGAGATGGAGTTCACAAGAGCAGAGGGACAGAAGGTAGTATTGAGAGGGATGAATACCTACCCTCCCACAGCAGCGACATCACACAGGATGGAGGCAGTACTCAGACAGGGAGATATTGAGGGAGCAGCAGAGTGTTTTATTACCTTTAGGAAACCACCAGATAAGGCCACACAACATCCAGCAGTATTCGAAGACCATCCAACAGGTCGACCTCCAGATAGGTGATTTGAGAGCCACCCCCCCCCCCCCCCCCCTTGATGATGAGGGGCTATTGATTTTGATTCCGAAGCGCATCCTAGAGGTGCGAGAGCAGAAATTGAAGAACATAATCATTAGAGACTACTTGGTTCAATGGAAAGATTTGCCTATAGAGGAGGCCGCTTGGGAGACAGAACAGGTATTATAGCACCCAGCTTTGCAGTTGCTTGAGGACAAGCAAATTTGAGCGAGGACTGTAATGTCCTCTTCTACCTAGGGATTGAGGACCAACCCACCAACCTATGTGATTCCTGTGGGTTCGAGCGGGTACTGACAGTCAGGGAATTAGCTGAAGGCTGATGCCATCTACAGAAGATCTAGGGCATCAATATTATATCACCATTGGGTCGAAGAGGGCCACCAGAGCCAAAGGCCACCTGCATGTATGACATCTGAACATTATTTAATGATGCATGCACCTGATTAAGTCTCCATGTGCATGCATGCAAGTCAACTGCAAATTAGAAGTTAAAGTGACCTAATTAGGTCAAAAGTTAGGGTTTTCGTAGTTGAAAGTTATAAAAGAAAGATAAGGTGATGGAGAAGACACTTATGTGATTATTGATTTGTGGAGTCGAATTGGAGAGCTCGGCGAGCTAAGTTGGGTTTGAGCGCATGCTCAGCTAACTGGTGTATTTCGGCAACGAAATCTATTTGCCCTAGTTCATCATTAGGTTGGATCATCTAGGTTCAGCACTAGTTCATCATCAGGTTACATTCAACAGTTATTTTGGGAGGTTGATTATTCATCCAGCCGGAGAGTTCCACCATCACACCGTGTCATCGTGGTCAGAGACCAAGCAATTTGTTTTCCTATCTACAGGGTTAAGAACTTCCGCATGTTACTTCCATTCATCCCGGAGCACCTCCATTACCCTTCCCCTAGAAGAAGGACCGTTCAGCTTGAGTATCCAGCAAGTTATCATCAATGCTCCCTTTTCTGGAGGCACTATTCTGCATGGGCGAATTGATTTGAGGAGGCATTCATGTTTTGGGCTAGTGTGCGTCTGTTTCTTTCGCATGCTGCTTCCATCACCATCAGAGGGGATTTATAACCCTACTGCATATCATCCGAGCTTTTAGCAGCTGCTTATTTATTATTCTGGAGCATATACAGTTTGAGAGGAGGGCGCATTCACCTGTGGAGGACGATTTGGTTTATCTCCCTGTTCCTTTGGTAGAATCCTTGCATGCTGGGACCATCCTCTTCACCATCAGCTGATCTATATACTAGTATGTACATGCATTGATTTCTCCTATTTTATAGCATCTCAGTATTTTCTAGGGCACAGATCTGCATTTAACTGCATGCATGCAAGATCAGGGTTTGTTTTCCTATTTTATTGTGGCATAAGTCTATTAGCCATCTATAGTACACACATAAAAGGAAAAATACCAGTTTTGGATATTACACTTCCCAACATATATTGTCGCCATTTAGTTAATGCATGCATGATGGCAAGCATTTCCTTGTTGTAGGTAGACTGTAGGAATTCTCTTTTGTTCAACTTCCTGCTTTCAAAAGCGATTGGATGACCTTCTTGCATTAGCACAACTCCTATCCCAAATCCTGAAGCATCACATTCAATTACAAATGGTTTTGAAAAATCAGGTGTTGCCAGAACGGGAGTTGAAGACATAATTTGTTTCAGTGTTTCAAAGCATTTTCTTGCTTCATCATCCCATGGAAAGGAATTCCTTTTTAGGAGATTTGTTAGCGAAGCAATGACATGTGCATAGTTGTTGATGAATCTTTGATAGTAACCTGTTAATCCCAAAAATCCTCGTAATTTTGAAACATTCTTGGGTTGGGGCCACTCCTTTATTGCTTGGATCTTCCTTGGGTCCACCTTAACTCCTTCCTTTGATATTATATGACTGAGATACTCTACTTCTTACTTCCCAAACGTGCATTTTGACTTCTTTGCATAGAATTGGTTTTCCTTCAAAAGAGATAGAACCTTTTCTAGTTGCTTCAAATGTTCTTTCCACGTCTTGCTATATATAAGGAGGTCATCGAAGAATACTAACACAAATTTCCTTAAGTAGGGCTGAAATAGTTCATTCACAGTTGCTTGGAATGTGGCAGGGGCATTAGTTAACCCAAAAGGCATTACTTTGAATTCATAATGTCCTTCATGAGTTTGGAAAGCAGTCTTTGCGATATCTTCTAATCGGACCCTGATTTGATAGTACCCTAACCTTAAATCAAGTTTTGAAAAATACTTCGCATCATGAAGTTCATCCAGCATATCGTCGATGAAGGGAATTGGAAACTTGTTTTTAATCGTTATTCTATTTAATCCTCGATAATCAATGCATAAACTGAATGATCCGTCCTTCTTCCATACTAACACGACTAGAGTTGCATATGGGCTTCTGCTCTTGGTGATGACGCCACACTTCAATAAGTCTTGAACTAACCTTTCTATTTTTGTTTTGTGATGGTGGGGATACCGATAAGATTTGACCTTGATAGGGTTTGACCCTGATTTAACCTCAATTATGTGTTCTATACTTCTTTCAAGTGGTAGCTGCATCAGTAAGTCTTCAAATATTTGTTTATATCTCTGGAGTAATTTTTGGATTTCTTCTTTGAGCTTGTTCTATTCGCATTCTTGTCCTTCCATTTGATGGCATTGGATCACATATGCTGATGCTCCTTTTCGAATGAGCTTCTCCATCTGTTGAGATGAAACTACTTGTGTGCCTGGTGATTGGAAACCATGTAGTTTATAATTTTTTCCTTGCCATTTAAATTTGATGAAATGTTTTTGGTGATTAGCAGAGTATGTTCCCAATGTTTGTAACCATTGGACTCCCAGAACGATATCCACTCCACCTAATGGTAATGTGTATAGTTCTGATTCCAATTTGAAGTCCTGAATTTGGAGTTTCACTTTGTGACATTTACCGACTTTTTCGATTTTCTTTCCATCTACGACCATCACTTTCATGTCCGGAACTGGATGTACAAACAACTTGAGTTTTCTGGCGACTCTTATATCAAGAAAGTTGTGAGTGCTTCCAGTGTCTACTAGCACTGTAACATTTTCATTTTTTATATGCCCTTTTAACTTGAGAGTCTGTGGTTGACTAATGCCTATCATGGCTGCTAGGGAGATTTTGGGGGTCTCGTCGTTTCCGGATGCCATATTTGTGGTCGCCTCCTCTTCATCTTCCGACTCTTCTTCTTCTTCTTCTTCTTCTTCTTCTTCTGATTCACTATTCTCCTCTGCTTCACAAGTATATAATTTCTTTGAGCTGTCCTCGGGGCGACACCTATGTTTAGGATTCCATTTGTCTCCACATCGTCGACATTTTCCTTCCCTCATTTGTTGATTTTCGAGGTTCTTCCTGTCGTCCCTTCTAGGTGGAGGGATGCATTTGTTTGTATTGTCCTTTGGAGTTGTCTCGATGTTTCTCTGTGAATATGGCTTCCCTTTGTTTGATTGGAAGTTGTCAAATTTGGCCTCGACTGCTTTTGCTTTTCGTCTTGCTGCCTCAACATTCGGTATGTCATGCATTTTTAACTCTTTTTGTATGTAAGGTTTTAGTCCTCCCACATAAGTTTCTAGTCGTTGTTTGTCTGTTAATCCAAATACTCTGGTAGCGACTGATTCCCATTGGTGTGTGAATTTTTCGACGTTTCCTTTTTGCTGTAACCCAGTAAGCTTCGAGAAAAATTCGTCTTCATTGATTCCTTGAAACCTTTTGAGGAAATCATTTTTGAACAAATTCCATGTGTATGCGAAGTTGTCACCTTTCGACCACATATACCAGTTATAGGCATGGTTTTCAAGATGCATAGATGCATACTTCACCTTTTCTACATCTGTTGTGATGTTATAGATATCGAAGTATTCTTCTGCTTTATTTAACCACGCTACGCATTGTTTGTCATTTCCACTGAACTTTGACATTTCTATTTTTGCTTTGGGGGGATACACTACATAACGCTGATTCCTTCTTGTCTTGTTGCGTGGTGGTGATCTTGAATTGTTGGCTGAAGTACACGACATATCTGAATCGTCTTTTTGTTTGTGGCAATCTTTTGTCTTTTTCTTTTCCATCATCCCCATGAGAGTATTTAGCTTGTCGTTCAGTTGGTCTTGTTTTTCCTTCATCCCGTCTAATTTGTCATCTAGCCTTCTATCTAACACTGAAACGACTTCCTCTTTGATTTCATTTTTCAACGTTATATTGCAATTTTTTATTTCTTCCTTTAAATCTTCTTGACTCTTACTAATGCGCTTATTGAAATCCTTCTCCAATTTTTCGATTTGGGCCTTTAACTCTGTCGTCATGCTTCTAAGGTGTGGTGGTGAATTAATTAGACCCAATTTTGGCTTAGGAGGACAAGTAATATTTGTGGGGGATTTATTTTTTGTGTGTGCTTGACTAAAATCAAGTGATAGTGATAATAATAATATAATAATAATAATTATTTTTAAATATTAAAATATAATAATAATTATTTATTTTTAAATATTAAAATATAATAAAGTTTTATATTTATTTAACTTTATTATTTTTTTGAACAAATTTTTTTTGTTGAAGGGTTCTACGTGGAAGCGTGGATGGGTGGTCACGGATGGAAGAGTGGAGGGCGCTGAACAAGGACGTGGAGAATGGAGGTGGAGTGGAGCAGGGACGTGGGAGAGCGTGAGGATTCTGGGTCGTGGGCTTGTGTAGAATGGAGTGGGAGGAGCATGGAGCGGAGACTGCGGAGGGAAGTTGCAGCGCGCAGGGGCTGAGCGCGTGGGGGTGGAGAGTGGACGAAGGCGGGACGAGAGGCTTGGAGAGCAGAGGGAGGCATAGCAAGGACTCTATTGGTGGTGGAGCAATGGACGTTGGGTGACGCAGGCGGAAGTGGAGCGGGAGGCAACAGGTCAGAGATGACGGAGGATGGTTGGAGTGCAGAAGCGTGGATGTAGAGCAGCGAAAGAGAAACAAAAACCAACAATAGCTGGTTGCAGTATGACGACGGCTCAGAGGAGTAGACGTCTCGACTTTGATACCAAATGAAGCAATCAGCTTCAGGACATGAAATCCATATTTAAATAATAATTTATGATATATATTGAAGATGATGAATATTACAATTGGTACTCGCCTTTATAGGCTTGAGTGTTTACAACAAAAGGTGACACCCTTTCGGATACTAGTTAACTAATTTTACTTAATATTTATTTAATATTTATTACACTTCCTTTCTTCAGGGTCAAATTTACCCAAACATTCATCTTGAACCAACCATCCTTTTGTCGGCTTGTAATCTACACACTTTGATATATTTACCAACTGCGTAGTATTTGTGTGACAGACACAACTTGATGGGACTTGCGCACACATTCCCTTTGACAATTATTTCTTATATACTTCTTCAAACTGGCTTCTAAACTTTATACTTCTTATTTTACATCAGTGACAACACTAAGTTCAACACAACAAACTTGGCAAAATATGCTCATAGAAGACAAATCTCTACCTACAAATGTGCCTTTAGAAGCTTCAGCAAAAAACCTAGAAAAAACCCATAAATTTTTTTCTCAGCAAAATGTCGTGTTGCTCTATCCGTACAACTGCGTGGATTCCACATGGTTTGTGTTGTGCAGCTGTACGAAATCTGTACGACTGTATGACCTATTCGTACAACCTGTTTATGCTTGCTTTTGCTGCTTAGTTGTGCCTTTGCCGGATTGGTCCGACTGCTTATTGCTTCTTGATTGTTGTCTTTTCTCTCCTTGGCTTGACAATCAAAAAAATCCTTCTTCTAATTCCCATAGCTAGATGAAAGTCCTTATTCACCCTTCTCCACACTTGGATGAAAGTCCTTCTTCACCCAACTCCACACTTGGATAAAAGTTCTTGAATCTTCACCCAATGAACGAGATCTCACTATCTCACTCTTTGTGTGTCTTCGAACCGAAACCCTAACTACGATGGTTGAGATTAGATGTCACTCACTTGAGATTGACGGTTGTGATTCATTTAATTAACTTAAATCACTAATGCCCAATACTTAGGCATTTATCCAAATTAACCACAATTACTTGTAAAAAGGCATTCACTTTAATAATTCCTTTATTTAAAGTGAATTTCCTAAGTTCTTGAGGTATTAATCATGACTTCCACCTGTTAGACACAAAACCATGTGGAAGTACCTGTTATCACATTTTTAGAAGCTGGGAGCTACTCATCATTTTGGCAGATTGGATTCTAGTCATGAGCCTAGTCCTTACACTTGAGGCGGTAATGATAAGAGGATATCAACGCTGGATATATATATCATAATATGAGCAGTTGGAGTACACAGGGGCACAACAGTAGAGGGACCACCCATGTCACTTTGAGCCCCCTTCATGACCTCCCTTGTCATGTTTTTTTAAACCTTGGTTCAATGGAGCAAAGCAGTATAGCTAGATTTTATCTTTCCTTGCCATTCAAAGATAGTAGTATTAGTACAGGCGAATTTCATTTTGCAACTACAACTCAGAGAAGGTATATGGAAGAGGTATCATATGGTTTTCATGGTTTCTATTGGTATTTTGACTATATTAGAGTTTTCTATGCATTAGTGATCATGCATTTTTTGTTGATTATCTGTAGGACATACTTGGACTGATATAGGTGCATTAGCTATAGTTTCATATACATGCTTTGTTTTGGTTTAATTCAATGTAATGGATAGATCAACTCCCTCGCTTTTGGTTCCATGCTTAGCTCTCTCCACATTATCCATCGCATCCATTGGTTATGATATCTCTTGACTTGGACTTGACTGATCAACCTGAGGATTTTCCCCTTTGACATCTTTGATTGGATGGCCTCCATGTTTTCTCTTGGTGTCTTGGCTTTGAAGTGTGTGGCTTTGTCTATAGACATGTTGATCTTTTTTTGCTTGTAGCTCAGGTGGATTTAGTGCAGTTAGGTAGGCCTAGTCATCAAAAGCATATCCCTTAGAGTTGAAGCAAGTGCTCACATCCTTGAAATTAGTTAGTGGCTAAAGGGGTAGGTACTCTTCCTTCATTTGAAATGAGTTACTTGCCCGTAAAAAAGGCATTACTATGGCAACTCTGTCAAAGCCATGGACGCTCGCTGGAAGCAGAGCTAACACTGTGTCAGAATTGGGGCCGAGAAGACTATCTACGGCTAGTACCTTTTAGTCACTAGCAAACTAAAGGAAATGCAAAAATGCGAATGTGCTTCAATGAAATATCCAAAGAAAAATGCAAAAAAAAGTGAAAAATGAGAAATCAAATGAAAGTTAAAGCAATTGTGAAATGTGAAATGCAAAGTTATAAAGTTGTGAAATAAAGGGGGGGCTTGTTAGACTCGAAAGGGTGCCTTCTAAGCACTTTATCCATTTGTGAGACACTGTGCTTCCCTAGTGTTCGTCATTCCAACAAATGTCACAAAGGCCCTTGAAGTCCCTTCTCTCCAAAGGTAAATCAAGTCTTTCTAGTCCACTTCACTTTGAACAAACCTACTACTCATTCCATTTCACTTAGGAGAGGGAGGATTGATCTATAGATTACATTGTACAATTAATGTGAATAAGAGTATGTATGTAGAATTGTTGCTTTTGCCTTGTGTTGCATTGCATCAACGTTGTTGGGAGCGAGGAGCAGAAAGCAAAATTTTCTAAAGCTTTCATTTTGGGAGCGTTTTTTATATAATACATATTTAATGTATTTTGATGCATATATTTAAAAAAAACATGTAGAATGCCAAATTAGCTATAGAAAACATGAAAGCATAGATATAATCATTTAGTACACATATAACATCAATCATCTAGGAGCTATAACTTATAACATTGTCATGAAATGATCAATCGTCAACAACATCAACCTTCAATTTTCGACATATAATATTTGCAATCAACATACTCTAACAAATAACATCAACTATGAAATGAAACAGAGAATCATATTCATTACCAAACATCTGAAAACCTATTGGTGGTGGGTGGTGTGGCATCTCTGTTGTATGAATTTGATTACCATCTTGATCACTCAATAGTTAAACCTCCAAGCGCTCTAATGCTATGGCTCCATCGTCCAAATTAGCCTCCTCTAAATTGTTGTCCCAAGTCAAATATGTTCTATCATTCTTGGTCGCATCACGATAATGGGACAACAATGTCAAGTTGTAGTGCACATAAACCAAGCTTTCTCCCTGATCTACATTCAAACTATTTCTCTTCACATTGTGGATGAAGTTATAGGTGCTCCAACACCTCTCTGTAGAAGAAGTGTTAACAACCTATGAAAGCACCCTTACCGCTAATTTATGCAGATATGTGGTAGAGGAGCAATACATGCTCCACCTTTCGATAGGAATAAACCTATATCAATCTTTGGTTGCATGTAGGTTACCAAAGACTCCATGTTCCGTGATGTATTTGCTCAATTCACTTCGTACTTGAGCACACTCCTCCTATGCTCGATCTGCATTCAAACTGTTTCTCTTCATGTTGTGGATGAAGTTTTAGGTGCTCCAACACCTCTCTACAGAAGAAATGTTTACAACCTATGAAAGCACCCTCATTGCCAATTTATGCAAATATGTGGTTGAGGAGCAATACACGTTCCACCATTACATAGGACTCAACCTATCTCGATCTTTGGTTGTATGCAAGTTACCAAAGACTTCATGTTCACTGATGTATTTGCTCAAAAAATCACTTTGTAATTGAGCACACTCCTCTTCATTAGGGGCCAACTGGTTTAATGCAAGCATATACCCATACTATACCTCTGGATCTGTGTGGTTTTCTCTTAACTCCACCCCTAGGTGCTTGTTGGGCCAACCAAGATGGAGAATAATATTTTGGTGTAAGGACATATGCAAGGGCATGGAGGGGAAAATTTAGGTAGAAAAAGCTTCCCATGCTTAATAAGTGATTTTGCTTGATTGAAGGGTACATTTTAATTAAGGTCATAATATAGGAGTTCAATCAACTTCAACAATTAGGTGTCAACACCACCAACATCAAGGTACATAGAGAGGTTGATGTGCTTGATTAAATTCAAATCCCTAACCCTCATACATGATAGAATCCAATGGAAATGTTGCAATTCTAAAATCCTAAAAACTAATAAGTCTGTTGAATTCTGAATGGGATCTAAAATTCTACTTTTTACATATGTTTGATGTGGTTGGAACCACTCTCAAACATCCTGAAACAATTAATGTTAATGTTAAATATTTAAGTAGAAGGATAGAAAATGAAAGATGAGGAGAATGTCACTTTTACTTTAAGAATTTAACATTACCATTGAATAAATCCCCTAAATGAACCCTAACCATGCCCAAACATCCAAGTGGAACCATGTCTTGGTTCCAAAAACAAAAAAAAACAAAAGAATCGCCTCAATTCTTGGGAAAGCTAAGGTAGTGATTAGGGAGCATTTTTTTTGCTCCTTGGAGCGACTCTCCCTCATTGCTCCCTGAAAAACCAGGAAGCGTTTTTTTATCAAGGAGCGCACTCCCTAAAATCGCTCCCAGAAGGGAGCGATTAGGAATCGTGCTCCCAGGAGCGATTCTTGATCGCTCCCTTTGGGAGCAAAGCGTTATGGGGTAGGGCGCTCCCCCGCAACATAGCATTGAGTTATTGTCTTGTTTATGTTGTTGTTGCACACTTATATGTCATAACTTAACATTTAGTCTTTTGCCAATATTAATCATGATGAGAGTGCTTACACCTCTTGTAAGCACTAGTCTTGATTATGTGACTATCTTGAGCTATGATCAATTTTTGATCATATGTTGACTTTTTGACTTGGTCAACGGGTCAAGTCAGCAATGAGATCTCACTACAGGTCATCAATGTTCATATCATTTCGATTGGAGGCCAATTGGACCCCTCCAAGTATCAATTGTTGAAGAAAAGGATTAATTCATCATTTTTATAAAGGCTGTGGAAAATAATTAAGCCTGCTTTTATTAGAATATTTGGAGTTTGCTTCACAAAGATCATGGTAGATTGGTTTGGGGCGTATGAGTAGTGGATCCAATTATTTTTGAGGTCTTCCAATCCATTCGTGCATTTAGATTTCCATTCCGGGCAAGGAAAGATACAAATTTGGGGAGATTGATGATTTATTATGGTTTCCAGCTAAATAATTAAAAATTAAAAGATGACCAATGTTTTAGATGTATGATTTGGGACTAATGAATGGAAAAATGTGACTTGGGTTATTATGTTATGACACCCTAGATGATTTTGGATCACTTTTCCTAGCACTTTCATTTGTCATCACTTCACATGCTTGATTTCCCACATGGGGAGCGCCTCTCTCTTAGGGAGGGCAACTTTTTCATTTGATGACTTATACGTTGAGCTAGATATTGATGTAAAAGTGAATTATTATTCCCTAGGGGTGAGTTCATCCCCCTTGGATATTTGATGTACCTCACGTGTGTATCTATCATTGCATCATGGGCATAGGAGGTAATTTGCCCCCCTCACCTAGGTTTGACATTTCCAGCTTGTAAAAAGAGACAAAGTGAAATTTAACCTCCACCATTGATCATTTCATTGCATAGTTTAATCTCAATCGCCCACATAAGGATTGGTTAGGGATTTTGCTCCTCTCTTAGCTATAAAAGAGAGAGAACTCCTCATTTGTAAAGTACTCTTGGTTCATTCTAGTAGTGATCTTGTGCAACTCTTTGTATCTGGATGGATGTGATCGATTTCTCTTTTGTGACGAGCTCCTTCGATTGCTAGATCTCAAAATACTACATTTCCGAATATATGTTCGAAATATTGTACTTGCAGGGAGAAGGGTGATATCTTTCGAGACGTCTTGGGGTGACTAGGGCAACTTGGGCGACTTGTCCATCTTGACAAGGAGACTATTTGTGAATGAAAATTTATTTGCTCTTGCCATTTATCTTTTTCTATCTTGCTAGTAAATTTGATTTGCAAGCTATTGAGTTGATTATTGGTTATTGATTTCTCCTAGCTAATTAATTTTCTCTATGGTTTTGTTGGGCGACTTCATTGGGAAACAAGTACGATTTGGCTTGGAGCAATTTTTTTCGGGTTTATTCAATGATGTTGAGCAAGGAGAAAGGACTCGATCTATCCTTAGGTACTAGGTATGTACTTGAACTTTATTAGAGTAGCTATTGGAAACCATTAGTCTCATTAAAATTAAAAATCAAATCTTTATTTTAAAATTATTTGCAATTGCATGCTTGATGGGTTGGGTTGATTTGGCACTTGGGTGTTTTTTATTTTGCATTCTGGGCATATCTCTACCCTAAGCGGCTTCATTTGGACTCCTTTTAACCCAGGATCAAAGGCACTGATCACTAAGCCAATTAGATCCAAGGGGAAATTGGTTCAATTTTCTTGACATACTTGACGTCTTGCTATTGTTGCTTGTGTTGAGTGATATCTTGTGTGTAGCAAGGATCCAGGTGACTAGGGTCTTCATTAAACTCATTCCTTTTCCCATCTATGATAAATCTAAATCGTTTCAATGAATTTCTCAAGGGGACAAGTGGAAATCAATCAAACCCTAGCACCATCTTCCTAGATTCATTAAGTTAACCCACTATTGAGTAATTCCTTGAATTGGATTGCATTTGAATCACCTAGCTAAATCCCTTGTCAATCCACTTAAACATAGCTCAACAATCATTTCATTGAATCTTGGAAGCATCCCTCAGGGTGCTCTTCATTCTCCATTTTCCATAACCTTCAGTAGTATCTTATAGCCAAAAGGGGTTGGGCATCTGAGCCTAACTCGGGACTCCTCCCATGGCTAGTCTAATTCACCTTGAGTGAATTAGGAGGCCTAATGAGAGAAGAAACCTATTTGGTGTGACAACCAATACATATATGGGGGATAAGATTCTTGAGGTATCACGTTCTTGGTGACTGTTCATCTCTGTCATCCTGGATAGGATCATACTATTGAGGTCACTCAAAAGTTGTGATAGCAGTACATGTTCGATGCTAAAAACATCAACAAAGAAGACCTTTTGAGCAAGATGACAAAAGTCAACCCCCAACTTGTCCCACATTGCCTTATAAAACTCATAAGGAAATCCATGAATACTAGGGGATTTCCGATTTTGCATGGATGAAAGGGCATAAAAGAACTCTTTGTTAATGGAATCTCTATCCAATCTATCTCGGTCATCAATTGAAGCCTTACGAGGAACAACTCTATAGCAAGAATCCCTAGCAACCATAACTAGTTTGACAAAGGGTAAGAAGAAAATATATTATAAAAATGCTCACTAAACACACCCTTGGATTTCCATTGGATTCTCATCAAGAGATACATCCACTCAACAAATACAAAGGATCCATTTAACTATCACCTTCTTCTTCAAGAAATCGAAGAAGAACTTAGATCCCTCATCGCTCTCTTGAATCGCATTCAGGCTTGTACTCATGCCCCTCTGGAAATATACCCTTCCCCTTTTTGCACCATCATCTCGAGCTGGGCTACATCCTTCTAAAGAGTAGTGTTATGCAAATCCTCCTCCAAAAGGGTATGCACCTCCTCTAATTGCAGTCTAGCCTCTCGAAACTCTTTCCCGTGCTTACGTGTGACCATGCAACCCCACCTCATAAATTTGACAATGGCAAATAATTGTCTCCCACCATAACAACCATCCTTTCTAGGATGTGGCACAAGGTTTCAAACACCATAGAAAAGATCCCTAGAGATTCCAAATGAGAAATATTAAGTTTGAATAAGGACAAAGATTTGGAATCCACCACATGCCCTATCGAGATAGAGGTCATAATGGGCAAGTGATCCGACCTAGTGATAGGAGTCAAGACATCAATAAGACACATTCCTGTAAACAGAGATATTTTCCTACGCACCATAAATCTGATCCATCCTAGCCTGAATCCTAGCATAGCCTAGTCTAAAAGTAGGCCAAGTAAACCATCCACTGTAATATAACCCTTTCTTTCCCAATTGGGATAAAAAAGCTAAAGAGAAGCGTTGCACTTAGACCATGCATGCTTCTCCAAACCATTGACCATTGAACCAACTCTTCTTATCTTTCTCCCACTCAACCATGTTGAATCCCCACTAAGAATCCATTCAACATCTTGGGAGAGAAGACTTCCTAGAGTTAGGTGTGAGCAAATCTAAGGCTTAGTGCATATAATGAACAACAACCTAGAAGTCTCTTTTGAAACAAAAGAGTAATCCACACACAACGATTAGTCGTTTCACTCAAAGAAGCCGTGACAAAACTTTGTAGATAAGGCAAGATGGCTAACGCCTCTCTTCCTCCTTGAGCATGATTTGTGGTCCAGAAGGTGTCGATTTTTCTGAGCAGCATCAAGAGCCATTCTCTTAGGAGAATGGGGACACCTGGTTCGGGACCACGGTGTGGACTCAACCTAGATTTGAGTGATCATTCTGTTGAATGATGATATCTGGTCCTTGACCATGATATGGACCCAGCTCTACACTGGGGGGACTCAACCTTGTGTTGAGTGACCATTATGTTGAATGGTGACATCTGGTCTAGGACCACGATGTGAACCAGTCTAGTACTGGTAGACTCAACCTAGTTCTGAGTAGCCATTCCTTTGAATGGAGGCAATTGTCAGTTACGAGGAGTCAGCCCGAGGTTGAGGGCCATACTCCAGGAGAATGGAGGCGCTTGGTCTGTTACCAAGTATTTGACCTAGTGTCAAATTATGCAGCCTATGGCTGAGGCACTTGGTCTGTTACCAGGAAGACACTATAAGTCCTAGACTGGCTCTAGGCATGTGTGACACTTTGACCCTTGATCAATGGGCTTTACGATCTTCTCCAAGGCTTAGCTACCCTTGGTTAAGACACCTTAGTACCCGATCTTGGTGTCACACTGAGTGTGAGATAAAAGCATTAGTAATTCTCTCTGTTTATGATGATGTACTTTGAGTGGTGATGAAAGACCACGTTGACCACAGGGGCGCTTAAAGAAGGCTAAAGCAAAATTCAAAAATACATGAAGACCCTTAGTACCACTAAGGTGTAAAAGTGAAAGTGAAAAAAGACCTTTAGTACCACTAAAGGCAAAAGTCAAAATTAGAAAAGACTAAAATATTAATATTTTGATCTTTCTAATTTTGGTCCACTTACAGGTGACTCAAAGGATATAAAAGAAGATCAATCCGTTTCATTATTACAGACACTTGCTCTCACAGATACAACTACTCCATCAGAAGATCTCACAGATTTTGAAGAAGAAGGTTTTTATGATTATGCCCTAGCATGGATGAGTCTAGCTAGGGCATCATCATCAATTTGAAGAAGAACCCTAAGCTAGGGTTTCAACATCAAATTTGCAGCAGTTGGTTTTTTTCTTTCTTCATCTCTCGGGCAGCTCCAAGTTTTTTTTGGGTAGCTCTCCATCACCGGGAAACCTTCAGATCTCCACAAGAAACCCTCTATCTTTACAGGTTGCCCCCTTCTTATCTTCCGGGCAGGCCACATTAGGGGTCTGCCCTTCCAGCACCCTCAGGTAGCCTCTTGCAGGCATACCCGGGAGGGTTTTGTCCTACGGCCAACCCTCGGGTAGCCTTCGGGAAAACCCGTGAGGGATGTCGTGGCCACACAGACCTCCGGGCTACCTGTGGGCCTACCTGTGAGGGTTCTGTAGCAGCCCATAGGGCTGCCAGGTCTGCACAGGCCCTCGGGCAGCCTACGAGCCAGCCCTAAAGGCCTCGTCCTGGGCTGTTTGCCCTTCGGGCAGCAGAAGGGCTGCACAACAGAGTAGCCGGGCAAAGGAGCTGTCGGGCAGGGCAGCGGGTCGGGCAACAAGGTACAACAAAGCAGCAATACGAACAGGTATTGGGGAGCCTGCTAATTTGGTAGGAGAGAGAAATTAGGGCCATAAGCCCTAATTTGGAAAAAAGCCCTATTTTGGCATTTTTTGTGAAATTGGAAATTTGATCTTCTGTAAATTGTGGAACAACCCAGTTAGGGTTTGTGGTTTTTTTGAAAAACTCTGTCATCTCATTTACTTGATGAATTATTAATGCTTTTGGGGTTTTTGTCCTTTAAAGGTTTCCCTAGTGAAAAATCTTGTGTTCAATGTGTTAATGTTGCTTACTGCACTTGTCATTTGTTTATGTTAGTCTGCAAATTTTAAAAGTATCCATGCTAATGCTAAAAATTCAACATGGTATCAGAGCATGGCAAGTGAAGACACAACAAAGGGACATTGCTGTTGTCTTCCTAGACCTTGGGATAAGTTTTGCAGACTTAGCATTTAACAAAGTGGCAGAGATGGTTGTCAACATCTTCAGACCAGAAGAGAAGCTACAAGTTTCAGCCAACTACAACTCCTGGAAGGCTAGGTTAACAACTAGTCTAGAAGAGAATGACTTGGATGACATTGTGTTTAATGTCAATGAAGAGCTAACATCTAATGCTGGCAGACTTGCTTACAAGAAGAAGCAGGGTAAGGCTAGAAGAATCATCTATGATTCTGTCAAAGAAACAGTGATGCCCAACATCACAGCTCTAAAGACTCCCAAAGAATGCTTTGACACCTTGGCTAACCTGTATGAGAAGAAGGCTCCTACTCAGAAGATAGTCTTGAAGAAGAGGCTACGAACTTTGAAGCTGAACAAGGATGAAGGGGTTGGTTCTTTCTTCACAACGATTACACAGGTAAGAGATCAACTTATTTCTATTGGTATTGTTGTTGATGATGATGACCTTTTGCAAACTGTGGTTGATGGTCTCCCAAGCTCTTGGGAAACCTTCATGGCATCTGTCAGTGGACGAGAGAATCAACCAACTTTCGAAATACTGTGGCATAATTGCATAGAAGAAGAGGGAAGGACCTCAGGAAAGGTAACCAAGGAAAGTAACCTTGCACTTGCAGCAAAGACAAAGAAGTTCAAGAAGCCTTTCCCTCAGCAAAAGAAGGGAAATAAACCTCAAGGTAAGTTCTCTGACATGTCAAAAGTGGAATGCTATAATTGCCACAAGTTTGGACATTTTGCCAAGGATTGCAGGCAAGCCAAGAAGAAACCCAAGCGAAGGTTTCAAGCCTCTACTGCAAAAGCAAAAGAAGAAGAAGAAGAAAATCAAGACTAACAAAGATGAAGAACCTACAGAAGAGTACTATCTGATTTCTTCTCTCACTGGTTCTTTCACAGATTGTGCCACCTCTTGGTTGGTGGATAGTGGTGCCTCCAGGCACATGACAGGTAACCGTGAAGCTCTCATCAGTTACAGAAAGAAGAAGTTCACCACTCAGGTAGAACTTGGAGATGACTCCAGTTACAAGATTGAAGGACTTGGCTCAACTTCACTTCAACTTGACTTAGGTACGGTTCTTCATATTGATGATGTTCTTTATGTTACTGGTTTGCCGAAGAATTTCCTATCTGTTGCTAGCTTAGAGGACAAGGGCTACAGAGTCCTCTTCATGGACAAGAAAGTCCTTCTGTGGGAAAAGGATGAAGATCTAAGCTTGGCTATGCAATTTGGGGTTCGAGAGGGAGGCCTTTACAAGGCTTCCGAGGATTCCACTCATGCTTTGGTACACCACACAGTTGATCCATGTGAACTATGGCATAGAAGGTTTGGACACCTTCACTACACTGCTCTCCCAGGATTGCAGAAGATGGTCACAGGTATGCGAGAAGTATCTCCTAAACATGATGGAATCTGCAAAGGATGTGCTCTAGGTAAGAGCACTAAGAAATCCTTTTCCAAAAACAAAAATAGATCTAAAGGCATTTTGGATTTGATTCATTTTGACATTTGTGGGCCTATGTCTTCACCCTCTTTGAGTGAGTGTTTATATTATGTCTTGTTCATTGATTATCAGTCTCGGAAGTCATGGATTTATTTCCTCAAGGCCAAGAGTGAAGCTTTTGACACGTTCAAAGAGTCCAAGGCACTGATTGAAAATCGGACTGGCAGACACATCCGTATCTTGAGATCAGATAACGAAGTGAGTATGAATCTAATGAGTTTGATGATTTTTGCCGAGAAGCAGAAATCAAGAAAGAGCTGACAGTATCGTACAACCCTCAACAGAATGGGGTTGCAGAAAGGAAGAATAGAATGATCTGTGAAGTTGCTAAAGCAATGTTTACCGATTTGGATCTTCCTTTATCTTTGTGGGCAGAAGCTGCAGGTGCTACCTTGTACATCCAGAACAAAATCCCTCATGCTATCTTGGTGGAGTAGACTCCAGAAGAAGTCTTCACCGAGAAGAAACCTGCAGTTGACCACGTGAGGATATTTGGCACTCCGGAATACATTCATGTGCCAAAGGAAAAGAGGGCCAAGCTAGAGCCCTCCGGTAAGAAAGGTATATTTGTCGGGTACAGTGATTTCTTGAAGGATTATCGAGTCTATGTACCAGGACACAGGTATATTGAGGTCAACAGAGATGTGATCTTCCATGAGGAACCAATGTTTCGTAAAACACTAGAGCTTTCAACGGAAGATGAAGTTCCTCCACTTGAGTTTCCAGATTCAGAAATTCAGAGGGAGGAAGAGGAATTTGAGGGTCAAATTCTAGATGCACCTGAGGACATTGAAAGTCCACCAGAAGAATTCCTTGAAGTTCCTCCTTCCAAAAGGAGACTTGCTTGGTACCGAGAGACAGTGCAAGAAGACAAGAAGCATAAAGCTCCTCCCGTGACTTTCAGAGAAAGCATAAGACCACAGAAGTACTCAGGTCTTATGAGCCATCTTATCAATGTAGAACCTTCATCATACGAAGAAGTAGCAAGTAAACATGTATGGGTTGATGCCATGATTGAAGAGCACAGTTCAATCATGAAGAATGATGTGTGGGAAGTTGTTCCCTGACCAACAGGAAAGTCAATAGTGACATCCAGATGGCTTTATAAAATCAAGCATGCTGCTGATGGCAATGTGGAGAAGTATAAAGCCAGATTCGTAGCTCGTGACTTCACTCAGAAAGAAGGCATTGACTATGATGAGAAATTTGCTCCTGTTGCCAGGTATACTACCATTAGAACAATCATTTCAGTTGCTGTAGTATTCGGATGGAAGTTACATCAAATGGATGTAAAGATAGCCTTCCTCAATGGCAAGATTGAGGAGGAAGTCTATATTGAACAACCTGAAGGCTTTGTGACTCATGGGAAGAAGACCGATGTGTGTAAACTGAAGAAAGCCTTGTATGGACTGAAATAGGCTCCGAGAATCTGGTATGCGAGGATGGATGGATTTCTCTATAGCTTGGGGTTTTCCAAAAGTACAACTGATTCTAACTTGTACTTTAAGGTTTTTCATAATCATGTCTTGATACTTGTTCTATATGTGGATGACTTGTTTCTTACAAGTAATGAACAGTTGATAGAATAGTGTAAGCGGGAGCTTACCTTTGAAATCGAGATGAAAGATCTCAGATTGATGCATTACTTCCTTGGCTTAGAGGTATGGCAAAATCCAGGCAAGATCTTCCTGACACAAGGAAAGTATGCAGTGGATATCTTGTAGATTGCGGGACTCAACCACCAATTCATAGAGTGTGGACTCTACTCTGTACAGACAGTGTATTGGATCCCTGATGTATCCAGTGCATACGAGACTAGACATCTGTTCTACAGTGAATGCACTGACTGAGTTCATGTCCAATCCGAAGCACATACACTTGGTAGCTGCCAAACATGTACTCAGATATGTGCGAGGTACTATCACTTATGGGCTCAGGTATACTTCCAGCAGTGGAGTATTGTTATCTAGATATGCAAATTCGGATTGGGCTAGCAGTGCAATAGATTGGAAAAGTACCTCTGGTTACTACTTCAGTATGGGATCGGCAATGATCTCTTGGTCTAGCAGGAAGCAGGGTTCCATAGCTCAGAGTACAACTGAGGTAGAGTATATTGCTGCAAGTGATCCCTGTAAGGAAACGGTTTGGCTCAGAAAACTGATATCGGATCTGTTCGGAGGAAAGCTTGACTCAACGATCATCCATTGCGATAATCAGAGTTGCATAAAGCTTTTGGAGAACCCAATGTTTCATAATAGATCGAAACACATTGAAATGAGGTATCATTTCATCAGAGACCTAGTGTAGAAAGGTGCTCTGAAGTTGCAGTACATTCATACGGATGAACAGATCGCAAATATCTTGACCAAGCCTATGACATCATCAAAGTTTGTGTACTTTCGTGACAAGCTTGGTATGGCAGAGAATGCCTCTCTCGCTGAGAGGGAGTGTTAATTTTTCTGAGCAACATCAAGAGCCATTCTCTTAGGAGCATGGGGACACCTAGTTCGCAACCATGGTGTGGACTCAACCTAGAGTTGAGTGATCATTTTGTTGAATGATGATATCTGGTCCTTGACCATGATATGAACCCAACTCTGCACTGGGGGCACTCAACCTTGTGTTGAGTGACCATTTTGTTGAATGGTGACATTTGGTCTGGGACTACGATGTGGACCAGTCTAGTACTGGTAGACTCATCCTAGTTCTGAGTAGCCATTCCTTTGAATGGAGGCACCTGGTCAGTTATGAGGACTCAGCCCGAGGCTGAGGGTTATTCTCTAGGAGAATCGAGGTGCTTGGTCTGCTACCACGTATTTGACCTAGTGTCAAATTATGCAGCCTATGGTTGAGGCACTTGGTTTGTTACCAGGAAGACACTGTAAGCCCTAGACTGGGTCTAGGCATGTGTGACACTCTGACCCTTGATCGATGGGCTTTGAGATCTTCTCCAAGGCTTAGCTACCCTTGTTTAAGACACCTTAGTACTCGATCTTGGTGTCACACAGAGTGTGAGATAAAAGCATTAGTAATTCTCTCTGTTTATGATGATGTACTCTGAGTGGTGATGAAGGACCACGTTGACCACATGTGATGACCACAGGGTCACTTAAAGAAGGCTAAAGCAAAAGTAAAAAATTACATGAAAACCCTTAGTACCACTTAGGTGTAAAAGTGAAAGTGAAAAAAAAAGACCTTTAGTACCACTAAAGGCAAAAGTCAAAATTAGAAAAGAATAAAATATTAATATTTTGATCTTTCTAATTTTGGTCCACTTACAGGTGACTCCAAGGATATAAAAGAAGATCAATCCATTTGATTATTACACATACTTGCTCTCACACGTACAGCTGTTCCATTAGAAGATCTCATAGATTTTGAAGAAGAAGGTTTTTATGATTATGCCCTAGCATGGATGAGTCTAGCTAGGGCATCATCATCCATTTGAAGAAGAATCGTAAGCTAGGGTTTCAACATCAAATTTGCAGCAGTTGGTTTTTTTCTTTCGTCATCTCTCTGGCAATTCCAAGTTTTTTCTAGGCAGCTCTCCATCACCGGGCAGCCTTCAGATCTTCATGGGAAGCCCTCTATCTTTACGGGCTGCCCCCTTCTTATCTTCCGAGCAAGCCATGTTAGGGCTCTTCCTTACCGACACCCTCGAACAGCCTCTTGTAGGCATACTCGGGAGGGTTTTGGCCTACAACCAATCCTTGGGTAGCCTTCGGGCAGACCCGTGAGGGCTGCCGTGGCCACACAGACCTCCGGGAAGCCTGTGGGCATACCCGTGAGGGCTATGTAGCATTCCACAGGGCTGTCGGGTTTGCACAGGTCCTTTGGGCAGCAGAAGGGCTGCACAACAGAGCAGCCGAGCAGAGGAGCATTCGAGCAGGGTAGAACAGAGCTCCCAAGCAGGACAACAGGTTGGGCAGCTGACCAGGTAGCAGGGTACAACAGGGCAGCAGTACGGACACGTACTGGGCAACCTGCTAATTTGACAGTAGAGAGAAATTAGGGCCACAAGCCCTAATTTGGAAAAAGCCCTATTTGGGCATTTTTTGTGAAATTGGAAATTTGATCTTCTGTAAATTGTGGAACAACCCAGTTAGGGTTTGTGGATTTTTTGAAAAACTTAGTCATCTCATTTACGAGATGAATTACTAATGCTTTTGGGGTTTTTGTCCTTTAAAGGTTGCCTTGGTGAAAAATCTTGTGTTCAATGCGTTGATGTGATTGATGTTGTTTACTGCACTTGTCACTTGTTTATGTTAGTCTGCAAACTTTAAAAGTATTCATGTTGATGCTAAAAATTCAACATAAAGGGCCATTTCAAGCAGAACTCATGTAGTTGCGAAGTTCAAATCCAACTAATTTAACCTTCTGAAGAAAAAATCTTTGGCCTAACCTTACGAAAAACTCCTCAAACAACGTGCTTTCTACATGGGATTGTCATTGTTCTGACATTCCAAGACAGAAGCTTCATTCAAGGAGTGAAAATTGGCTACACTACTAAGCTTATTGTTTATGTTTAATGACCCCAAAGATGTGCCCCACTCAAGTGAATGGGACACAATCTCTTTGAAGGATTTCACCCTTTGAGGGGGACTCACAACACTACCAGGTCTCTTCAAGGTAGTTGGAGATGAAGCTCTCTTTTGCTTGTTGGATTTAACTTGCCATTCCTTGTCAACCTCCATATCTTGAATTGGAACACTACCATTAACTAAAGTTGACTGCATGATCTAGCTCGAGGGAATAACTAAAGGACCTCCAAAGCTACCCAAAGCTAATTGCCGAACCAATCCTATGACACATTTAGTAACCTCTTGAGCCAACCACCTTTGTCCCTTTTGAGGTAGACAATCTCCCTACGGACTTGGAGCATGACACCCTTGAGAGTGACCATGTGAGGCTGGCCATGGACAGATGAAAGCCATATAGACTAGAGTCGTATGACAACGATTTGACCCCGTAAGGCCATGGATTGATCCCTTGAGCAGATCCCCATTCACTTCTCTCTCTATTCACTGTTTGCTTCTCACATTCACCATTTCGTTCCCCTATATCTGCAATGCTATTTTTGCTAGAGGAGTTTGATGCAAAAGCATTTGTGGTCATGCCAGAATGAGGATGCATAGGAGGCAACTAATGAAGCAATTGTGTGTAGGACAAGATAAGAATATAGGTGCATAGTGAAAGTTGGCGCACTTGAATCTGAACCTAAATAGGTTGCATAAGAATCACATGGGAAGTTGAAGAGTTGTCAAGGTGGCAACTTTGTTGTGCTAAGAATTGGATAAGTTGGATTGTTGTAAAGGTGGTAGGGGAGAGTTGTTGAGGTGGGTAGTGTGTTGTGCCGAGAAATGAATAAGTTGGATTGGTGTAAGGTAGCAGGGGGGCTCGTTGGTAGCAAATGTGGAAAGCCAATGGCTGAAAAAGATGGAAGGTTGGGAAGAACAAGTATAAAAAAAGGAAGAATGAAGGAAGTCAGGTCGGTTTCTAAGGAAGAATATTGGCTTGTAGGAGTTGAGAGAATTCACCAAGGGAGCAAGAGTTGGATTGTAAGGAAGAATATTGGCTTCCGAGAGTGAAATTGGTTTGCGGATTGGAATATAGTGCAACAGTTGTAGGTCAGCACATGGGGATTGGCTTGAAGGAACAAGAATTTGAGATGATGTTGTAAACTGAGAAGAGGTTGAGAGAGAAGAAAAGCCTGAGTTTGAGTGAGGAAAGAAATTGTATGTTGTAAAAATATAAAAGTTGATGAGAATGAGTAGACCCTTATAAGAATCTCAATTGTATTTTGAAGTTAGTCTTGTATGAGTTGCTTTTCATTTCTATTCCTTTTATTCAATTGTTGCATAACCTTTGTGGCATAGCCCCAACATGAGATCCTTGGTTCCTATTGCACAGCCGACTGCAGCGAAAGAGAAGGTAAGCAACATGCAGATTTTTCTTTATCTGCTGCTGTTGATGATGAAGAGAAGAAAACCCTCAGGGAGGGGAATGTGGCTTCTACAGTGAAGAATGATGCTGCTTTGACAATAGAGCAAAACAGGAAAATTGGTTTGTTGTGTTACCAAGGTGTGGAAGAAGTGAGTTCAATAGACAACCCAAACTCTACATCAAGGTAGAAGGGTTTAATATGACTCATATTAGAGATTCACACAAATACAAAGGCAATTAATCAATGCAAAAGGGAGAGAGGGACAGTATATTCGGATGATATCATTCAGTGGTGTGATGCCCTAATACATAGGTGAGATAGGCATATGTTATGTAAGTTACATAACTACCAATTTCTAACTCAATTAATAACAAAAAATAAACTAAGGCATTACTTGTGATCTCCTCATTAGTTTATTTATATTACATAAAGACTATATGACAAAAGTACACCAAGTACATTATTAAATTTTAAGCTATGATCATTATAAATATTTACTTTAATAGGGCTCGGCATTTAGCATTCGCCTCTCACCAGGAACCTTTA
Source organism: Pseudotsuga menziesii (assembly GCA_001517045.1). Classification (NCBI taxonomy): domain Eukaryota; kingdom Viridiplantae; phylum Streptophyta; class Pinopsida; order Pinales; family Pinaceae; genus Pseudotsuga; species Pseudotsuga menziesii. Next base: position 172,465 of record LPNX010337460.1, on the reverse strand, counting down.
CAAACATGTACAAATTTGTATATGAGGAGTATATCTTTGCATAGATAACTCACATGGATTGACACCTGAGCAAAATGCCACATGAATACAATATTACATAACTGAAGATGTACATTACTTTGCACAGGAGATCTAAACGGGGTTACTAGTACTACATATACACACGTAAATCCAAGGTAATAAAGTTACACAAATCAGTATATTTTCCTTGGGCAAATTATTAACAAAATATTTCTCCAAATAATAATATCTATGGTTTTTTTCCAAATCAGGAACAATGTGTACGGTTTTGCTTTTCTCTCTTTATATATATATACATACCCATTTCTTAATATTTTGAAAGTGGCATTTTCGAAACGTAGACCTGATTCTAGCCTGCTGATGATACCAAAGTGTGGTTTTTGGCTTTCTATGAAGTCTGGAAGACACTGTGGATTGAATTTTTACTGTGCCAATATATAGCTATATAGCTTAATCCAGAGTACAAGCAATTCACTTGCATTTACTCGTTGTACAAATGATGTTTGTGTCTTCTGTACGATTTTCTCTTTTTCTTGCCTCACCTTTTGTTATTTTGGTGTAGGCTTTGTTGTTTTTGTCTCCTCTTTTCCCTCCTACCTTCTTCCTTATTTTCCTTTGCGTGATTGTTTTTTCTTTCCAGACTCTTCTGTAATATCGTTTGGTGAAGATGCGGCACCGTTACTTGTACCTATTCTCTCTATCATTTTTAAGATTAACTTGAAGGAGCTGAACTTATTTAATTTCATTGGATGATTAATAATTTTCCTTGAATCTTAACACTGTATTGGAGATCAGCCATATAGTTAATGGTGTCGATTATGTATCAAGATTGATTGAAAATTTGAATATAACCTCCCATAGTTGCAATTAAACATTAAAATATAGGACATGTTGATGAACTTATTTATTTTCATTGGATGATCTATATTTTTCCTTGAATCTTAACACTGTATTGGAGATCATCCATATAGTTAATGGTGGAATATGTATCAAAATTGATTGAAAATTTGAATATAACCTCCCATAGTTGCAATGAAGCATTAAAATATAGGACATGTTGCTCCAATATAACATTTTGGGAATGCATTAGTAATGAAAGCCAATATGAAAGCCTATGCAATTTTAACTTCCTAAAACTTTTTTTTGTATGTAAAACTACCTAGAATTATTGCCAATTGGGAGATTGCCATATCTGTCCATAACATTGATATGGCATATGTCAGCAAAAAATAAAATAATAATAATAATAATTATAAATGGAAATGTAGCGTTATCAATAAAAAATAAACCATCCTAGATCCATCTTAACCCCGGATCTATCGAGCCTATTGAGTGGCAAATCCCTTGAGGTGAAAACCTTTTTTTAGAGTGCAAAATCTTGAGGAAAGGTTTACACCTCGAGAGATTTGATCCCTCTCTGTGCTTGATAGATCTGGGGTTAGAATGGATCTAGGCTGGTAGCATATTCACTTGAGGAGCATTGAAGCACACTGTAGACATAGTCCGCCCAGTGCTACTGGGAATAATACTGACAATATTATTCATGGATCTTTCTCTGATATTGTTGTAAAGGATACATAGCTGTCTAGAGTCTTATTTACCTGTCACTTTAATGTACATTATTTTGAGGCTCTCGTATCCTATCTTCATAACTTTCTGCATGTATCTCAAGTTTGTCTGCTGAGATATTACTTAACAATGGTGTCTAACTGAAGTATTGATTGAGCCATTCTTGAGAGACTGATTGTCTGGAATAATGATTTTTCTGTCCTTGCAGTCAATTGGTTTCCTTGGTCCAGCAGTGGCACTTCTTGGTCTAAATACTGCGCAGAATCCATCTATAGCATCTGCTTGGTTCACTGCCGCTGTTGGTTTCAGTGCATTCAGCCAAGCTGGCTTTCTTGTCAATCTTCAGGTTGGATTTGGAAATGAACAAAGTGAAGATTAATCTTATAAAATAGTTTCTTTGATCCATAGATTTAGCCTGTGTGCACGATTTTGTTCTGGCTGTCTGTTTTCTCCTAGTTTTATTCACTAATTGTCATCTATCTCCCTTATTTATACTCTGAGCAGGAGATTGCCCCACAGTATGGAGGAGTTCTTCATGGTAAGATCTTGCTTTTGTTTTTACTTTTAGAGGCTGTATAGGCTCATGAAGTGCTTGTGGACCATTTTAAACATGGGAGTAAATTGTGTTTTGAGTTTCATATATTCAACAATTGTTCTTATGAATTTGTATCGTTAATTATTTCCGAGGGCAGGTATGTCAAATACTGCTGGGACATTGGCAGCTATCATTGGCACAGTTGGAACCGGGTTCTTTGTAGAATGGATGGGTTCTTTCCAAGGTTTTCTTACATTTACTGCAGTACTGTACTGCATTAGCACCGTATTTTGGATTCTTTGTGCAACAGGCGATCGTATATTTTGAAAGAGAAGTTAAAAGTAGACAGGTCAGTCACTTAAATGTGCAAATGATGGAGATCCGACGGTGTCAAATTTTTGCGGACTGTCAATTCTGGTGGGGATAATCACAGGCTCAACGTGCTGCTTGATTTCGATTAAATTTTGATATGGGACCTAAACACTTGTTATCCAGAGGAAATGAATCTGGATTTCAGTGGTTTTATTAGTTGATGGAAACACTATCAGCCAGTTTCAGCCAGGTTGATGAGCTTCTTTTGTTAGATTTTAGTTGGCAAGCTTAAAATAACATTAGAATATTTCTTATGTTGGGAATAATGAAAGAAGAAAGAGAGTTTTTAATAAAAAAATAAAATAAATTTATTCATTTAATTAATAATGATATTAATTACATTTAAATTTATTCTATAAATAATTAATATTAATTATTTTATTATTTTATTTTACTAATTATTAATGATATTAATCTTAGAATTTGGGGTGGACTAGCATTTATGTTTTTAATTATAAAAGAAAAAATAATAACTGGTAGTTGATGCATGGATTAACAACATTTAACTAGAAAAAAATGTATAGACAACTAATGATTATAACTACATATGGAGAGCAAATAATATATAATTTATTTGTGACACTTAACTTGTGGTTGTGTTCAGGGGCCACAAGTGGTCGTGCTAGTAATTAATGAATGGCCAGAAAGTATAGCAAGTGTAATTGCTCCGAGTATGCAAAAACAATTCTATCAAACTAAGCAGAAAGAGAAGCTGTGACTAACTTGTCAATAGGAATATAAGCACAAAAGTTTTGATGGCCATTGTAAATGAAAAATTGGAATATTTGTTAATGAATGAATTATTACACGAGTGTGGAGAAGCAATTCTATCACTTTACTAAAAGCAAAAAGAAAAACTAACTAACTTGTCAATAGGAATAAAAGTACAAAACCACGTAATTAATAATAACCAATGAAAGTTTTGATGGCTACTTCATATGAAAAGTTAGAATTTTTGTTGAGAAAGAATAGGAATAAAAGTACAAAACCACATAATTAATAATAACCAATAAAAGTTTTGATGGCTACTTCATATGAAAAGTTAGAATTTTTGTTACATGTTCAAAAAGAAAAGCTAACTAACTTGTCGGTAGGAATAAAAGTACAAACCACATAATTAATAATAACCAATAAAAGTTTTGATGGCTATTGCATATGAAAAATTATAATATTTGTTGCATGTTTTCTGATGATGTAACTTCATTATAATTCTTGAAGTGATCTACAAGTACCTAGTCTCCACTTCAACATGGTTGTGCTGATTTAATTTTGTGGTGAAGACAATTTCATTCCTTGGTATCTAATTATAACTGATGTTAAAAAGATGATAAGAAAACCTCAATAGACCATCTTACTAGTACAAATAAATCTAATTCTTATCAACCATTTTTTTCATAAATTAGTATCACAAAGTGTTGGCACTTATTGTCACTATTGATGTATAACAACATCAAAATAACTACAATGGCATTACAAATGCATCACATTGCATAAGATGATGAAATAAGACAAAAACAATGATGAGTTGTTCTCTTCACACAGATGAGGCAAAAGTAGCTTAGATCTAATAGGTGCATGTATATATATACTTTTGCTTTTTGATACTTACCCTATTTTTATGTCGTTTTCTTACCCTATTTTTATGTTGTTTTCTTTGCATATTATTCTTCTCCACCACACCCTCACATAGATATTTTTGACATCTTATTTAATGTCTTTTTTTCGAACCCACAAATCATACACATGTTTATGAACATTATTTCCAAAATGTAAGCATTAACCTAATTACATAACACTTTAACCCCTCCAAATAGTCACATTTACTAACACGCAAAACATCACCTTTCTAATACATCTAGGTAAGACGCTCTAGAATAGGTTCTATTTTGCAACATCTTTGTGATGGTGACATGAGACATCAAGTTTTTGTTGAGTTGTGTTCTTGCAGATTCAAGTGAATTTTTCACCCTATCTATATTTCATAACAATTTCTTTCGTGTTAAAATTAATAATAATAATAATAATAATATATTTTTAAGGTCATCGCCAAGTGAGACACCAATTGGTGTATGAAACCCCCTTGTTTGTGGGACAATGGACCCCTCTCTGCGCAGTGATTTAACTGCTAACGTTTATAGAGGTGTACATACCCTACCCCCTTTGGATTTGAACTTGTAACCTCCTAGGAGGAAACACATGCTCTTAACCATTGGGCCCACTCAGGCTGTACTTATAAACCCTAGGAGATTATTGTACTTATGTTCTCAACTTAAACAAGACTGCTATTTAATTGTAGAAATTAAATTTTTCACATTGAAACAATCACACATATATCTCGATAGTAAATAGTGGAAGCATAAACACAATACACATGTAACTACTTCAAATCAATGTTTCATTCACAATTCAAAGCTTACAAGGAAACATTCACAAATTGTTAAACTAACGGTTGTACACTACAACCAAAAATAGATTTGCACACTTACCAAGGAAAAATTTCTTGATGCAAACGAGAAAAAATTGCCTAAAAACTGTCTATTACATGGTTTGCTATACAATCTTATTTGTACAATTGTACTGACCTATCCATATGATTGTATAAAATCAATTGTATGGACCTATATGTTGTTTTCTGAAGAAAAATGGCAAGAGCATAAAACTTTTCATACATGCATTATGTCAAACACTTTGAATGTCTAGGGCTTTGATTAAAATTTGCTCATAAACTTTAAAATTAAAATCAAAATTCAAAGATACTTCTCAAACATTGAAGTTGAAACAAACACATTGTACATAGACGTTTTGGTCAAATAACTAGGAAAAACCCTGAAGAATGATTTTTCATTAAAGAAGAGCACTCATAATTTTTTCAACACAAGAAATTATTTCTTCAACCCTCACTGACAAAATTTCAAATTTAATGACAACAAACTCCCTCATTTTTTGTGCAAACAACATCTGTACTTTATGATGTACGCCCCCCACGCGTTCCAGTATGGGTTGCAAAAGTATGTTGTACCTTCTTCCTCGAAAATGTCCACATGTGCCTACAATTAATGTTGTATGGACTGTACAACCAACATTTAATACACATCAATTTTCCTTGGGAATTGTGTCCTCACACGTGTGAATGTACTTGTTGTATGAATGCAATAAATGCTATAGGATGCATTGGGAAATGTGTTGGTGCTCCTCTTGGAAATCGTGCCACCTTTGCTAGGGTATCTCTTCTTTCTTCTTCACATTCTTCTTCTCTACTGCTGATGGTGAATGTTTTTCAATGTCCTTTCTCTGTCTTATACTTCAAATTTGTAACTACCTTCCCTAACTACCCTAATCTATGGTTGATAATCAATTACAAAACCAAGGGTCATCATTAAAACTCACTTTTAATAATTAAATACATTAATTATTAAATACATCACTTAAAGTGACCCACTTTATAAAGAACAAAACATAAACATTTTATTTATATAAAAAGTCACTTTTTATATAGATATACAAAGGACAAAGCCTCAAGTCCTCATCACACTCACACCAAAAATATGAGAAAAGACCTTCAGAGTTATTATTTTCCAATCAGGGATAATTTTAAGAACCCCTTTTAGATTTATATATATAAAAAATGAGTGAATCTCCCTAATATATAGGAAAATTTGAAAGGCAATTTTATCAATAATATAATATGTATATATAAATGTTTTGGTGACTTTTTCATTTTATTATATGATGTTGTAAAACCTTGCAAATCTTTCACTAAATTATAAGATATTGTAAAATCTTGGCGAACATTTCACTGCATTATAAAAAATTGTTAAAATTGACAAATCTTTCATTGATTTATAAAATATTGTAAACAATTGGCGAATCTTTTTCCAAGAAGATTCATCATCTTTTTTATTCCTAAGAAATCACATTTCATTGTTCTTTCACTTTTCCTTCTAATAGGTTTCTCTTCGTATTATTTTATTTCTTTCTGATACTAATTCTCATACAATCACCCAAATCAACCAATACTAAATTGAAAAACCTACTGTTGAAATTGTTATGTAACTTCTTTCTCACTAAATTATCTTAATCTAATTGCTAATTCAATCTTCAAGAAAAATTACTACTAATTCAATCTTCAAGAATGAATCATTCATTGTGGAAAAATGAAATCACTCTATGGAAATATAGAACCGTTCATAATGATAAAGCATATATATTATTTTTGCAAGAAGTTAAATCCAATCACCACTCGTGCAAGAATGAAAGATATGTTTTATGTTGCTGACACAACATCCAAGCTCCAAAATTCTCAATTCCACTTGATCATGATCTACAACCACACATTCATCTCGATTTGTTTGAGCAGTAATTAATCATAACGAATTCAACCTGTGATATCAATTCAACAAGAAATTAAATATTTTTCAACACTTCTAATTATTAAGAATCCACTTGCATACCCTAAGAGAGATCGCACATACTAAATAATCAATTGTTTCAGCAATGCAGGATTCACACACTTTAATTAACTATCTGTTTCAACAATGTATTAATACTACATATGACTAATTGATCCAACAACACACTACTCGCATAATCCATAGACATGCATTGTATCAACAAATTATCACACCAAACGAATTATGAAATTCTATAGCTATTCAAACTGGGTGAGCTCGATGACAAGGTGGGCCCTTGCCTCCTACCATAGCCGCCTTAAAAAAAACTAATGCTATAGATGGTGGTCCCTTTCCTACTGTTTCAACAATGTATTTAATGCTACAGGAATGTCTTTTCTCTACCCACATTGGAAAGGTCTTTCCTTAATATTAAACTAGAGAAATGATTGGTTGTTGCACTTGTGATGGCTTCTCTATGAAAGTTTTTAATATTTCTATGACCTAGTCTAAGCCAAGTCATTCTCAATGTCAACTGCCATTCTTCTTTCTCCTAGTGTAAAATCCACTCCTAGTCCCTTAAAGCTAATTGTTTCTTTATAAGAAAAGAGTTTGATGTTCCTTCTCTCAATTTAGTCTTTTTTCTTTTATTTTTGTTTAACCTTTTTGTTAGGGTTAACCTTGACTCGAGAATGAGTAACAGGTGGTTGAGGTCTAGCACATGGTTTGGGGAACATGGTTTATTATAGCCCATGGTATTTTTCTACGGTATTAGTGACCAATGGTATTGACCTATGGTATTGCATGTAAGGAAGTATTTATAAGGCTTTAGGAGGCTTCATTGTAAAGTGGCCTAGATGTGAGTGGTGGCTAGATCACTTGGCTCGCCTTGACCGATTTAGGTCAAGGGATAATAGATATATTATGGTGGTTTTTCTCGATTTAGGGTTTTTCATGTAAACATTGTGTGTCTATCTTTAATTGTTTCTAGTCTATTTTATTTTTCTTGTAAGTAATTATATGTATGCTCGCTAAATCCTAACAAATGGTATCAAATCCACGGTTGGCATATAGTTGTGCTTATTGTGTTGTACCTAGTTTTTTGAATTAATTGTGGGGTGCATGTTCGGTGGTACCCGACACCCCAATATTTTTTGAACCTTGCTAAAAGTTGATTTCCTCGGGTGCTAGAAGCGCAAGGTATCCCTCTTATGCGCAGAGAAGGGATGTTGCATCAAGTGTGGAATGAACCATTGGGTAGGTACAAGGGTGGCAGGTGTACTTGTAGCCTAGTTTGATGTGGGTCAGAGAGGTTGAGTCTTCGATTGGGGGAGGAATCTGAGATGGTTTAATCTCAATTATGGGACCAAGATTGATGAGCCATGTATGTGAAGAGAATTCATAGAGAAATGACGGTTACAATGGTTGAGGACCCATGTAATCCGGTAGATGGATTCCTCTTTATATGGACATCAATGACAAGGTTGGATGCAGGTACAAACGGAGCATGGAAGAAAATGAGCGAGCATGGAAAAGAGAGATGATGAAACATAATATGGTGATGGTGTAATCGCCATGAAGACACATGAAAAAAATTAATGGAGCCTTTTGCATGTAAATGGACATATGGTTGTAAGACCTGGTAAGGCATGCATACCACTGGTAACTCATCTGTAAAGTCAGGAGATAGACCTAAGTGACAGGGGGGGTGTATCCAAGGTCATGGAACTGAAACTGTTGAGAAGTGGGAATAAGAGAGTTCCCAAGATGTTGCAACTACCATAAGAAGCTTGAGGGTAGAGTTGCAGGATTGCAAAGAAGAAAATAAAAGGCTAGTCAAGGCTTTGGTAGAGAAAAACCAATTGACTACCTCCATGCTACAGAGTTTGGCGGATCTCCAAAGGAAGATAAACTCTGGGCATCAGTTAACAGAGGTAGCCTGGGAGTAGGAGAAGTTCCCACGAGAAGAATGAGAATCTTAATCCAAGGAAGAAAGGTTTCAAACCTCCTCACCTCCTGAAGCAGCAAAGGAAGCCATCACAAGCTGTGATTAATCTGACCAGAGTGATGAGGAAAAAGCCAAAGGAACCTCTCAACTGTTGGGGATGTGAAGGACCCCATCTGCACAGGTATTGTCCACATGAGAATAGGAATGAGGGTCAATTCCTTAGCACCTAAGAAGTTGAAACTGTGGGTCAAGAAGCAGGGATCATTCCTAAAATTTGTGCAGTGTTAGAAGACTACTAGGAAGGCCATAACTCAACTGTGGTGGAAGTTGAGAGTGAGATTGTTGAACAGACTGTTTCTATTTTGATCGACCTTGGATCAACTCACAACTATATCACCCCTGGACTTAATGAGATGTGCACTTTGAAGAAATCAAAGCATAGAAGATCATGGTTAGTCCAACTAGCCATTGGAATTCAGAAGGATGTCAGTGAGGTGGTAATGAAATGCCCATTGGTCATGGATGGGTTACTCACCTGTACATATCTGAATGTTTTTCCACTTGGATCATGTGATGTCCTCATTGGAATGGATTGGTTGGAACCACAGAGCAAAGCATGATTGTTACAACAAGAATTTTGAGTGCTTGGATGAAGAAGGAAACCTAAAGGTTGTGAAAGGAATTCAAAAAGTGATATCTGGAAGGAAGTCTTTAGTAATGTAGCTGAAGAAGTTCTATGGGAAAGGTTGCAGAGTGTATGCAGCTCATGTTTTGGAGGCAGCGGAGTATGATACTCCTAGGTTGGAGGGATTTCATATGCTACAGGAATTCGGGAATGTTCTCCCTGATGAAATTCCAAGGCTTCCTCCAAGGAGCGACATTAATTTTACCTTTGAGCTTGTACCTGGAGCAATGCCAGTGTCCCAGAAATCCTGTAGGATGAACAAACCAAAATTGCTAGAGTTGAACATGCAGCTACAAGAGTGGTTGGACAAGAAGTACCTCAGACCAAGTGTGTCTCCTTGGGGAACACCATTTCTGTTTTTGAAAAAGAAAGATAGTACATTCTGGTTGCGTATTGATTATGGGCAGCTGAGCAAAGTCACTGTGAAGGAAAAGTATCATTTTCCTAGAATTGATGACCGCTTTGATCAAATAAGAGGAGCGAAGGTGTTTTCCAAGATTGACTTAAGGTCTGGTGACCAGCAGGTAAGGATCAAGAATGAAGATGTTCATAAGGAAACCTTCAGAGCAAGGTATGAATCTTATGAGTTCGTAGTGGTACCATTTGGGTTCACAAATGCACCATCTACGTTTATATGCCATGGGAATAATATTTTCAGCAGGTACTTGGGAAAGTTTGCTCTCGTTTTCCTTGATGGAATTCTTACTTATTCAAAGGATGAGGAAAAACATATGGAACAGTTGAGGATGATTTTAAAATTGCTTAGGAAGCATCAACTGTATGCAAAGTTGAGAAACTACGACTTCTACGAAGATGGAATTCATTATTTGGGTCACATTATCTTAAATAAAGGAATATCTATAGACCCTGAAAAGATTGAGGCCATGATGAGTTGGGCTGCTCCTAGAAAGTTAACAGATCTACGATCTTTTGTGGGACTTGCAGGATACTGCAGGAGGTTCGCTGAAGGATATTCTGCATGTAAAGCTGAGTCTATGTATAGGATGAGGAATCCTACATGTGAACTTGTAGTTCCGTGAAGAAATGGCTTTTCCTGAAGACTACAGGTAGAATGACCAGAGCAGAGCAGTCTAGTTGTACCCACTGCAACCAAGGCGGGAAACTGCCATGTGCTATGAGAAGGATCTCATGACTGAAATTTAACTTTTGAACAGAATAGATTTTGAACTTCATATTTTAAATTGTGTTGTTAATTGAATATTATTAACTGTTTGGCTTATCTAAAATGGTGTCAAGATGACATGTTGTATATGAATGTCCAGGTTTTGGGCAACATGTGTAAGTTAGGGATGAGTACTCCCCACTTGCAAAAGCCAAACAATATGAGGACGATCTCATGATTACAAAATCCGATTTTCTGTGGGAAGCAAAATTGTGAATTCAAATTTTGGATTTGACTATCAATGTTATTAATCATTTGATACTTGGAAATGTATCCAAGCATGCAATAGATTTCAAAATCTATAATTAAATTTTTATGATGACATCTCATATGAACTGCATGCTTGTATGTAACGCAGGTGAGATGATAAAAACATGTATTGGTTGTACATGGCTTCTCGGAAGGATGTACTTGGATTCATAGCTTCTCGGAGGGATGTGGCTGGAATAGGTTTGAAAACCTATAATTGCAATTATTTTTATAATGACATCTCATATAAACTGCATGCTTTTATGTAACGTAGGTAAGATGATGTAAATATGTACTGGACATACATGGCTCCTCGAAAGGATGTACTTGGATAGATATCTTCTTGGAGGGATGTGTTTGGGATAGGTTTGAAAAACTATAATTGCAATTATTTTTATAATGGCATCTCATATAAACTGCATGCTTGTATGTAACGTATGTGAGATGATGGTGGTCCGCCTTGGAGTACATAGCTCTCAGGAGGATGCGTTTGAGAAATATGACTCCTCTAGAAGGATGTACGAGAGTACATAGCTTCACCCCCCCTTCTAGCTAGACACCGGGTATGCATCACTGGGGACGCCCCTGGTGTAAGACATCCGGTTAGACTTCTCTCCACACACATTCACGCCGTAAGGGGACTGTCACGAGAGTGGGGGCTCCATGAAGAGAATAACCCCTAGGTATTATGATGTCCAGAAGGGAAATGCCTGAGCATTGGTAAGCACTTGGAGGAGGTGCTAGGCCCTTAAGCCAAGAGCTGTCATTAAGCACCCAAGGAGGTGTTAGGCTCTGAAGCGGGGCTGGCCAGATCTCGGTTGAGAGATTTTACACAGATAAGTATTTGAATACTTGGAAAATCCTTGTTGATTTCTGTGATTATTCATATGCATATGATGCGGTCTGGATTTTGGAAAAATCTTATTAAACGTTGCATCTTATAGAAATGAATCTGACCAATGAGTTGATTCATTTCGTTATCTGGAAAGGAAGTCCCTAAGCTTGGCGAGCACTGGAGGAGGTGCTAGGCTCTTAAGCCAGAGCTACCATTATGCACCCAAAGAGGTGTTAGGCTCTGGAGCAAAGCTACCCAATCTCGGTCGAGAGATGCTACAGAGATAATGCCAGAGCGTTGGTAAGCACTGAGAGGAAGTGTTGAGCCTTAAGCAGAGCTTCCATTAAGCACCCAAAGAGGTGTTGGGCTCTAACGCAAGGCTACTAGATCTCGGTTGAGATAGGTTGTACATATAAGTATTTGGTTTACTTATCAAATTGTTGTTGTTGTTGATTCCTGTAAATATACATGAGCATATGATGTAGCCATAGTTTTGAAAATATTGTTATAGATTGCACCTTATATGAATGAATCTGACATGTGAATCAATTGTTGTGGTGTCCGGAAAGGAGGTGTCGAGCTTGGTGAGAACCTAGAAGGAGTTTTAGGCTTTGAACCAGAGCTACCAGATCTCGACTGAAAGATATTTTCAGGTGATCCGAGGCTTGCAGAAATTTTGCTACCCTTCAATGCACACCCAAGTGTGAGGTGGGGCAGGGTCGTGAGTGCCATGGTTGTATTAAGCCCAGTCGGACACCCATGGAACCAAAAGAAGATACTTACGCAAAATAAGTATTTGGTTCACTTGGAAACTTCTTATTGATTTTATGTTAATATACACGTGCATGTGATTCATCCATGATTTTTGAAAAACCTTGTAAATATGACGTGGGAATTGACTCATTGCTTGGAGATTGAGCATAGGTATTGATCGATTGTCAAAGACACTGGAATGTTCCAAGTTGCGGAGAAGGATTCTCTGGGACCGAAAAAAGATTTGGTGGTGTGTACTGATTCCTGCAATTAAGGACTTGGAGGAATCCGTATGCACGTCAACCGCGTAGTGGGATCAAGGAGGAGTTCCAGATTGTACCATTGGACAAGTGAAAATGCAGAATGATCACCATGATCCCGATGAGGCTACATGGGACCTGGAGGATTCCATACGATTGGCACATCCATTTTTGTTTAATTTTGCAGAGCACTGAGGTAGTGCCAGGGTAGCATTTTTGTTCAGTTTTGATGAGCACCATGACAATTTTGTTGAAGGGGAAGGGGAATGTAACACCCCGATTTTGACCCCGTTTACATTATATATATATATATATATATGATGTAAATATTGCAATTAATCATGGTGTGGAGCTAAGGCAAAAGCCCCACCATTGATTTATCATTTTATGTTTCGGCGATTAAAATCGATGCCGATGGTATTTTGTGCCAACCAGCACATTATAATTTTGGACATCATGTAAATATGCAATTTAATTAAATACCCACAACTAGCTATGCCATTGCAACATTAAAGAGATGGGGGTGTGATTTACTAAGGATAAGGGGCAGGGAGAATGTTCAAACCTTGAGCCAATGGGAAAAAGCCATGTGTCAAGAGAAGAACCCATCTAGCTGTCAACTACCTTTTTGTCTTACTCACCTTTTCTTGTCTTATTGAACCACCCACTTAATTCTCCAAGGAGTTAGTTGGGCAGTTATTGCCTTGGGGCTTGGGAGGTGTGGGCAGCCATCATTTATGGTAGGTCTGTCAGTCTTTGACCACACGCATGCCCAAGGGGAGAGTTCTCACCCATTATCCCTCACGTGGAAGAGGGGAGCGGGTTATGCACTCACAGGGGCAGCCGCATTTTTCCTCATGCGGGGCGTTCTCCATTTCCTCACGCAGTGGAAGCTTGGAGAGCTATTTTCCTCCACGTTTTTGGTCGGTTGTGTTCTTCCTTCACGATTGGGGTCTCCTGGGTTTTTTTCTCACCCATCATTCATCCATGTTGGGGATCTCTGAAGCCGCTGGGAGCTTCCTGTGTGTGGCATTCATGTTTGTTTGTTGTGTGTGGTTTCCCTCACGTGGGAAGCTATTTTTTTCATTTTCCTAAGCTGAAAATGGTTTTTGGTAATTCCCAGCGAATTGGAGAAGACACCACGAATTTCTGAGTGGATGTTGAGTCGTTTTCTTACCCATGTCGAGCCAAGAACGTTTTGTGAAGTCAATTTTGGTCAGAGGGATGTTATCCCCATTCACCGTTTTGGCTCCCAGGATGTTTTTGGTTCATACCCAGAACTTGCATTTTGTTGTGTAGTGCACGCTTGTGTTGGCTTGGCTGAGTAATTCCAAGAATCCATCTGTTAGTGGGTTGACTGTGTTTGGATGTGGTTATTGGATTGAATGTGGGTGTTTGGCCTTGTTGTGTGTAAGTCTGTGTCCCCCAGTTCCCCGTGGAAATCATGCCCAACTTGGGGGTGGGAATGATGCTGAGAGAGCAAGGAGCACACTGGCCTATGGTTGGGTGGAACGTTGCAGCGACATAGCTAGTTTTGGGGAAGCTTCTTCTCAAGATAAGTATTCTTGTATTTAACTCTACAATTGTGTTTTCTTCGTAAATTATCATGAACATGTTAAATGCTTGAACATGATGAACGTTGCTTGTTTTATGAGTATGAACAACATGAATGTGTATGCTTCTGCTGTAGACTGCATGTTTTATACATCTGTGTATGTTTTCAAGTTTCATGCATTTTATATCATGTTAATGGGGCTAGTTTGCCCGGATTGATAGCAACATAGTCGTGTCTTCTCTCTGTAGAAGGGTGGGGATGTGACAATGAGATTTGAATCAAATGCAGTGACACACCATTGGTTTTACTCACTCATATGTGCAAAGAACCGCAATGAGACTTTGAGTGCACAACTTATGAAATGGATAAGAGGCACACATTTTGCCCCTCTTTGCAAGGCGGTTTTTGGTATAAAAAAAGGAAATATTTCCTTGTGAAAATCCATGTGATCCAAAGTTGCAATCTTTCCTTCTCAAAACTATAATTTTAGACTATATGTGTAATACATCTAGCAACCTCTATGCACTATCTAGGCTAGTAATTTTGGACTACATGTGTAACATACTTAGCAACCTTTGTGTATTATTTAGGTTATGAGGTACTCCATAAATCACTAAAACTACACCCATTGTTTTCTATAACACTAAATAAATAATAGAATGCATGCATGGTAATACATAGTTATGCAAGCATAATTAAACATCAGTGAATTATGACATAAATATAAATGTAATCTAATGCATGCATTCGTAATTGACCAAACTAGAAAATAAATAAATCCGTAACATGGACAACAATAATTATGCATATTCATAAACAAATAAAGAGCACGTATCTTCTAAAAAATCTTCAACATCTGGTTGCAGAAGAAGGGGATACCACCCATCCTAGGATCAATTTTACAGCTAGTATCTCTATAACATAGACCGCCCTTGAATTGAGGCTATGAATCCACAAGGGTGAAGTCCTATGGCTTAGCTATAATTCTCTCACTTGGCCCAATTCCCAAAATTCGCAAGTAAATAAAATCAAAACTACAACTATCCCACTCAACCATGCATCTTCCCCCCTCAGCATGTACCACACTAGGAATGAGATATCCTTCTCTACTAAATAATAGCTCAAGCTATCCCAATTCCCTATGATGCTCGAACATATGCTAGCAAATCAATCTCTATGGTTGGATTTGGGAGATTTTTCAACTGCAAGTTCTATTCCTCTATATAAGAAAGCACCTACAAACTCAATCATATTTTTCTCATAAATGCATGATAACAATTTCTTAGAATTTCATGGTTGTAAAACTATGGCAACTTACTATCACTACCTAAGCACAACAAATACATTTTCCAACGAATAATCATCGGGAAAATTCCCTTGCACACTTCAAATCATAAAATATTTTTGCATGCTAAAGAGCTACCATGTGCTTTCATAAGAATTACATGTATATTACTTTGGCAACTAATTTAAAGAGGCCTTAGGCATGATGAAATGAATATTAAAGGTGTTTTATACTCTTTAAGTGCAATCCTTATAAATAAAACTATAAATTTCTGTAAGTTCTATGATTGTTTCATATAATTTTTTTTGTCCAATAAATCCACAAATTTGTCCACTAATATTGATCATACTCCTAGAGTATTACAAAAATCCACATAATCTTACTTTTTGTGGTACATGCCTAAATATTTAACCTAACTTTTGAACAAACTAAGTTTAAGGGTGATCCTTATCTCAATTGTACCATTAAAGTCAATGTTTGACTTTGCATTTGGATTCTCCAATCACTCGATTATACAATCAAGTTGAGTTTAGGGAAGTTTAAGTATTAAAAGGAAATTAAGGTGAACTAATATACATCTAAGCACTACATATGTTTGATAAATTTTATAATTATGTCATAGTCTAAAGGTATTAGTAGAGTAACTCGAATAGAAGAAGCCAAATAGGTTTCTAAATTTCCTCAAGTGTTGAGGTTATATGTACTAACTAAGTTCCAGTTGCAAAGTAATGATTTAAATGGTTGGAAAGTAAGTTTTACACTCTTTTTAACTAGCTTCAAATTTCCAATAAGATATGTGGTTTGTTATGCCTTCGCTATAAAGATAAGTGTGTCCTAGGTAAGACAACTCAACTCTAGGTTGAAACACAAATTATTGTTAAATGTGGCTTGCAAACCATTACACATAACCTAGAATTTACAGTTACAACAAACCAAATTTAAACTTCAATTTGAGTAAGTTAATCCAAACCAATTATCACTTTTTTTAAAACTTACTCTTTTATATATATAAACACTAAGTCTCATACTAAGTAAAGATGGTTATAAGCATGATTGCTTAGCTTCAAATATCTAATATTAGGTTTCATCAACAATGTGATCTTACTTGTCTTGCAAAAATGTATAGAAGACGGTGTCCTTATAGTTTGAATTTTAAAATTAGCTTTCTATATATATATATATATTTTTTCACGGTGGTTCACCATGGAAGCCCAATTTACACCATGGCTACATCCACTTTGAAAAGTATCTCTTATACTCACTTGGAAAGTATACATGAATTTGGGCAACTACCCCCGAGAGGGCCAATCACGATAAACGGTTCATTAGCCTAATATTTCATTACATGCAAGGGCTCCCAAGGAGCAATGTCCTCGACGAGATTCGAACCCGGGTGGGGAGTGCAACAACCAAATCTCCCAACCACCCGAGCTACACCCCATGGACATAAAAATTAGTTATAATCATAATAATAATAATGTTAGAAGTGTTATAATTATTTAAACAAATATTAAGAATACTTTTATCATAGGGTATTAGATTATATTATTTCCACACTTTTGGCGTTCAATTTTTAGTTCTTGCCGTAAGCAAAGATTATTGTGTTCTTTTTTTTCATTATTTTTATGGAAGTACATTTAATATCTCAACATGTCTAAAATGCAACTAAAATTTTGGTTTATTTTTTTATTTAATTAATTCTTATATGAATTTCTTTCCAAGCTGATTGGTGCCATATCATGAAAATTAAGATTTAAAAAATTTACCAAAAAAAGCTTTCTAACAAAAACTTCCTCAATGTAAAGAGGAAAGTTTTCCTGTTTTTATTTTCTGATTCAATTTTTTTTTGCTTATTACATACCAAAAAAGATTGAGATCCTTGCTCTTTTCACTATCCCATTACCTTGTTAGAAAATATAAAGACTTTTGGCATGGCTCAACTCCAAAGATCTGAACACATCAAAAGGCCTCAAAATCACGGCCAGATAGACATTGCCACAAAGGTAAGTGCCAAGGTTGTTATGGTTGTTACATATATACTTATCAATTCCCCCTCAGCCTATGGTCACCATCAACGTTCAAAATTGAACCCTTCACAGCCCTTCCCAGAAGTGTAAAGTTAAAATTTCCATTAAAAAAAAATTTAAAATTTGAATTTTACCCTTCCAATAAAGAAGGGTATAATTTATATCAACATTTCAAAAGAAGAGCAACATTTGAAATTACCTGTTCATATAAATATCTCAAGATGTTGAAACTCTTATGCTATAAAGTTCAACTCATCATTCAAAATATTGTAAATATGATAAATTATAATCACTTACTCACTCATGTCATGCACTCGGTGCTTAGTTGTTGAAGATGGCCAGTAATCATTAATGACTACGAGGCACTAGCCATCGAGATGTTAATCTGACTCCTGAGTCACTTGGGATTGTAATCTAAAGTGTGACAATGTGTCGACAACTACTAGGCCCGAAACGAGCTCCAACATTTGTGCCTACTACCTTATATGTGGAACTCGCTACCAATGTCCACTTTTTTTTCCGTCAAAATGGAATTCAAAAGGTAGGTTTGAAAAGTCCTCCTCTACAAGAATTCATTTCTTGCATGAATATCATGGACTCACAACAACTATAAAGAACACTCAATGTCATGCAAATACAAATAATGGCATGTAGCTAGGATCACAAATTGTGCAGAAATTGATTTATGCATTGCTATAGAGATGTGTCATTGGGAACACGATGTGGAGAAACAATGGTTATTAATAAAATTAAAAAAACAATTGTTGGCTCAAGAATAGTCTTCAGTTTGATGAGTTGCATGATCGTGATGTTATCTCCCTCTGTCCTTCCAAACATTTGTGGTTTCTCATGACATTTGTCCTCAGCGCTACCAAATTAGTTATTGCCAATATGATTGCAAGGCATTCAGTGAAGGTGAAGTCCATAATTTTAGGTCTTCTTCCTGATTATCATGCCTTTTGGTAAGACAATAAAGAGGGTAGTGGCAAGCATCAGCATGGAAAACTGTCTCGACATAGAGGTTATACACATTAATTTTTTTCATTAAATAATTTAAATTCCTACCCGTGACTGTGGATTCAGTGAATCATGGACTAGTACAAAACACAACAAATTTTAGAGCCACAACCACTAAACTACTCACACCTATAACTTTCTGAAATCAATCATTAATAAACTTCTTTTGGTATTCTGGTTCAATCTAAACCGCAAATCGTTAGACTCAGACATGCAATGAGTTGCAAGGATTCAATTGACTTAGGCCCCTCCATCACATACATGCATGCTTTCACAACAAGCGCTGAAAGAACAATATTTGGTTTTTGCATTTTTTTGTGTGAAAGGATTTGGTTAATTTATACTTGTCCATTAAAGTACAATTATTTATATTGCCCTTATAAATGCCCTTCCAATTGAAATTAAGACCCACCCTTCAAATTTGATCATTGATCACCATGCAACACTATAACACTATATACATAATTCCAGGTTGTGGATAAAAATTGATTCTTCAGTGAAACGTTTCCAATAAGACGACTATTGCAGAGACATGATGGATTAAGCTTTGAAAGAATAAACTAAGAAGAATAACCCCTAAATTTTGAACTAGATACCTTTAATATTTACGAAATTTTACACTGTCCTGAATGTTATAGGAAAACTTCCGGCCATGGCCGCATTAACACATAAAGATGCAGAAATTTTCACAGAATTCGATATATATTGAGGTTTCTGCACTTCTTTTTATGAGATTTCACATCTAGATCCTGCTCTGGAACACTCCAAGATCGATCTCGTGTGCCAGTTTCCATTTTAAATGTATGTTGGATTCTCTGTTAAGTATTATTTGTGGATTTAACCCAACAGTACGATATTTGTCGCACTATGTGTGTACGTTTTTTTTGTTGGCAAAGTGGTGGAACCCTCTGACTAGCAGGGTTGTCATTGGCTAAGTAACCACAAACCAGGGGCATCTAAGCCGTCAAAATCACCCGGGGATCGCACCCGGCCTGGACCGTACCAACCCTTAACATGGTTGGATTTTTGATATCCGACGGGATTAGAACCGACGACCTTTCAGCTTAGGGGGCGTTTTAACCATACCCTGCCACCAACTGTTCTACATCTCGCGGATATGTGTGCACGTTTTTTTATACAAATCTAATAAAGTGAATTATTTGTCTTTAATGGTTCAAGTTGTTGGCCTGACTTGCCATTTAAGTGGTTGGCATGCCTTACCATTTTGTGTTGCTAGGAGTATTATGAGTACTTGTTTGTATGTTTTTCTTATTCAAATTTGATAGCTCTGTCTCATGGTCTTTATAATTTTGTAAGTACAAAATGTTACTCTTTCCACTCAGGTTCTACTCTTGTAAGTGACATGATGCTCTTATGGAGTCCTTTGTAATAAATGTGTGAATGATGAGCTGGTCATACCTTGATTCAGTTTGAATATCGGGTGTTGAGATTTTCCGTGGTGTAGCCCTCTAACAAATGCTGAACCACATTTTTAAAACAAAGTACAAAATAGTTCTTCCTTCATATGTCATGGTATGTTTCTTGTGCTGGGTGACATGATGATATTAAACTTTTCTTGTAGACTTCAAACTTTAAAGGATGAAATGTCTTTATAGATGTGGAGTGTAGGAAATATTCGTAATCTTGTGAAGATGATTTTATATTAAATGGTAATCTCTATACAATTAGAGATATGTTGGTCATATTAGTTGGAATGACAATAGAGTGAGGAAATGTGCTATGGAAACACTTATGAAATCAATGATGAAGAAACACCACTTTAAGTGAGGTTGAACAAGCTTGCAAACTAACATTGGGAAAATTGACATGTTTATTGTTGTTTAGTGTTTTTTAGTTCTTATTATTTTCATTTCATTTTTTATAAGGTGGAGACTTTGCTCCTTGCATCCCTTATTACATTTACTACTTGAGATTTCCAAAATCTATTATGAAATTTGTTATGATTTTTTTTTCCAAATCATAATATGAATACATGTTAAGCCATGGTCATTATTCTAGGTGGTTGGCTTTTCTTGGAATAATGTTGACGAGTTATAATAGATTTTGTCGTCTTCATAAAAGAAAAATAATAATAATAATAAATAAATCATAGTGCATTTTTTTTCTCTTTTACAGATCAAATATGCAAAAGAAAGAGATTCAGATAGTTTCAATAACAATGATTCAATAATTAATATCATGAAAGAAAATATACAAGCACGAAGTGCTCATTATCCATTCCTGAACAACCTGTTATCAAATGTAAGCTGATGTGTGTGTATTTTGAATTTCGAATGCCGACCATAAAATAAATCTTAACAATACACATGTCTCATCTTCCTACAATTTAGAAAGAGAAACCTTCCTAATCCACCCGAAATTGTAAAATATAAACCTCTAACCATATATATATATAGATTGATTAGGTATTAGTTTATGTTGATTGTGCATAATATTTTCATTTTAATTAACATTAATAACATTACAATTTATATGTTTGAGTTATTTTTACATGTTATTGGTTTTACTTCTTATTCTTTCAATGATGATGAACGATTTAGTGTGTAGTATTGAATTAACATCTTATCAGGTTGTCATCTATTTCTTAACATTACTTGAATTAATCTTTCACGAAGGCTGTCAACTAATCGCTAACACTACCTTGACCTAGGAGTTTGTGCACTGCCTCTATCTTTCAAATGAATTTAAGCTTTAAAGAACATCACAAAAGAATATCTACATTCAATTTCTCAAAATCAAGTCTCTATCTTTCAAATGAATTTAAGCTTTAAAGAACATCACAAAAGAATATCTACATTCAATTTCTCAAAATCAAGAATTTTATTCGAAGGATTTAATAGAAATTTCGATCCTTACACGAAGATCATTAGGAGAACCCATGACATTTGTTAACATGGGAGATTTGATTCTTACATAAAAAATCATTTTTGAGAACCACAACATCTTCCCCATTCAAACAATTACCAACAAATGTTATTATGTTAACATGGGACATTTGATTCTTACATAAAAATCAGTTTTGAGAACCACAACATCTTCCCCATTCAAACAATTACCAACAAATGTTATTAAGTTCAATTATGAAGTTGATTTTCATAATTGGTTGGTATCGAGGTTCATTAAAAACTAAAATGTAGAGTCTCTGATATATTGTGGTATGCATGTACAAGAGGTAGTCATTGATAGTATGAAGATTGTTTAGACAAACATATAATTATGTTGATAGGTGTTTTTATTTGAGATTTGGGGTGGACTAAAGCCTATGTTTTTTCATTGAAGATGTGACAAGTGTACTATCGAGATTGATTTTATGTCAGACGTTTAAAAATTTAAAAA
>LPNX010337460.1:117349-150372 GCA_001517045.1 Pseudotsuga menziesii | reverse complement strand
ATAACTGATAGTTGATAAATGGATAACAAGAAGAATGTTGGAGATAACATGTAGCTAGGTATGGATAACTTAGAGTTAAACTCGTTTAACTAGAAAAATATGAGGAATAAAAAAAATTCCGAATTGTCTTCCATTCCATCACTATCTCTCAACCATTTGATCCCTATCGGCTTAATCTAGCCACAAATTATGTAGATGTGCTAATGAGATAAACAATATTTACTAGATTACTTATCTAAGCAAGAAGCTTTTAGCAATGACTCAATTTAATTCTAAAAGAAGATTACCTCCATCAATTGATGGGGATCAGGGATGTCCATGGTGAACAATTGCTTTGATGAAAATAACATGCATGCAGGTAATGATCATGAACTCTAGGTCGTTGACATTATTATGTGAAAATAGTTAGTCAATATAGCAATAGTTGCAGCAATGAAAGAGGTAGATGATTTTATGCGGCCATGAGATTCGGTTAGCCACATGTTTGTAACTCTAGTAAAAAAGATTCAGTGCATGACCCAACCATGTCCAGCGTAGCTTGAGGAAGGTAAAGATGTTGTACCCCAAATCCTTGAGAGATGCCACGAGAAGGAAAAAATATTAAAAAGGAACAACAACAACAACCAAAAAAATTACAAAGGAAAGGGAACGTTGTAGATGCAGTAGTACCAAGGGACTGTGGTAAATCACAACGATGATACATAAAAAGAGAATGAAACAAGCATTAAGTATTTGGAACTAATATTGAGCCACGAAGAGCAACTCATAACATTAATCCAATTGAAACAAAGACAACAAAAAAACTTAGGATATGATACCTAAAAACTTAAAAATCTTAGGACATGATGCGTGTGAACTTAGGACACGAAGCTTATTAGTTTATGTATTTCTCCAATAGAGGCGAAATAAGAGGTATATTTCATTCATTTACGGATAAAACGGTTATCCTAGTATTATTGGTTTAACAAAAGTAATTTAAATCAGAACTTTGGATAAATATTTTAATTTGGATGTTATTTAATAGAAAAGTTGACACACTGGTTATTAGAGTCCTGAAAAGGGACTAATGATGCAAACGCGAGCAGGAAAACAACTTCAACCTATTCAGATAATAGTTCGTTTCATATAATTAAATTTTTATATTCTTAAAAACACAGAGTGTTACTCACTAATTGATGGTAAATTCTTTTGGAAAGTATATCAATATTTGCTTATCTTATGTACGTATTTCATTTCTTTAATAGATATCACATCTACATTTTTCTTTTTCCAGAAATAAAGACAGCTTTGTATTAAATAAAGTTGTGTCAACATATACATATCTATCAACAAGAGCTCCAAAAAGTTTGTTTGCTTAGTCAAAAACTTACAAAGAACTACATAAGTCTATAATATCTGGCATCCTGTCCATATCTATGATATACAAACATTCTTTGCAAAAGTGCCATCCAATACTGCAGATGCATCATCGAAACATGAAATAAAAGTCTTTCTCTTATCACCAGAAAACTCCAAACTTCAGATATCTCAACTTAGAAAAATCTTACATGACCTGATATTATAACAAAGCCAGCTGCATGAAGAGAATACTGAATTCTTTCATCCATAGCTCCCAGCTCCAGCTTTGAGAGCTCATCTGCTAACTTATTGTTAGGATATTTAGACACTTAGGAGTTAGTTAAGATCAACTTGTGTAATATATCCGTTAGGTAAAAGTGTGTTTCTTTAGTATGCATTAGTATGCATTTGTAAATATTCTAATCCGGCAGGCACGAAATGTTCTAGACATAGAGTGATCCGACGGTTCAACTTCTCTTAAATCATACCTACCATTGATCCGTGGCTTAACACCCGATTGGTCTATGATCTCTATTTAAAGAGCATAGAGGGTTCTTGGCTAGTTGATTGATTATGAGAAGTTCATATAACTTTCTTTCTTCTGCATAATAAATTGCTCCAAGTAGTTATCTGGCTAGGGTCGTGGATTGTTTTCCTCTCGAGGGTTTTAACCACGTGACAAACATTGGTGTGTTGATATGTGATTTATTTGTGTGAAGTGGTTGTTGAAGGTGTTCGGTCTTTTGGGAGTACCCTGTGTACCCGAACATGGTATCAGAGCTTTTATGAAGAGCCGCTTTCGGTTTTGATCAAGATCTGGAACCGGTGTTGCCGAAACTTTGAAAGGATTTTTGGTTCTGGATTTTATGTGTCTTTTTTGCCTGTGCAAGCTATTTTATTGCGTCCGAAGCGTCGTTTTCATTGGGAAATAGTTTTCTTTTCATCGAAAACCGTTTCCGTTTGTTCCAGAAACACCCATTTTGGTAAATCTGAAGGTATACTGTTACAGTAATGGATTTGTTTTATTTTAAATTTCTCATATCTTATCAGTTTTATTATTAGATCTTTTTTGTTTTAGTCTTGGACTATTGCCTTCCCTGACCGCGTATGCTCTTTGCCGTGCACTTTGCACGATCGCGGCGAATCAGAAACAGTAAGGGGAAGTTTTTTTCTTGTCTTCTCGGCCACGTATGCTATTTGTCGTGCACCTTGTGCGATCACGGCAAATCAGAAACAACGAGAAAACTTGAAAATGTAGACTTTCTGGGTAAGTTAACCAAGATCTAACCTATTTGTGTGGAAATTTTTGTTTTTCGTTTGTTTTTGTGATTTGCAGAAAAAAAAGGCAAGCACGGAGAACGAGAGAGAAGAGTAAAAAAAAAAACCCTTCCTCTTTCCATTCTTTTATATAATTTTTAAACTTAGCTCACTTGGTCCAAAGTTGCTTTATTATTTAATAGGTCTTGAGTTTAAGTCTTATTAAGCTCCTTTTTAATGCATGCAATTTCTATTTTCAAGTTACTTTATTGTAAAAGTGCATCTCACATAAATAAAATAAAATAAAAAGTGAGTCGCTTAAGTCTTTTAATTTATTACCGCACTATTTAAAAGTGACATTATTGTAAAAGTGAACCTCACTTATTCTACAAAAGTGATTCACTTCAACACAACTTTATTGTAAAGTGATTGCCAAAGGTTGATCTTGGGAAGATGGAGGTTCTTTTTTTTAGCTGGTTAAGTTAATGTCTACCACGTCACTATTGGGGACATTTTCAACATTTTCTTTGATCAAGCATAACTTCATCATCCAGAATTAGTTTTCAGTGCCGTTTTTTTTTAAAATCGCATATTTTTTTGAGCTCTTTGCAACCAGACAGTTAGTTTCCGTTCTTTCAGCCATTATTTTACAATATGGCTGCCCCTTGTGATATTATACTTACAAGTTATAACTATTTCTCATGGAAATCTCGTATGGAGGATGTTCTGCGAAGTATGAGACTTTTCAGGATAACTTCAAGGAAAGAAACAGAACCCACTGATAATGATAAAAAAAATTAAATAGGCAAATAGATGCGATGAAGCTCGTGGATTGATTAGGATGTCAATCTCTACTGATTTGCGATTCCACATATTTGGAATTGATGAACCTAATAAAGTTTGGGAAAAATTGGAATCTATGTTTGGTAAACACAATGAAATTTGGGGTCATCAACTTGAGAATGAGTTGCTTTCCTTGTATCCAAATTATTTTTCATGCATTCAAGACTATTTATCGAAGTATAAAACTCTTAGATTTTTATGTGCGAAATGCAAGATTAAGAAATAATACAAACAATGTATTTATCATATTCTTTCCAAACTTGGACCTACATATTATGTTTTGTATCTACATTCTACTCCATGAAATAATCCTTGACTGCAGCTAGCTATCAAGAGCTTAGTCTTGAATCCTTTTGTGATTCCTTAATTAGAGAGCAAGATAAGCTTATTCATCTTGGAATAATTAACAATGCAGATACATCTGGGAAAGCCTTATTATCCCAACAGAAAGAAAAGTCCAAGCCTCCCAAGAAACAAAATTCTCGCAATAATAAGCCAAACAACAAGGGTCCCAAACCCTCTCAGTCAGCTCCTTCTTTAAAACATGACAAAGGATCCAAGCCAAAAGGAAAGAAGATTGAGCATCATTGAAATTTTTGTAGGAAAGATAATCATGATGAATCTAAGTGTTTCAAGAAGATGGCAGCCTTGGAAGCAGTAATGAAGAAGCACCACATCAGCCTATATTCGTCTTCAAAATCTAACTCTCATGGACATGCACTTTGTGTTTTTGGTTACTCTTATACTGCATCTTCTTCTTCTACTTCAAATGAATGGCTCATTGATTCTAGAGCATCTTATCATATGGCTAAGGATCAAACCATCTTTTCTACTATGCATGAATGTCACACCAAACAAATATTTGTTGGTGATGATAGATCTCTAAGTGTTATAGGATCTGGAATAGTTCCAGTAGAAAATGGTCATTTTAGTGATGTACTATGTGTTCCAAAAATTTCCTGCAATTTGTTATCAATTTATCAAATTACTCATTCAGGTGAAGGTAAAACTGTGACGTTTACACCTCACCAAGTTGTAATCAAGGATTTTAAAAATCTTCAAAATGTCTTTGCTACTGGAACTGTTGATGATATTACCAGGTTGTACAAATTTAACAACTTTGGGTCATCAAATTTTCCTTCAATTTTTGTTGCTCATAGTGATAACTTGAGCAAACTTTGGCATGAGCGATTTGGTCACTTAAATTATCGCTCATTACAACAACTATGTAAAGACAATATGGTGACTAGTCTTTCGGTGGTATCTTGCAAAGATGGTGTTTGTTCCGGTTGTGTACTCAAAAAACATCGTCGGGACAGTTTTGACAAACGTGCCTCTTGGCACGCCTCGGTTCCTTTGGAGCTTGTGCATAGTGACTTGTGTGGTCCTCTTCCATCTGCATCCTTTTCTAGTTTCAAATATTTCTAAACTTGCATTGATAACTACTCCAAACGCACTTGGGTTTACTTCCTAAAACTTAAGAGCGAAGTATTTAACATGTTCTTGGCCTACAAGGCCCTTGTTGAAAAACAATCTGGTCATCAAATTATTAAGTTAAGATCTGACAATGGAGGTGAATATGTTAACAACAAGTTCACTACTTTCTGCACTGAACAAGGAATCCAACAACAACACGCTGTTCCATATACACCACAACAAAATGGTGTAGCTGAACGGAAGAACCGCACTTTAAAAGAAATGACAAATTGTATGATCCAATCTAAGGGACTAAGTCTTCAATATTGGGTTGAGGCCATAAATTATGTAAATTACATAGTTAATCACACACCCACTAAAGTTTTACAAGGTATAACACCGGAAGAAGCATGGAGTAAAATTAAACCAAATGTAAGTCACTTTCATGTGTTTGGTTGTGAAGCATGGGCTCACATTTCGGATGAAAAACGGAAAGCATTGCAACCTAAAAGTGAAAAGTGCATATTTGTTGGATATTCTGAAGATGTAAAAGGTTATAGACTTCTTCAGCCCCATTCACATGATATAATCATTAGAAGAGATGTTAGATTTGATGAAAACCTCTTGGCCTGCGAGCTTAACTTGGTGGGTGTGCCATCTTTGGCCTGCGAGCCTGATTCGACGATTGTGCCTTCTTCTTATTCTTCTTCTTCCAACTTCTTTGATAGGTTTCCAACTCCAGTTTCTGATGATGACAGTGAGGATGAAAATCCACCTCCTCCTACTCATGTTCCTCCAATTGCACCAGCACCAATAATTCCTTAATGGGTCCGTTCAACATGTGAAGCATCTGGTGATCTTGCCTGTGATCCTAGAGATCAACGTCGAACACGTTCTCAGTTTCAGCGAGCCTCTTCTCTTTGGGCTCAAGTTTCTGAGAATCATGATCCAGAAACTTTTGCAGAAGCTTCAGGAAATCCAGATTGGGATGCAGCTATGGATGAAGAATATCATTCCTTAATGGCAAACGATACTCGGGATCTTGTTTCTCTTCCAAAAGGAAGAAAACGTGTCAGATGTAAATGGGTCTACAGAACTAAGTATGCATCAGATGGAAGTGTTGAAAGACTTAAGGCAAGGTGATTTGCCAAAGGTTTCTCCCAAGTTGAAGGGATTGACTACAATAAAACCCTTGCCCCTGTAGAAAAAATGAACTCCATCCGCCTTATTCTTTCCCTTGCAGCCTTACATAACTGGGACGTCCATTAAATGGATGTCAAGTCCACCTTCTTACATGGTGATTTACATGGAACAACCTCCTGGATATGTTCAAAATAACTCTAGCCTTGTTTGTCTCCTTAAAAAATCTTTATATGGCCTTAAGCAAGCTCCTAGAGCTTGGTATGCCAAAATGGATAGCTTTCTCCTTGACATTGGTTTTTCTAGATGTCATTCTGACCCCAATGTCTATAATAAGAAAGCAGGAAACCATCTCATCATACTTGTTCTTTATGTTGATGATCTTATCCTTACTGGTAGTGACCCTAAACTTATAACCCATGTAAAATCCAGTCTTAAGCAAAATTTTGAAATGTCAGACTTAGGACATTTGCATTATTTTCTTGGTCTCCAAGTCTTGCAAACCAAAGAAGGAATCTTTCTTTCCCAGTCTAAGTATGCTTATGACCTTCTTCGTCGCTTCCACATGGAATATTGTAAACCAGCCCCTTCTCCCTTCCAGTTTGGAGTCAAACTTTCTGCCACTTGTACTTCCCCTGAAGTAGATGCCACCTTGTATCATCAGCTTGTTGGTAGTCTTTTATACTTGACTCATTATCGTCCTGACCTTTCCTTTGTCGTTGGTCGTGTTGCCCGTTATATGCAGACTCCTCATGAAAGTCACTAGAAAGCAGCAAAAAGAATACTTCGATATATTCGAGGTACAATTCAGTTTGAGATTCATTACAGTACAGGGGGGAAACCTTTGTTTGTTGGTTTCACTGATTCAGATTGAGCCGGCGATCCTAATGACCGAAAGTCTACTGCAGGTTATGTTTTCAATCTGGGATTTGCACCTGTCTCTTGGGCTTGTAAGAAACAACAAGCTCTTGCTCTTTCTTCAGCAGAAGCAGAATATCGAGCCACAATTAATGTCAGTCAGGAAGCTTTATGGCTTCGACAGATCCTTTCAAAGTTTGGATTCAAGTAGCAACAGCCTACTCCACTTTGGTGCGACAATCAAAGTGCCATCGAGCTTGCCAAAGATCCAGTTCTACATCAGCGCAGCAAACACATTGAGCTACACATGCACTTCATCAGAAATCTTGTTCATGGTAGTGTTATTGAAGTTCTCTATTGCCCTACAGATGATCAAGTTGCAGACATCTTCACCAAGTCTCTTATAGAAGTGAAGTTTTCTAAACTTCTGTCTATGTTAGGAGTTCAAGAATGTGTCCTTATGGGGGGGATAGGCTCTAATGCCTCCTTCCTTCTCCTAATAGTGTCACTTTCGTAAATCCTTCAATCCTATCCCAAGTTGTTCTTAAGGGGGGATGTTAAGATATTTAGACACTTAGGAGTTATTTAAGATCAACTTGTGTAATATATCCATTAGGTAAAAGTGTGTTTCTTCAGTATGTATTAGTATGCATTTGTAAATATTCTAATCCGATGGTCACGATATGTTCTAGACATAGAGTGATCCGACGGTTCAACTTCTCTTAGATCATACCTACCATTGATTCGTGGCTTAACATCCAATTGGTCTATGATCTCTATTTAAAGAGCATAGAGGGTCCTTGGCTAGTTGATCGATTATGAGAAGCTCATGTAACTTTCTTTCTTTTGCATAATAAATTGCTCCAATTAGCTATTTGGCTGGGGCTGTGGACTGTTTCCCTTTCGATGGTTTTAACCACGTGACAAACATCGATGTGTTGATTTGTGATCTATTTGTGTGAAGTGGTTGCTGAAGGTGTTCGGTCTTTTGGGAGTACCTTGTGTACCCGAACACTTATTCAGTTCTATGTATATATGATTAAAAGATAACCACGCAAACTCTTTCATCAACAATTTGGTGTTTTCAAGCCAATGGTTGAGTTCCAAAGACATTACATGTGCCTTATCCATAGCCCAATTTATAATAACTTGTGAGTCTCATAAGACTTGCAACTATTTAATACCCCAAGAATTGGCATAAAAAAGGATACTCCAGATTCCAATTACTTATGCTCTTGTGTTTGTACTCATTCCTGCTTTAAGCCAACCTTTGATGAACATGTCTTTTTCAATTAGGATAACAAAACCAGCTCCACACTCCCCATCCGAAGCTGCGCCATCAAAGAAACCCACTAGGAGCTCCTGCAAAAGGGAAGGGAAGGAGTAATATCTTTTTATTCTTACTAATGTTTCTTTACTCCATTCATGAAAAGAAGTAAAGATCTTCAAATATATAAATCAGATTTCTGTAGAACATTTGAAAATAAGGAGGCATTCCTAGTTTTCCATACCTCCCATATCACAAAAAAGGGGAGGTGATTGAAATGGTCTTTTATTCTATGCCAAACCTGAAGATTGTCAAGCACAGAAATACCATTCCAACTATGATACAGCTTGAAATGGTTCATGAGTAACAACCATATATTGAGAAAATAATAACAGTCACCAAACATATGTGAAACCATATCCAACTTTAAAAAACATAAGGGGCATCTTTCTGGGCCCACAAAACCTCCGCGTTGTAACACCTCCCAAGTCAAGATCTTATTTTTTAAACAAAGGCAAGAAAAAAACTTAACCTTCAGCAACATGGCTCCTTTCCAAATTCATTTCATCCACCATTCATCCTCAAACTTGGAGAGCTTTGAGACAGTAGCACGGTATGCAAGTTTTGTAGTCACCTGTCCTTCTCTGGAATTATACACCCAAGCCAATCTATCCAAATTTTCAAAAAGGAAAACATTCCCTTGTTTTAGAGCAAGAGTATACCTATCCCATTCTACAACTATTATGTTGGTCAATCCCAAATCCACAAAATTTACCCACTTAGATATACCAACCTCCCTGTGGATATCTTTTAAAGCAAAGAGATTCCGACGATGTAGCTCCTTGACCAGGTCTCGTGAGAGAAAGGAATTATCACCCAACCCACATATAGGGTTAATTACCAAGAACATCTAAATACCCACATTCTGCCCTCGTTATAAAAGGGATGCTTACAAGTTATATTTTCTTGGTTAGAATATCATAACAAAAGGGATTATTCATATTTAAGTGCTAGTGACATATGCTTCTATTGTTAGATATTTTCTCAAGCTTTTATATGTTTTTCTCTTTATATTTTCCTAATCAACTATAGAACACATGGCATCAATATTAAGCGAAGCCAACGTAATTTACTTTCGACCATTCATTTAAATTGTATAATGGTTAGGCTAAAAATAACGATGTGCATAGAAGAATAAACATAAAATTCATGAAACGTTAGTGTATTGTCACAGTGTATAACTAGCACATCGTCTTTTACATATATCTTTAACTGCAACTTATTCATATTTAATTGGCATTTTTTTTTTATCACTGTCAACATCCATGGGGATAAAACAATGGCTAGTGTTCATTCACGGTATGACTTAAAGGAGGGTATACATGTTAGATATAATGCAGAAATATCCGTATGTTTTCTATATCTAGGGTTCTTGTTCAAACAGCTCCTATGCTGGTGGATCTGATCCACATTTATTGGATCTAGTTTAGTTTATCAATTTTCTATAAATGTAATCTTATTCTTGAATACAATTGAGTTGAGTGTTTCTCCTCCTGTTTATGTGAAGCGAGCCTTTGTGCTCTGCTGGTTTCCTCCTTGGTTTCTCTGATTTGGTATCAGAGCCAAGTTGAAGGTTGCTGTGAGGAAACCAGAAATTGGTTGAAGAAAGTATTGTGTAAGGGACTGTTCGTTTGCCATGGAGAAGTTGAAAGCTAAAAGCTGTTGAAATCATTGGTTGTTGGAGATCGCTGCCCAAAGGATATTGTTGGAGTTTGTTTGCTAAAGGCTGACGTACAAAGGAATACGTAAATTCTTAGCTTCATTCTATTTACTGTTTACACTTAAATTTTCATTTGTTTTTTGCTCTGTTAATTAGTAAAGATTCAGAGTTATATAATGTTTAAAAACATTAACTCTGAACTTTGATTATTTCTTCATTAATAGTATTTGTAACATAATCCTATTCTAGTATATGTAAAATAATATGTTTTAAGGTAAAATATATAAGTGTGGTTAAACCCTTGTTTTAGATACTTACTGTAGCTCATATAATTTTTATTGTATCAGTATAAATCTTTACTATAACTCTATTGTAGTACTGCTATTTCTTTTCCAATATTTTTACATATATAAGCTTGTTAAAACAATAAACATAAATACTCAGAACACTGTTCCTTTTAATAATAACTTACATACTGAAATAAATTACTATGCTATCTACAAAATGCAGAACCCTATCTATTATATTCGATCTCTTATCCTTTTCTTTCATCTACTTAAGATATTCTAACTGTGTTGGAGTACGGCCTGGTTTTCCAAATGTGGAAAAACACAGTTTATAAATTATTTCCATTCTAACACATTACTTTTCTAAATCAAATACATTTCTTCAATCATTTAAAGAGACTACTAGATTCTAACATTTTACAAACTGAATATTTAACATTCATATAACAATCAGACTTAGATTTATCTATCTAACACAGTAAAACAAAATAATGTAGAACCTGTTTAGGACAGACGAAAACAGCGTTAGGAGGCCGTTCCTCCCTACCAATCTCCTGGAGAGCGCTCAAACAACGCTTCCTCAGGACCCCCGAGCATGTTCCTGGTCTTCTTGGTTGAGAACTGGTGGAGAATGCAAACAGTAGACTAGTCCAATATCTCAGTAAAACACTCTTCTCTCAGCAATAAGATCATTCAGCTTAAAAGCTGCACTAGATCAATTAGCAGTTATCCCCTCAAAACTTTCCAAAATTCCCTTCCATTGAATTTCTCTAAAGTACATTCATTCACCTGAATGATCACCTCTCTAGAATGAGCAGCCTCAGCTCTCTTCAATGGGAATTTTTATAAAGATTGCCTAGGTCTTTTGGGTCAGTTTTCATTAATTGAGCCACCTGCTCTGATTCCACTTTCTTGGGGAATCATGACCCCAAATGTAGGGAGATGTTCACCTGCAACAGTTGGAAGTGGTTTGAGGATGCTGCCACATGTTAGTTTTCCCTCCACCCAGTCTCATCCACCAATTTGACCAGTAAACACTCTTTTAACAGCTCTTCTAAGCTATTGTCTCCTCCTTTATTTATTTATAAATAAAATATTCTGAATTGCATTAAATATCCTTGACTCTGCTGAGTCATCAATTACAAGTTAGCATAAAATTTAACATATTGTCCTCAAATAACATCAAATAATATAAAATTATTTTTGCAAAATTGGGGCATGTGACATACACACCCCTTTAAAGTATAACATCGTCCTCGATGTTATTTATTCTTCGTCCTCAGAATTCCCCTAGAACAAAATTGGATATGCATCCCGCATATTACTTTCCAATTCTCAGGTGGCTTCCTCCGGACTAAGGTGATTCCATTGCACCTTCACCTGACCAATGGTGCGGTTCCGAAGTGCGATCTCCCTCCGCTCGAGGATACAATCTGGTTCCACCAGAAAATCTCCTTCTGGTTCCACCTGTACATCATTCCAGTTAACAACATGAGTAGCATCATGAACATATTTTTTTAATACAGAAATGTGAAAAACATTATGTTCTCTTAAATCTTGTGGTAATGCTAATTGATAAGCTATTTGTCCAATCCTGGACAGTATTTCAAATGGACCACAGTAACGAGGTGTTAGTTTTGCACAACTACCCAATCTCAGAGAGCTCTTTTTGGGGCTCACCTTGATGAACACATGTTCACCTACTTGGAACTCCTTTGGAGTTCTTTTAAGGTCTGCTTGACTTTTCTATCAATCCTGCGCAATTTTCAGATTTCTTTGTACCTGCTTAACAATTTCTTCCATTTCCTTTAATAGTTCAGGACCTAATACTAATCTATCCACCAGATTAATCCAAGAGATAGGAGTATTACATTTCCTTCCATACAAGATTTCGAAAGGACTAAATCTGGCTGACGCTTGATAATTATTATTATAAGCAAATTCTACCAGATGCAAATAATCCTCCCATTTACCTGGGTAGTCTTTCACATACATTCTTAATAAATCTCTCAGTACTTGGTTTACTCTTTCGGTCTGTCCATCTGTTTGAGGATGAAACGAAGTACTAAAATTTAGTGTAGTGTTTAATCCTTTAAACAAATATTTCCAAAAGTTACCTGTAGATTTAGGATCTCTATCCAAGATTATAACTTTCGGTATTCCATGCAGTCGAAAAATTTGCTTTAGAAAGATATCAGCTATGTTTGCAGCTTTATACATAGTTTTAACAGGTATAAAGTGGGCTTCTTTACTTAACTTATCGACCACTACCATGATAGAATCATTTAAATTTTGATTTTTAGGCAGTCCAGTAACAAAATCTAGACTAATTATCTCCCATTTTCAGCTAGGAATGGGCAATGGCTGAAGTAATCCAGCTAAGTGTTGATGTTCAGTTTTCACTTGCTGACATTCAAAACACCTAGCAATATACTCTGCCAGTTCAGTCTTCATGTTTGACCAAAAATATTCTTTTCTTAACATAGTTATAGTCTTTTGATAGCCTAGATGACCTGAGTATGGAGTTTTATGGATTTCATCCAAAATTAATAACTTAAATTTAGGTACATTAGGTACATACATTCGATCTTTATATAGTAAAAATTCTTTTGCATTCAAACTGTACCCTTTACTTAAGATTTTTGTTGGATTTTCTTTTATTTTAGCTTGTAAGTTTTGGTGAATTTCATCTTGTTATATCCCCGCTTTAAGCTGTTCATCTAAATCTGTTGTATAAGTGTTGATAACTGCTGTGAAGTTCAGCCTTGCATTCCAACTTAATGCATCAGCAACTTTATTTTCTTTCCCTTTAATTTGCCGAATTTCGAAATCATACTCACTTAAGAAAGCTAGCCACCTAGCTTTTCTAGCATTTAGATTAGGCTGATCTAACAGATATTTTAGGCCTTTATTATCAGTCACTAGAATAAATTTTCTGCCAATTAGGTGATGATGCCACATCTTTAGAGCATGTATAACAACAACTAATTCCAGATCATAAGTTGCATAATTCTTTTCATGAATTTTTAATTTCCTTGACTCATAGGCAATAACATGCCCTTCTTGAGTTAGAACACCGCCTAAACCATCATTGTAGGCATCAGTGCACACTACAAATTCTTTATTTGGATCAGCTATTCTGAAAATAGGTGCGCTGGTTAATAAATTTTTTAACTTTTGAAAGCTATCTTCACATTTTTTGTTCCAATCAAATTTCTTTCCTTTCTTTTGCAAAGAAGTTATCGGATTCACGACTCTCGAAAAACCTTCAATGAACCTCTGGTAATAACTGGTAATTCCCATGAAGGATCGAATATCAGTTACATCCTTAGGAACCGGCCAATCTTCAATTGCCTTTATCTTTTCGGGATCCACCGAAATCCCTTCCTTAGTCACCACATGACCTAAGTATCGAATCTTATCCTTAAAGAAATCGCATTTACTAAACTTTGCAAAGAGTTGATGATCTTGCAACTCTTGCAAAATAATTTTTAAATATTCTTTATGTTATTTAGTTTTTTAATAGATTAACATGTTGTCGATAAACACGACCACAAATTTATATAGATATTTATGCATAGCGTTGTTCATTAAACACATAAAAACAGCTGGAGCATTAGTAAGCCCAAATGGCATGACGACAAACTCGTAATGGCCATATCGAGTTCTAAAAGTTGTTTTAAAGATGTCTTCATCTTTAATCCTAACTTGATGATATCCAGACCTTAAATCAATTTTCGAGAACACCATGGCTCCACGTAGTTGATCAAATAGATCATCTATGTGAGCCAATGAGTATCTATTTTTAATAGTCATCTTATTCAACTGATGGTAATCTATGCAAAGTCGCATGGTTCCATCATTTTTCTTAACGAAGATGACAGGTGCCCCCCAGGGAGACACACTAGGTCGAATATACTTTTTGTCAATAAGTTCTTTTAATTGTGACTTTAATTCATTAAGTTCAAGTATGTTCATTCGATAAGGGGCCTTTGAGCTGGGTACTGCACCAGGTACCAGCTCAATGGTAAAATATAGTTCCCTTTTCGTAGGTAGTCCCGGAATTTCTTCTGGAAATACATGGACATAATCTCTTAAAACTGGTATGTCTTCCAATTTTAATTTGTCTGTCTTATTTAGATTCTCCTCATCAGTTATTGTTACTGCATAAGCTTTACAACCCTTCCTAACAACCCTCCTAAGCTACAGAGCAGAAATCTGCCTTATGGTAGTTTTTCTAGGGATTCCCTTTACACTTATTGGTCTTCCATCATTATTTATACACGTAAAGGTTTTATCATAACAATTTAAAATCGCCCTATGTTGTTCTAACAAATCCATACCGATTAATAAGTCATAAGAACCAAGAGGTAGTACATTAAGCTTTACAACAATTTCAAATTGATCCATAACTACTGCACATTCTTTTACAAAACAAGTTACCTTCCTTTTTGCACCAATGGCTAACTGAACCAACCAAGAATTTTCAAATTTTTTAACATGCAAGTTATATTGTTCTACCATTTTAGGTGAAATATAATTGAGACTAGCTCCTAGATCAATTAAAATAGCTACAGGGGTTTGGTTTATCATACCTTCTACTTCCACCATGGAAGTTTGATATTCTGCTTTTCGATTCTCCAAGGATGCATTGATTATGGGCATAGTCCTTGCTAAATCTCCAATAGTCATTTCCTCTTGTATGGTATGAATATTACTGACAACCTTTTTTCGATTAGGACAGACTGAGGTATAATGTGGGCCATTACACTCCTAGCACTTTATAGGTTCTTTGCGTTCAAAGTTCTTTGTGTAATTACCATGGTTATTAGCAGATTCTTTACCCTTTGAATTGTTCTGATTGCTTAGTGAATTATTCTTATTCCCTTGGAAATTCTTCTGCATATTCCTCCAGCCTTTCCATACCTATTGTTAAACTTCAGAAACAATTTCTCTGTTGAATAACATTTAAAAGAAAATAACATCAGCAAAATAATTCAAATTCACTGTTTTATAAAAGCAAGTTGGGCTTCATCAAGGCTTAGTGTTTGAACCTTGTGCTCTGATACCACATGTCATAACCCCAAATTTTCACAAAAATTAAAAATTTATAATGTAACATAAATTGTCTAGAGTTGCAGTTTGATAACCACTAACGGCTAGCGGATAATGAGACAGTTAACATAAATAATAATTAACTTCAAACATATAAGAACTAATACACATTCATTTTTGATATGATAAGTGTATGATCTGCATTCATTTACTTCTAGTTTACTAACGAATTGATTTTGTCAAGTAGGTGAGAAGTTATGTTCTAACTGAGGCTTACTTAGTGATTGCTAACTTAGTTGGATTTTCTGGATCTTACAGGCTTGACAGGTAAATTTTGAACCAGTAAGAGTTTATTAAGGCATTAATCCAAATATATTTCTTTAGCATAAATATACTACTAGAGTAAAAGTTTGCTTAATAGAATTCAAGGGTACTACGAGGTAAAGTATCTTTCCTTTACTTGTTTTGCAACTAAGATAGTATTTTAAATTCATGTCGTAAGGATCAATAACTTTTCCCTACTGATTGTCTTTTATCAGATTGACTGCTACTTTAGATAAATATTCTTTTCATCTATACGCTAATTTATTTACCAGTTCTTCATAGCGCTTATGATTTAGTATATCAACACTCTTACTAAAATAAGAGTTTCTTGTTGTTGTTATTTCTAAAATTTAAAACATTGCTTCAGGATGGAGATAGACCTAAGGCCTTTCAAGAACAAGTTTACAAAAGAAACCTTAGCTCTACTTTTAATTGAGCTTCAGTAGAGGAAATTTAATAGCTTATTATTGTACTATATTTATAAATTATCATTTGCACAAATGTCGTCAAGTTGTGGTTTCTATCTTCCAAATTTCTTCATGACATAAGTAATGTGACGAAATTACATTATCATATTATTTATAATAACAAGTGATACTATAATTATTCTTGAATAGTTTTACTATTCTTTACTACCAAGTCTAATTTAGCCTTGGTTTGATTCGTTTAGAGTTTTGGTATCCTATGGAGACCAAATGATCATGCACTTTCAAGAAGTTTATCTTACTCTTAGTACTATAGACTACATTCAAAAGAAAGATTTGTTCTAGGGTGTAAATACTATTTACTTTCATTTACACAATAATGATTTATAAACTAGCTTCTTATCCACTAGTGTTTGCATAAACTAGTTCTAACAGCATAGACATGCATCGTTTATGGTTATAAAAAGAAATGGTTATTAGTGGTACTATCAACTCATGTTCAACAACTTTTATTATACTATTGATCTCTTCATAACATGTTTTACTAAGAAGGATTATAAGATCTCTATAAAAAAGGATATCGATGCAATATATGTTTTGGTTCATTACCAACGAAGATTCCAAGATTTATAATATAAGGTTTACCAATACCATATAAACCTCGTTCTTTATTATAGCTTGATTTTATGATTTATCAATGAAATGATATGTTTTGACTTTGTAGATTACATTATCATTATAGTCATTGTTTAAATTATTGACAATAATTTGTTGTCCCAACAATTGCAGTGACAACTATATCATTCGACCCATTTTGGACTGAATAGTTTAGTGGGCACGTGGAACACCCACCACTGTGCATTGCATAACTTAAAAGCTCACCACGCAACCCTAATTCTCATTCTTTGTCGAGGGTTTTGGTCTTTGCACTGTCTGGTTTACGGCGGCCATGAGGGCTCGCTTGTGCTCGTCTCCAGCTCCATTGTCTGTGTGTAGAAAGGTGTTGCCATTCTAGTTTGTGGTTTTCAAGACTCACAGCTCGCACTTGGTTTTTCCTTCTGCATGCAATACTTTTTTGTGCGTGTAGTTGTTCTCTGTCGATAGTTTTTAGTGTTGTTTCCTTTTGTGGCCATTGCTAAAGCTTACTCCTGCTCCAGTCGTCGGTGTAGAAGTATTGTGAGCCCCATCGCCTTTGTCACTAGTGAGCACGAGGGTTATGCTGCTCGTGGTGTGGGCTCAAATCCTCCTTGGCTCCCAAATCTTTCACCTTTAGGTAAAGAGTTTATTTTATAATTGTTATAAATTTCCAGTTACAGTTTTATTTATAGAATAGTCAGTTTCTAACTATAACCCCGGGTTTGCTTGCAGGTTACGGTTCGCTCTTACGCTTAGAAGAACCCTCTCCATGTTTGGATATACAGCAAGACCTACGGGTAAGCCCCGGTTACAATGTGGCAACTCCTTGCTTGTACAGATTAGGGAAAAAGGGTTTCAGTTGGAGAAGAAATACGACCTCGGTTCCTTCGGTGTTAAAAATGCTTAGCTCAGTTGTTATTTAGTATTTTTTTTTGTTGTTGTTAAAAACCCTTTCCTATAGCAGGGTGATTCCAGCTTCGATGCCGTGACTTGTATATCACCGTTCTTGACTTATTGACAAGTTTACAGCCTTATGGCTAAGTAATTATAAACTCTGTTTCTTAATATGTGGAGGTTCTCCTATCTTCACGGTTTTAATGGTTCTCTGTTTCGAACACTTTAATAAAATATACATTGTTTTATAAAAGTTATTACAATAATGAAGTTTTATAGGTTGATTGTTAGTTTTACCTTTCGAACCCTCGCCACGATGCTAGGTACACCGACCCTGAGCTGGGTGAAGTAAATTAGTTATGTCTTAAGCCTTTCGGCCTGACAGAGTAATACATTTGGTTTAAAAAGGATTTTAAAGTTCGAGCTCTGTCTCGTTTATACATTAGTTTTATAACCTGTAAATTATGACTTTGTGTAATTTGAGTCTTCCCTTCCTCGACTGTTAATAATGGTAATTATTCGTTTTAATATTTTTCTTGTAAATAAATAAAGATAATGTGAAGATTGTAAGTTTAGTCGTAAGGTAAATTTTTATATGTTTATGCTTTTTAGTTAGGATAGAATATTAGGGTTTATTGTAAAGGGACCCTTATGTAAATATATTCTTAAAATTTCTTAATTATGCGTTGGTTTCTGTTACTTCTTTCTCGTTGTTATAATAGTATTGGAATTATTTATTTTGTTAAAATGTTTTCTTTTCTTTTAAATAAAAGGCTTATCAAAATGCTATATGTT
This sequence comes from Pseudotsuga menziesii, assembly GCA_001517045.1. Classification (NCBI taxonomy): domain Eukaryota; kingdom Viridiplantae; phylum Streptophyta; class Pinopsida; order Pinales; family Pinaceae; genus Pseudotsuga; species Pseudotsuga menziesii. The sequence goes on along the minus strand of LPNX010337460.1, from coordinate 132,117 downwards.
CTTGATATAAGACTGTACCCAGTCTAGTACATACTTACAGTATTATTAGTTTAATTTGCTTATTCTGGTTTAAAGAATACTTTTGTAAAAATAAAGAAAATAGAACTAGGGTTTAGACCCTCAGGTGAAACTTACACAGATTTAGAGCTTGTTTGGAAAATAATTATTCTTGGAATAGGTAAATTCTTAGCTTCATTCTATTTACTGTTTACACTTAAATTTTCATTTTTTTATTGCTCTGTTAATTAGTAAAGATTTAGAGTTATATAATGTTTAAAAACATTAACTCTGAACTTTGATTATTTCTTCATTAATAGTATTTGTAACATAATCCTATTCTAGTATATGTAAAATAATATGTTTTAAGCTAAAAGATATAAGTGTGGTTAAACCCTTGTTTTAGATGCTTACTGTAACTCATATAATTTTTATTGTATCAATATAAATCTTTACTATAACTCTATTGTAGTACTGCTATTTCTTTTCCAATATTTTTACATAGATAAGCTTGTTGAAACAATAAACATAAATACTCAGAACATTGTTCATTTTAATAATAACTTACATACTGAAATAAATTACTCTACTATCTACAAAATGTAGAACCTTATCTATTATATTCGATCTCTTATCATTTTCTTTCATCTACTTAAGATATTTTAACTGTGCTGGAGTACGACTTGGTTTTCTAGGTGTGGAAAAACACAGTCTAGAAATTATTTCCATTCTAACACATTACTTTTCTAAATCAAATACATTTCTTCAATCATTTAAAGAGACTACTAGATTCTAACATTTTACAAACTGAATTTTTAACATTCATATAACAGTCAGACTTAGATTTATCTATCCAACACAGTAAAACAAAATAATGTAGAACCTGTTTAGGACAGATGACAACAGCGTTAGGAGGTCGTTCCTCCCTACCAATCTCCTGGAAAGCGCTCAAACAACGCTTCCTCAAGACCCCCGAGCCTGTTCGTGGTCTTCTTGGCTGAGAACTGGTGGAGAATGCAAACAGTAGACTAGTCCAATATCTCAGTAAAACACTCTGCTCTCAGCAGTAAGATCATTCAGCTTAAAAGCTGCACTAGATCAATCAGCAGTTATCCCCTCAAAACTTTCCACAATTCCCTTCCATTGAATTTCTCTAAAGTACATTCATTCACCTGAATGATCACCTCTCTAGAATGAGCAGCCTCAGCTCTCTTCAATGGAAATTTTTATAAAGATTACCTAGGTCTTTTGGGTCATTTTTCATTAATTGATCCACCTGCTCTGATTCCACTTTCTTGGGGAATCATGACCCCAAATGTAGGGAGGTTGCCACCTGCAATAGTTGGAAGTGGTTTAAAGATGCTGCCACATGTCAGTTTTCCCTCCACCCAGTCTCCTCCATCAATTTGACCAGTAAACACTCTTTTAACAGCTCTCCTAAGCTGTTGTCTCCTCCTTTATTTATTTATAAATAAAATATTCAGAATTACATTAAATATCCTTGACTCTGCTGAGTCATCAATTACAACTTAGCATAAAATTTAACATATTGTCCTCAATTAACATCAAATAATATAAAATTATTTTTGCAAAATTGGGGCATGTGACATGGACTATTTATACATTACTGAAGTATCAAAATTGAATGAGAAAAATTATGTAAATTGAAGATTCAAGCTGATTACTGTGCTTGAAGCTCTTAGTTTGTGGCTGATTGTGAAAGGGAATGACCAGAATCCTGCAGATTTATTATCTCTCTCAGATTGGAATTCCCAGGAAACTCAAGCAAAGGTGTTGATTCGTATGTCTGTAAATACAACATCATACCTCACATCATAAATTCTAAGACGTCCAAAGACACATGGGACAAACTGAAAGGTTTGTATGAAACGTCTAACACTAATAGAATCTTGTTTTAAAGACCAAATTATTGTCTATCAAGATGGATGTGAATGAAACTATGAACAAATATCTCTCCTGCATCAAAGACTTTAAAGATAATATGGGTGACATAGGTGAAGAAGTATCTAGTACTGATTTGGTATCTATCACATTAAAAGGTATGTTTCCAGATTATAAAATATTCATCTCAGCACTTGCAACAAGACAGACCCCTCCTACATTTGCAGAGCTCGGCGGGATCTTTATACAAGAAGAAGAAATGATGAAGATGTATGAGGCTGAATCTCAGTCTTCAGATCAGGCATTGATGGCAAGAGGCAGATTCCCACACATAGGCAATCATTGGAATCCACACAGAGGCAAGTTTCGGGCAAGACACAGAGGTATGTCACGCAATGACTCTAGTACTAATAAATAGGTTGTATACCACTATTGTGGCAAATCAGGTCACATAGCTAGAGATTATTTTAAGAATATAAACAATGATTCCAATAATAGATACAGAAAACATAATGGAAATTATGTTAGAAAAGACACCCTAGATGTCAATGGATTAAAAAACCTAAGACCATTTATATCTAAACATGCTTTGTCTACTGAGACAGATGATGAAAATGCATGGTTCATAGATTCAGGTGCATCTTCCCACATGTCCTGTAATAAAGATTGGTATGATGAGTATTATGAAAATTTTGATGGCACACACATATATCTAGGTGATAACAGGTCTCACAAAGTCCTAGTTTATGGAGTGATAAGTGTTAACCTACTTGATGGACAGTTTAAACAGATACATAATGTGATGTATGTTCCAAAAATAAAATAAAAAAGGACTTAATATATGTTTATTCTATCACCGATAATGATATGAAAGTTGAATTTGATAAATATAAGTGCCATGTCAAAGATGTCCAAGATAATTACAGGGTTATAGTGATAGGATCCATACTTGGTGGATTGTACAAGCTGGATGCAATCAAGGGAAACCATCAGGCACTAGCAGCTTCGGCTATTTCAGATGTCGAATTATGGCATCAAAGGTATGGATACCTCAATCATAATGATCTCATGTTATTACAGAAAAAGTCGATGGTTGAGGTTCTTCCTGTCATTAAAAATTATCATATTGAATGTGTTGCATGTGCACTCGGTAAACAACACCGAAATGAATTTCCTAACCATGAAGAGAGGAGACAGACTAAACTCCTTGAACTCATACACACTGATGTATGTGGACCTATGCAGACTAGATCACTTGGTGGTGTATGGTATTTTCTGATATTTGTTGATGACAGATCCATGTTTACATGGGCTTACTTCAACAGAAGGAAAAGTGATGTATTCGAATACTTCAAGGAATTCAGAATCAAAGTTGAGAAGCAGACACGTAAATACATTAAAATCCTCAAATCAGACCAAGGTGGTGAGTACACTTCTGGAGCTTTCAGAAGATATTGTATATAAAATGGAATCCAACAGTAATTCACAGTCACAGATACACCTTAGCAAAATGGTATTGTTGAAAGGAAAAACATAACATTGGTGGAATGTGCTCGCAGCATGCTCCAAGGTAAGAAAATTTCTAATGGATTTTGGGCTGAAGCAATTAACACTAATGTGTACTTAAAGAATCAGATTCCAACAAATAAACTAGAACTTCAAACCCCCTTTGAAGTCTTTTATGTCTATAAACCTTAAATTAGTCATTTAAGAATATTTGGTTCTAGGGCTTTTGCACACATACCTAAATATGACAGAAGGAAATTGGATGCAAAATCCATAGAATGTATCTTTGTTGGCTACTGTGATGATCAGAAAGCATACAAACTGTTTCATCCTAGTTAACTCAAATTGATTACTAGTAGAGATGTTGTATTTCATGAAAATACAGATATGTGGGTGAAATCATGAATCTGGGTGTCTATTTCGTGTGAATAATTTTTCCGAATTCATATTCCGTAATATTTCGACCGAACTAATTTATGTTTTCGGTCGAAAACATGGAACTAACTTTCGGCCGAAAAAATAGTTCGGTCGAAAATTACTTTTAACGGATACCGTTAACTTTAAAGTTAGAAAGAACTAACTTTCTAACTTTTTAATTCTAAAATTAACGGTATCCGTTAAAAGTAAATTTCGGCGGAAAACATGTAAATTTTCATAAATGAAATTCCATTTCCTTTTTTCACTTTTCCTCCAATTTTAGATAGATCAGATCATATCAAATACTTACAATTTCTCTTCACAAATAATACCATTAGTTGTATAATTCAATCTACTTTCTATAGATGCTATTTTTTTTAAATTTGGTGTGATCAACTAATTTTATTTATTATATTTCTTAGAAGGTGTGTGGATTGCTTCAAAATTTAATAAAATTCATTGAAATGAAAATTCAATAACTTCTTAGAGACACGATAAAAGTTTTTTGGAAAAATCATGGTGCCCAACATTGATGTGTTGGCAAAATGGTATTTTTAGTTTTTTTTTTGAATTGGAAATTAGGGAAGATGTTGTGTCAAACTAAACATGTCAGTTTTATGGTAGTTTTTCAGATTGGTCGACTTCAAAAAATTCTAATAATTATTGCATGTGGTTGTTGGAAACAAACTTATAGAAAGCCTTTAATACAATATGTTTAGATCATCATAACATATTTTGTTTTTAATGAACAATAGTTGACTAATGAATAAACCGGTGTCAAGAAACATGACTATTTATCATAATTTCATTAATTAATAACATACTATTAAACAATTGCAAAAATGACATATCAAATGCCAATAAAAAAAATCTAAAAAATAACCGATAGAAAGCTAACACAATGCTCTAACCAATAGAAAGCTAACCGACACCCATATAGAAAGCTAACCGACATAAATCTAACCGACACCCAGATTCATGACTTCACCCATGTGTAACAAGATGAATAATGCTAATGAAGAACTGATCCCAGATGAGCATGTCAGAATAAATAAAATTCTTCAAAAAAGTGCATGCAGGATCAACAGCAGGGGCAAGAACATCAACAAGTTCAGGAACAGGAATCAAGCATGAGTGATACTACCTTAGATGATGAAACAACAAAAGACAGAAGAATCATGGATGGAACTCCAATAGGTACTGTAGTACCTAGAAGTTCATCTCGTCAAACTCATCCTGTAGTAAAGTTTAGAGATTATGCCTTAATGACCAGTATATGAATGTCATAGAGCCATTAAATTATGAACAAGCCAAAGATAAGGAAGAATGGGTAACTGTAATGAATGAAGAATATAATTCTATTATGAGAAACAAAACTTGGGATTTAGTAGAATTACCCAAAGATAAAGTACCCATAGGATCAAAATGGCTATTCAAATCTAAACTTAAAGCGGATGGTAGTATTGACAAATTTAGGGCAATATTAGTTGCTAAGGGTTATTCTCAGCAAGAGGGGATTGACTTTGAAGAGACATATGCACCAGTAGCTAAGCTAAATACTATCAGATTGTTAGTTGCATTAGCTACTAAACATAACTAGAGAATACACCAGTTATATGTCAAATCTGCTTTCTAAATGGTGATTTAGAAGAGGAAGTATACTTAGTGCAAACTAAAGATTTTGTGCAGAAAGGACATGAACAACTTGTGTACAGGTTAAAGAAAGCTATCTATGGACTGAAATAGGCTCCTAGATCATGGTACATCAATATTGACACCTTCTTCAAACAACAAGGATTTCTCAAAAGTAAAAATGATTCAAGCTTATATATGAAATAAGATAAACAGGGAAATGTTTGCTTGATATCATTATATGTGGACGATCTTATCATTGCAGGTGGAGCATATCAATTAGTTGCAGATATTAAAAGTAATTTGTCACAGGAATTTGAAATGAAAGACCTTGGTGACTTACATTATTGTTTAGGCATTTCTTTTTGGAGAGAATCTGGTAAAGCATTCATCACTCAAAGCAAATATGCAAGGGAAATACTTGACAGGTTTCAAATGAGTGAATGCAAATCTGTATCCACCCCTTTGGATCAAAATGTCAAATTATACAACAGTGATGGATCTAAAGAAGTTGATGGTAATCTGTATCGTCAACTAGTGGGTAGTCTAAACTACCTCACTACTACAAGTCCAAACCTATCATATTCTGTTAGCATCCTTAGTTAGTTCTTAGCTAAGCCATGCGAAACACATTGGAAAGCTGCAAAGCAGGTCCTAAGATATTTAAAAGGAACTGTTGATTATGGTCTTTTATATACTGATGTATCTGATGTTCAGTTGGTAGGTTACTCTGACTCTGACTGGACAGGCAATCCTGATGACAGAAAATCCACTTCTGGATATGTTTTTAACATTGGTTCGGGAATCATATCATGGAGCAGTAAGAAACAATCAACTGTTTCTTTGTCATCCACAGAAGCTGAATACAAAACATTAACCAGTGCTACTTGTGAAGCCATTTGGTTGAGGCGCATTGTTGAAGATGTTGGAACACAACAAATACAAGCTACCAAAATCCAGTGTGACAATCAAAGCTCAATTAAGTTGGCACACAATCCACTCTATCATGCCAGATCTAAACATATTGAGCTACACCATCATTTTGTCAGAGAAAAGATTGAGTCTCAAGAAATTGAACTCATATATTATATCACAAGAGAAAATGTTGTTGATGTTTTTACTAAACCTGTTGGAATGATCCATTTTGAGGATCTTAGGAAGAAATTATGTGTTGTCAATAATCCATTTCTGCATTAAGAGAGGCTGTTAGATATAATGCAAAAATATTCGTATGTTTTCTATATCTAGGGTTCTTGTTCAAACAACTCCTATGCTGGTGGATCTGATCCACATTTATTGGATCTAATTTAGTTTATTAGTTTTCTATAAATGTAATCTTTATTCTTGAATACAATTGAGTTGAGTGTTTCTCCTCCTATCTGTGTGAAGCGAGACTTTGTGCTCTGTTGGTTTCCTCCTTGATTTCTTTGATTATACACGGGTTAAATATATATATGATATGAATATAAAAATATGTATATATAAAGATACATGTATATGTAAAGAAATATATGTATATGTAATTTTTTTATTATAGTTATATCATATATATTTAATCATATATGCCCTCACTTGTGTCATATCACACGGATTTATTTTACACTTATTTTTATTTTTATTTTTCTATTCAAATGTTCTTACCTATTGTATTTCTTGTATTATAAAAGGGATTTGTGTGAATCGTGGGGTGGTTATGTTTGCGATTACAGAAAGAGAATCACATGCATCCATTACTAGCAATGAGTAAGTGGAGGGTAGGGGATTTGTTGCAAAGATTAATCAGAATGAAATTGAGGGTAAAACTATGGTTGTAATTTCCACAATAATTGTATCATAAACTTATAACTACTATGTTAGTATTGATTTGGGTAGAGTGTTTCTCCTCTAAGTCATTAAAGTAGGAAATAAGTAGTCTTTGGATCTTCCTGCTTGCATTAGAAGGGAAGAAAATCTTTGAGAGACTCTGGAGTAGATAAAGGGAATATCTTCCATGCAAGTAAATTTTTAAGGATTGTTATGAACATAAATAACATAAATATATAGCTCGATGGGCTAGATCAAGTGGTTGAGTGCTATAAGTTGTGAGAAGAAGGTCTCGAGGTCAAATCTCTGGGTGGCTATACATTGATATATAAGGGCTTCACTTGATGTCCCCATCCAGCTAGCTTCATAATCAGAGCGAGGGGTGAGGCCCCTTTGGGTGGCCCCTGTGATACCTTCCCATGGAAGTAGCAGCACCTTGAGGGGTTTGTGAACCACACTTAAAAAAGACATAATAATAATAATAAATAGAAATAATGAAAATATATGTCTTATCAAAAAGACATTACTATTAAATAAATGACATTTTGTCAAGATATATATAACGGGCCCCAATTGTAATCTAACATCTAATTCATATATTTATATATTTTACTCAATATATTATTATTTTTCTCTAAATGGCTTATTGTATATTCCAGATATTTTGGATAATTTAAGTGTGGAGGAACTTTGTTCGTTTTAAGGATCCACACTTATCTTAAAGTGTACAAACCTTGGTGAATCTTGATAATTCTTAAAATGCCAACTATAAAATGTTTGGTGACGTGTTAGTAAAAATAATCAAATACCTACGGATTTATATAATTTTTAGAAAAATTTGGCAAATTTTTAAGTAAAATTATTGTATCCTATAAAATTTGGGTGAATTGTTTTTGGAAAACAGGAATTTCGTGAATGTTTTTTTGAAAAAAAAAAATAGCTCGTCGGTGAAATATAGCCCCTAAAATTTTCTCTACTTCTTTATATTGAAAAGGGGAAGAGAATGCATGGAGTACTTAGGAGTGATTAGATTGGCTTTAAGAAGAGACCAATGGGTTGGGATAAGTGAAATTAGAGCCTCATTGGAGCTTCCTTCACCTTCTTGGTATCATGGTTTGGCTTTGGGTGGAATTCATAATTAATTCTTACAGTTGCATGGTGAATATCCCTTCAACAACTTGTTTAGTGGACTTCCCACTTCATTTACAAATAAGTGTTCATGCTTGTCTATGTGTAAAATGGTTTATATTGGAACATGGTAATGTATGAATTCAAAATATGCATTGTTATTTTGCCTACTATTTTTTTGTGCATACAAATTTGAAATAGTATTGTTATTAGTGTTTGAATGTAGCCTAATAATGAGCTATGAGAGGAAGGATGAAGTGACCCGATGAAGGAATCTTGATATGTGATATCTTGATATGTGATAGATAACTTCAACACTAGCCTAATCAATAGTGTCATCAACAAAGTGCTCTTCTTTATCTCCATTACTTCCTCTCCATTTAAGCACGTCTACAACTCTTTTGCTGCAATGCCAAGTGGTGTGTTTATTTTCCATAGTATAGCATTTTCATTTCTTTTCCTTGCACCAGAACTTGATCCCTTGAGATTTTACATTTTGGAATACAATGCAAGTTGAATATGTGTTACATTATCACAAATGTTTTTCTTATTCGATAAGTATCGTAATCATTCTCTCTAAACTATGTGATGCATGAGATGAGATATGATTAACATGAAACCTTAAAAATCAATTTCCATGTCATATTTTCTTAATCAACCTAATTCTCTTAAAATTAAAAAAAAATACATATTTTATATGTCAAAACATTCTTAACTAATATTTTTTTATTATATAATTATAATTTAGATTAAAATTATGTTAATTATATAATATAAGAATAAACTACTTATATATACTATATTATAACTAATCCATTTATATTATAATTACTTATTATATTATATTATAACTACTTATTATACTATATTATAACATTCAGAGGGAATTAGTTACATTGGAGCTTTTCTACTTATTATGAAATAATTATCATAATTATTATATGACTATTATATCTTATTATTGTACTAATCACAATTAATATATTATTAATTATATAATAATATATTATTATTGATTATTTGAAGAAAATAATTCTAATTTTAATTTATTAATATTTTTAACTTATCATCTTGTAATTATGAATTAATTTATCAATATCGAAGTGTGATATGGCAATTTCCATAGATAGGCCACTTTTCCAACTAGATTTCCTCTGAGAACATAAATGTCGTGTTGTTGTACATTGTTAACATGCTTTTTAGTAAGACTACATCTTCATCATATTCATCTATTGGTCCTCCAATACCTATAAGTCTAGTCGCCCAAAACCTAAGTTTGTTAACATTATCTATTATGCTTTTCACCTTGTAGCATTTTAAACTCAATTAATCATTGTTTCAGTAACACTTACACATTATGTGTCTTTAAATCAAACAAATCACCAACCATGTTAGATACTTTTTTTAAACAAATATTTGTAGTATGATTACTTCGTTGGTTGATGTATGATTACTTCGTGTGTTGATGTTTGTAGTTTAAACAAATATTTTTATGAGATTGTGTTTTACTTAAGGAAATCGTCATTAATACCTCTAAGGAATCTAGGGAAATCATTTTATTAAAGTTAATGATTAAAGTGATTGCATTTTTAGATTAATTGAGGTTAATTTGGAGAAATACTTAAGTTTTTGGAATCACATATTTAAGTTAATTAAATGAATCTCAACCATTGATCTCAAGTGAATGAGATCTAATCTCAACCATTGGAGTTAGGGTTTTTGTTCATCTCAATATGATAAAAGGAATCCAAGGTGAGAGGAGAAATACACAAGAGAGGCACAAGAGAAACTCAAGCAGTGAGTTGAAGAGAAGAAGAAGGACTTACTTTCCATATTTGGCCAAGAGAGAGATTGCAGTGGATAGAGAAATCTTTCAGGGGAAATGTACCAGTTAGGCAAAGGTCCAAGCAAATCATCGGTTGTACAGTTCATACGGAAGTCACAACGATTAGTAAGATTCGTACGGACAGAGACACAAGTGAACCATTGGCAAATTGCGGTTGTGAAGATAGGTCGTGGGCACATAATGTGTAGGGAACATCTATATCGACATGTCCATAAAGGAACACGTTCGTACATGCCATACCACAACGTTGTATGAGTTGTACGACACAATAGTAGGCATTTGGGTTTGTTGAGAAGTTCTGCAGGTTAGAGGAGGGCATTTTGTTAGGTTTGTTGTTGTATTTTCTCAAGGCCATTTTCCAAGTAAGGGATCCCTTGTAAGCTTGGAAATTAGTGAAAAATATGATTTTAAGCGAAGAAATTCTAAGTGTGTTGTTTTCTTGAGTAGACATGTTTTCCATTATTATTGCTTCTGATAAGAAAAGTTTTGTTAATTAATCCCAACAGTATAAATAAATCAGTAAGATGAAATTTAATATTTGACTTAGGAAAATCACTAGGAGTTTGGTTGTCTAGATCCGGGGTTTAGAAATTTTAACACAGAATCAGAGCTCACACTTTGAAAGGGAAGAATATTGAAATTTATAGCAATAGATCTTGGTGGGGCGTGCTTGGAGGAATAAACACACGGTAGTTATTTTGTTGAGATCTAGTTATGGTAGCAACTAGTCTTAGATTTAAAGACATGTTACATGGGGAATCTAACATCCTATCATGGAAAGTGAGGGTTACATTGTTTTTGAAGGAACATGAACTCTTGGACATTGTGGAAAAGGTGGTGGCTTCACTAGTAGATCCAAATTAGTTGGCATCTCATGAGAAGAAGGATATTAAATCTTAGAGAGTGATCCTAGATGTTGGATCAACTGATTCGTCATGTAGTCGAGAAGACAACGAACCATGCAATGTGCAAATCTCTAGTGGACTTGTTCTAGAGTGATAACATGAACATGAAGATGATCTTGAAAAATAACCTCAAACATGTCTAAATGACCAGATCTGAAAATGTTTTCAATTATATCATGAAGATCACTTAGATACATGATCAAAATGCAACCATTGGGGGAAAAGTAGTTCATGTGGAGCTTGTCAATGTGACATTGAATGTATTCACCAAGCCTTGGGATTCATTCATAAAAGGACTTTGCGCTTGGAAGAAACTCCTCAATTGGGAGATGTTATGGGACGATTGAATCCAAGAAGAGGCTCGGGAGGAGTTCAAGGTACGCAACTGGGGAGGTGGCGATGAGAACTTGGCCCTTATCGGCAAAGAAAAGAGTTTTAGCAATAATAGTAACAGTGAGAGGGAAGCAATAAAACAATTTTTGTTATAAAAAATAATTTTTTATATTAAACAATTCAAATAAACTTAATAATGCATTTACATAATTTGTGATGCCTCTCTGTGCCATCATATAAGACGCACCACTATGTGGTGCCATGTAAAACATAATCCCTAGCACACTCTGTATATAATTGTGTCAGTTATGCACATGATGTCTAATTCTACAATATAGTTTTTATATTATGAATTTAAAACAAAATACTCTATTGCATCTATGTTAATATCCACACCCGAGTACGTAATAAAGATAAACACGTTATCAACCAATGTGATAATGTCTTTCACTCTTGTGTGCATTATATAATAAGTGCATAGTTGACACTCTCTACCTTTAATTATAAAATACATTTTTTCTATTAAAAAGATGAAAAAACAAAACCAGTGTGTTTAGTGAAACATTGATGCCCAAAAGGTTTTATTTTACTATAAAATATAGTATTTATATTAAAATTTGGAAAAAAAACTTAAGAGTGTGTTATATTTAAATGATATTCCCCTATGCTTTTAGACCAGGACATGACACTATTCAATGATTATTTTAGGCTAAAAATACATTACATGCTATCCGGCATTAATGCGATAACTGTCTCACTATGCGTCGTTGAATCTCAACCAGGTTGAAATCCAACCACGCACAGTTCGACGGTCGTTGAATTTAATTCCGAATAGCATGTCATGTATTGTTCACCTTTATTTTAGATCAAAACACATTTTTCAATGATGCTCTTAAATACACAACAATGAAAGTAGATCATCGACAAAACAAACCCCAAAACCAGAGCCCCAACGCCAATACCAATGTACTCCGCTCCAAAGCACGAGGCGATTACTCAACGCCAAACTTTGGTAAAACATTTCAAATGACAAAAATCAAAGCCGTTAGGACCAACTAATATATGCAAAATGATACACATATGACACAAACCTAACAAGTTAATTTATATATTTTAATTAAGTTAGTTTTATTTTTAAAAGTTTTCTCGGTAGTTTATTTAGGATACATTGGAATGATTGAAAAACTTGGAAAATGTTAGTTTTTTTTATCATTGAATAGTGTTTATATATTTTTTAAAGTATTAATTATGTTTATATTGAACTATTTTCAATATTGTTTTTTTGTTTACATATAAAAAAATTTAAATTATGATTTTCAAACTAATTATTAAAACATTTAAAAAATATTTAATACAGATAGACCTACCCTTCATACCAAAACTTAAGAATGGATCAAATAATAATTATAAATTAAAAAAACCCTAGTTGAGATGGCTTAAAAATCTATTTGGATTTTGCATAGATCTTCGATCTTGGACTTTGAATGAAACATAAATAAGAAAATCATAATTAAGTATTAAGCATAATATTTGAAATTTAATTATTAAGACGTGACAAATAAAAAATGTTTATTATATATCGTCACTAATTTACGAATAGAAATTCCAAATTTTTATTTTATCAAAATTTTAATATATATTATTAGCTGTATTATGTAATTTAAAAATGAAAATCCCAATTTTATATTTTATAAATGTTTTAATATATAATTATTAGCTACATAATGTTTTAATAACATATATTGTAGTGTGAATATTCGAATTCTATATTTTAATAACATAGAATGTACTTTGAATATTCATATTCTATATTTTAATAACATAGAGTGTAGTGTGATTATTCACATTCTATATTTTAATGACAAAACATTTTTAAAATGACAAAAGAAAAATTACAAAATTGGGCAATTTGGGTGTGAGTCTAACATCAAAGTCTTTGCCCACAATTTAGGAAAAAGATGTGTTTTTGTATTTTATATCGTGTATTTCAATGACAAATCTATCATCGAAAAGTTAAAACAAATATATTATTACAAACCATCCAAATAGATCTAATTGAGTCGAGAGGCTCTCTACAGCGCAGTATGGGGGAGATCTTGTAAAGTTACGTAACGAGGGAGATCTTGTAACGTTACGTAACGTTATGTAACGTTACGTAACGTTATTTTTATTAATAAAAAATAGTTTTTTTAATTATAAAACAAAATAAATGTCGGCCAGAAAAACAACCTAATATGGGGGAGATGTTGTAATCTTCCTACCTAACAAAACAATAAAAAATAAAAAAATTTAATTATTCCCCCAAAAAATGTGGATCATAAAAAACACACAATATGGGGGAGATGTTATAATGTTCCTACATAACAAAATAATAAAAAAATAAAAATTGAATTATTTGCAAAAAAGTGTTGGCCTTTTAAACAACCCATGGTTTTATTGTATATGGTTTAGGAGGACCGTGCACATGGTTTTAAAACCATGTGCAAGGCCTCCTAAAAAACCCATGGTTTTATCGTACATGGTTTAGGAGGGCCTTGCAAATAGTTTTAAGACCATGTGCAAGGCCTCCTAAACAACCCATGGTTTTAGGAGGGCCTTGCATATGGTTGTAAAACCATTTATGGGGAGATGTTGTAATGTTCGTTCATAACAAAATAAAAAATAATATTAAATATTATATGTTGGCCATAAATAATATTAAATATTAATAATAAATATATTATATGTTGATCTTAAATAAAAAGATGTGTCATTTGGTTTGAATCAAATCAATGGTATATATAGGACACACCAAAGTTGATAGTTCATTGAGTGTAATACTTAAGAAGAGGTTTGCACCTAGAGAGATTTGATCCCTCTCGGTTCTTGATAGAGCCTAGGATTTGGATCTACGCTGGTATTATAAGCAAACTAGGTTCCCTAATAAGATTTTTTAATGGAAAAATGGGGATTCTTAATGCAAGAGGATAATAAGATTAACTCCATCAATACATTTAATGGCTTAGATTTAATAAAATAAATTGTATTTACTTTTATGACAAAATCTAATAAAAGTTAACTTCCTCGTAGCCAACTTGCAAACTCGTGGGTCACATCAAGTGTGGGTAACGCATATCCAATGATCAATATCTACTAATATAATTAAAAGAAGTTGATCAAGGTGGAACTTTGCACAGTCCAAAATGTGAGCCCATTGAAAATAAAGTAGTTTGAACTTTAAAAAACAATTATAATACATTATGATGAATCATATCAATTATGGAACATGACATATACAATTATAATAGGCAAGCATAACA
>LPNX010337460.1:12906-117262 GCA_001517045.1 Pseudotsuga menziesii | reverse complement strand
ACTATGAAACATACAATATAATATCTATATTATAATGAAGGAGGCATGGAATATGACATATACAATATATTATAAAGTATATTATATTAATATATAATTATAATAATATTTATAAATATAATAATATTGGTTGCATAATAATCATGATACAAGTTGATATATTTTTTAAAATGTAACTATGAAACATACAATATAATATCTATATTATAATGAAGGAGGCATGGAATATGACATATACAATATATTATAAAGTATATTATATTAATATATAATTATAATAATATTTATAAATATAATAATATTGGTTGCATAATAATCATGATACAAGTTGATATATTTTTTAAAATGTAACTATGAAACATACAATATAATATCTATATTATAATGAAGGAGGCATGGAATATGACATATACAATATATTATAAAGTATATTATATTAATATATAATTATAATAATATTTATAAATATAATAATATTGGTTGCATAATAATCATGATACAAGTTGATATATTTTTTAAAATGTAACTATGAAACATACAATATAATATCTATATTATAATGAAGGAGGCATGGAATATGACATATACAATATATTATAAAGTATATTATATTAATATATAATTATAATAATATTTATAAATATAATAATATTGGTTGCATAATAATCATGATACAAGTTGATATATTTTTTAAAATGTCGAATTTTGTTTTTACGATGAAAGATATTTAATTTGTTCGATAAGGACAAAATTTAGATGGTGCTTTATAAAATTTGGCTAAATAATGATGTTTATAAATTTTATAGGCATTACCTCTCATATTTTTCTAGGGTGTATAGTTGGCTAGGAATCAAGCTACTTTAAGAAACATTAATTGCGTCGAGAGGCGCTCTACAGCCCAGTATGGGGGAGATCTTGTAACATGATGTAACGTTACTAACATGTCGGCAAAAAATAATAGTGAAAGTGAATATTATGGGAGAGATCTTGTAACGTGATGTAACATTACTAACGTATGTAACATGTCGGCCAAAAATTAATTGTGATAGTGAATATTATGGGAGAGATTTTGTAACACAAAATAAAAAATAATATCACTTTCGTAGCTTTATTTTTATTAATAATTTTTTTTTCTTCTAATAGGCCAAAATAAATGTCGGCCACAAAAACAATCTAATATAAGGGAGATGTGGTAATCTTCCTACCTAACAAAACAATAAAAAAGTAAAAATTTAATTATCCGTAAAAATAAATATGTGGGTCAAAAAAACACAAAATTGAATTATCCGCAAAAAAATGTTGGCCTTGCACATGGTTTTAAAACCATGTGCAAGACATTCTAAACAACCCATGGTTTTATTGTACATGGTTTAGGAGGCTTTGCACATGGTTTTTAAACCATGTGCAAGGCCTTTTAAACAACCCATGGTATTATTGTACATGGTTTAGGAGGGCCTTGCAAATGGTTTTAAGACCATGTGCAAGGCCTCCTAAACAACCCATGATTGTAGGAGGGCCTTGCATATGGTTTTAAAACCATGTGTGAGGAAATGATGCAATGTTTGCTCCTAACAAAATAAAAAATATTATATGTGGGCCATAAATAATATTAAATATTAATAATAATAAAATTATATGTGGACCTTAAATAAAAAGATGTGTCTTTTGGTTTAAATCAAATCAATGGATACCTAAGAAGAGGTTAGAGATTTGATCCATCTCGGCGCTTAATAGAGCTTAGGATTTGGATCTACGCTGGTTTATTACCATTTGTTGTGGTTATGAAAGGTCTATCTCTCTTGAAAGCTTTTCCATAAATTGAGGATCATCCTTTTGTCAAAAGGATTACATAGGAATAGATAGATAGAAAAAATAGTTGGGCATTTTTCAATGGAGTCTCTCAGGACACCTTAGTCATTAGAGGAGTTTGTTGCATTGTGTATTTATCTGATAATAATTGGATCAAATGCAATGTTGGTTTAGTCCTGAGCACCAACAATAGAGATGAACTTATGGCTTTCAAATTTGTTATGTTGTTGGCGTTATCCAAAGGTACTGACAGATTATAGCTTTTCAGAGACTGAAAGTTGGTGATTGATTGGCTCCATATGAAAATATCCCCCAAAAATTATCTTCTGAAACCAATATGAAGAATTGGTTCATATAGTAAGCATGTTAAGAGTGATAACATGTACACATATATAGAGAGAACAGAGCATGATAGTTGATACACTATCCAAAATGGGCCTACAGGTAAATAATGGCATTTGGCACAATCAGATGATACTTGTGCAACACAATCCAAGACCCCATCCAAGTTGAAAATAAATTCTTACAAATTTCAAAACAATATGAGAAGGCACACAACATAAGGAGTAAAGATACATTCTAACTAGGGTCATAGATGCATTTCCATGATACTATGTTTTTATAAGTTGAAGCAAATCACAGAGGATGCCAAAGATCTACTCCTTTTATGAATTAATTGGTTGCTTTTTGCACATATAGAATGTATACATTACATTATAGGCTAACAAATACTAAAAAAGTATGTTATATGTTTACAATATTTTGTAAAGGCTTTACAAGTTTTTTAAAGAAAAGATATTATGAAAAATACAATTATAAGTCATATGAAAATGCATATAAAATCATAAATTTTTAACTTATTAAAAACTATAATCATAAAAATATTTTGATTAATTGACATTGACTAAAGTAATTTTAAGTTAAAAAAATCTCATTTCTATAGTCCACTACTTTTTTCCACAAAAAAAAATGATATAAAGCCACATTTGCTCATGTCTAAGCCTTGCATGAAAAGAGTAGTAGATATCACACAATACCAATTATCTCTCTGCAAAATAGTTTTTCATAGTTGTACATCAAACTAAGTCCATAAAGAACTGTCGGTAAATGACAAACCAAAAGACTACTAAGCATCATTACTTTTATCCACAATATTTCCAATTAAAATTTCCCCACATTGTCAAAAATAAAATCACAGGGTAATCTGAAGCATCCATCAAAAGGGCATAGTAATGTGGGGCAACCGCAATCCCCAACCAATAACTCTATCAAGTGGGAAAAGCTCGTGAGATTCGAGCACGAAGGAGTACCTTCAATGATCCATGACATTTTCCTTTAACAAGTTGTACCATTCGATCCCTAGCAAGCGCCAATGCAGAGAAGCGAGCCCTTAAACATTGAGGGAAAATGGAGTGACACTGAAAAATACCACTTTGGGACCAACCCATTAGACCAGAGCAATTCAACTTCCAAGTTCTAATATGATAGCGATACAAACTAGAACCTACACCAATAATCGAACTCAGACTAGACGTATAACTAGACTTTACATATGATGTGGAAGAATGAACCCCCTCCTCAAATTCATCCTACTCAACCAAAGGGGGCAACTCCAACCCGTAGGTGGGAGGCACAACCAATAAAGAATCACACACATGGACGGTAGGAGAATATGGACTACGCTCCTCGATCCGTCGTCCACTACACAAAAGAGAAGATGGACTAGAGGTTGAAGGTACGCTCAACTTCAAATCCACCGAGGGGGAGTGAGGAGGAAAATGAAAATCACATGCCCCACCACATATGTGGGAGATGTGAATCCCCATGGACATCATCCAATGATTCAACTGCCACAACATCTTGTAGGACACTCAAGAGCTGGAGGTCTGTAGCCGAATTTGAGACAGAATAACAAATGGAAGCCATGTTAAAAGAAGGGACCACCTATGGGAATATTATAAACCCAATTCATAACTTAGGATAAAATATTTAATCATTTTTTATTAAATTCCTACGTACTAGCCTAGATAGTTGGCATCTACTTGCACCACATGCTCAACTCTCGTCATATATACCTCGAGAGCACTTTTATCCTAATTCTGGTTTGATGCTGTCTACTTTAATAACTGCCAGAATTAGCAACTGCGTCTTCTTGCAGATTCTGTCTTTATTATGCTTTATTCCAACTTTTTAGTGGATAAGGTAAAGCTAGTCAACTAGCAAACTGCTATCTCTTGTTTCCAACACATCCTCCATGATTTTCTCTCCATATTCTAGGATTAGCATGTTTTTCCATCACTCTTGACAACTCACTCATGATTTAGCTAATCCATGAGGTCCTTGATAGAGTTGGAAAGTGCTTTCGCCACCTATGGGGGTTTATCATATTTAGTAAGCCTGATTTATGAGCTAGCATGAGTTGTCTTCCACCAACTCAATTTTTCTTTATAAGGATATATTACTATTGTAATAATCAACAATTCATTTGATCAATAATACTTGGAAAGATATTGGATCACTTCTCTTGTATTCAGTCTCTTTATTCTTCTCTCAATTTTCCTTGTGCATACTTGTGAGAATTATCTTGTAGCAAGACCTACCTCTTATGCTTCTTCTTTGCATCCTGACTCTTTTTCTAATGGTATCAGAACTGTAATTTTTACACCGCCAAATCTATAATGGATCCATATCCAAATTGGTGTGGGAGATGAGTAGCCCTTATGTTGTCGTCCTAATAATATTCTATTGCAACATCATGAAGCAGACACGATACCTGGAGGTCTATGGTTGGAGTGATGGAAAAATAAAAAAATTAGAGCCCCATTGAAAGAAGGGGCTAACAAATCCTTAATGGACCCATACCCCGACTCCCCAGGGTCCACATAAATCGACCGTGGAGGAGCAGGTGGCACTTCAGGTACTAAGCGCGGCAATCGAACAACAAGAATTGCAATATTAGGTGTGTCCCTAGTTGCATAAGAAACCTTGGGGAGGAAAGATGATAAAAGGGATAAACCCGACACCTCTAGAGTAGATGCCTTTGACTCATCCACATCATGCACTGAATGAGGAAAATCCAAAACCCCTCCTCTACTGGACTACAAACTATAGCGGGAACTGCCAGAGGAAGATCAACGAAGTGACAGAAAGGCATTGTGAAATATTTAACAAGATGGCCATACCTATGAAATCTAATGTAGAGAAAGGGAACACCAACATAATCCAACTTATTGATGTAGGACATGTCACCTTTCCAGATGGTGATTTCAACAACCAATCCATCCCTTGAATCTATATTAAATCTTGATCACAACATGCCAAAGAAATAACTACAGTGGATTGAAATCTCATATCCGCTTTGATGAAATACCTAATACATTACCCAACATAGCAAATATTTGCTCAGTCCAGAGCTCCAACGGAAAACCGGGGAGAAGAACCTAGATGGGTTTGGTGTAATTTTGCGCATGCCTAGCATGGAATAATTGTGTCCATCATTTGAGATTAATCACCATTGATCCCCCAGACCAAACCTATACCAAAGTAGTACAAACATCCTCAGAATTGATGAATGTGGCTCCCACCCATCCCTTTTCCAAAACGGTGCAATCCGGTGAATAATCGATCACACGGGACCAATGTGCAACAATCCACTCCAGGGTTTTGTGACCCATATTCCTCCCTGCAAATCTACTGACCAAAGTGGTATCAGAGAGAGAAACAACTTACCTCATGGTGACATTCTCACCAAGCGCTAAGTTTGTTTGTATGCTCTTAACACAAAATTTAGAAACAACTTGGGAAGAACCGCCACGCATCATTGACCCATAGAGTATCCAGCAATTATGACTGCAAGGAATACAAATAAAAAATAAAGAGAGGGTCAAAACACAGTCATATTATCTACAAGAATTGTAGAGGCTATAGGATAGAGTCCATTTCTCCTCACCAATCTAGCAACAAAAGTTAGAGGCCCAATACCCAAAACTAGTAGAGAGATAATAAAAACAACTCGAACCACCCCACATAACAAGAAAGGAGGTAAAAAAGTTGAATACCAAGGGTCCATACCACAGCTTAAAGAGAGCACTTAAATTCATGAAGCTCTGATCAGGAGCCATGACCCATGAAAATAACCATGGTCGCCGCACAGTGAAAACCCTCATAGAGAAACTATGGCCGTCGCACAAAGAAAACACTCATCCAATACGATTTGTTAGGAAAATTTTGAGAGGCCATGGACACTACTTAAAATAGAGACTAACAACATAATATGCAAGAGGCCATGCCAAGTATAAATGAGAATATCCTCTTATGAGATAAAAGTTTATTCATTTTCTATTTCGTATCAATAAACATTCCGAGAGAGCATGAGAGAAAGTTGACAAGGGAGTGGGGCTCCTTTAGAGCGTGTCTAATTTCTTGCAGCATCACAAGTTTTTTCCTAGTAAAGTCTAATACAGTGAATCGATATAACACTTATAGATAATGTCTTGTCACATTGTCATGGAGCCGAGTCCACACAAAGTAACTACATGGCTTAAAATTATAACCTATTTTATTCAAACTCCATTTTAATCACTAGTGTAGTTACTTAACTTGTGGTTGGTGAATAAGAATAGGTCACAAGTTATTTATGATTTGTTCTTAATGCATAGTTGTAATCACATGTTTTCTATGTCTCAATTAGTTGTTATCACCCCACTTCTAGTTAAATGGGTTGTGTGCCAAGAACTATGTGTTATCTATGTGTTAACTATGAGTTATCCATGCATCAACTACCGGTTATTGTTTATATATATTTTTTTATAGTTGTTTATTTCGAATTTGGAATGACAACCATAAAATCAATTTGGACAGTACACGTGTCTCATTCTCCTGCAATATAAGAAAACCATACTTGCTAATCCACCTCAAATTCTAAAATATAAACACTTGTCAATGAAATAACCTACTATATTTTAAATTGGTTTAATATATTTGACTTATTTCATGCCAAGTTTGAGATCGATTTGATTTGGTATTAATATTATTAAGGATATCATTACCATATTTTATAATAATAAAAAATGAATTTAGTGTTTTTAATCAAATTTCCAACACTACCATGTTTAAAACAACAATCTTTTAATTATAAAAGTCCTATAAATATAGAGTGAAGAACATTCAGAGAATGAAAATGTGTATTTCCTTAGTGTCCCAAGAAAAATGAACTTAAATAATATCAAGTTAACGTGGTAATTCACTAGGCATGTAGAGAACCACATAACAAAGATCAAGATCTCATTAATTTTCATGGGGGGCTAAAATGTTTATTTCCGTATATTAAAGAATTTATTGATGAAAACACAAAGAATTTAAGAATAAAAAATATATATCCAACTCACACAACTTTTAAGCTCCCACGATCATGAAGATACTAGGATTATCACTCAAATCACTTATTAATATAAATAGAAAATGGAAGATATTGGAAAAAAACTTCAACAATTTAAATAAGAATGCTAAATTTTCTAAATTCGGGTGTCAAAAGGAGGAAGCGACGTTGAGCTCACTCTCCAAATTAGATGAATTTAATTTACAAAATTTGTAATTTTATTATTTGTTTGGCAATTTTAAGTATAAATATAAAAAATCTAATGATACTAAAACCTCCCAATATATATACTCTTTAAAATTTAACAATATTTTTACACATTTTGAAAATTCCATAAAAAGTCATGACAATTATGTGATTTAATGAACCTTTGTACCATAACCGAGGTCCAAGGATGAGAGGTGGAGTTAGTAAGCTTCTAAGTGAAATCATGAAAATGAGTCCCACTGATGTTTAAAGGATAGTCCAGGCTTTGTTATATGTTGTTATGTCTCATAGTAGGAATGTTTTTAGCTATTTTCTTTAATGGCTTAGTTCTCTATTGTTTTTCTTAGGTTTCAAAATATAAAGCTCTCAAGACTCTTATATATGGTTGGCCTAGTTTTCATGTGGATGGGGTAACCACTTGATTGACGTATTAAATGTAAATTGCTTTTAAAAAATTGAAATTAACATAAATTAAAGGAGTAAACTACTTAACCGACCATTTGCACCGATCGGACGACCTGGCTTGCGTGAGCGATCACATCCAATGTTGCCGGTCGTCCGATCGGTGCAAATGGTCAGGCAAATAGGTCAATACTAAATTAAATCTCTACTTTGCACCTTCCATTATATTGAAGTGGAAATTACAAATAAATTTTATCTTAAAAATTAATTTAATTAGAATATAAAAACTAAATATAAATAATTAGAATATAAAATTAAATTAATTAATTACAATATAAAATTTACAATATTTTAGTCAAAATAATGTTAAGTTATATGTAAAAAGTTTTGATAATAAAATTTAAAATAAATGGTTTGATTAATAATTATATTAGTTTTTTTTGTAAGTTAGTGTTCACATTATATCACAGAAATAGGTACATAAAAATGCAGAGTAGTTGGGCCTCTCATCATGATAAAACAACCTAGATTGTGAGTTTTCATGCCTCTTCAAAGGAGAAAACAATTAGTTATCAAAATAACAGTTTGATATCTGTGGTAAATCGTGATCTTGTCCATAGCTAGAAAGACAAAAAGGAGATTAACGACCACTAAACTATCTATCAAAAGAGCCAAAGCATGTTACAGAGCTATACCCAAACCCTATTAAAGAGAAGACCAGACAAGAATAAGACACTACTTGATAGGTGGTCCAGTGCATGAACATGTCGTGGGAGCAGGAAGCTTGTCCTCAACCTTGACGTCGCTCGGGTGCTTCGAGTTGATTCCACTAGTGCCAAACACAACACATGTGTCATCATTCTTTATTTCCTTTACTGCACTAGCCTAGTTTTCTTACTTGACACCATCAATCGTTGCTTCTACCTCACCGTGAGTCCTACCATCCACATATTCTTCAGAACCCCGATGAATTTTCCCATCAACTCCAAAAGAGCTTGAACCATGTCACAAAGATCCAAAATTTGAATTTGTTTGTCTTCCTCCTCTTCATGGATGTCATTGCGGATGAGGAGAAGAAAATCAGTCATCATTGCAAGATGTTAAGGT
The DNA here is from genome assembly GCA_001517045.1 of Pseudotsuga menziesii. Lineage (NCBI taxonomy): Eukaryota > Viridiplantae > Streptophyta > Pinopsida > Pinales > Pinaceae > Pseudotsuga > Pseudotsuga menziesii. The sequence continues at coordinate 108,360 of LPNX010337460.1, read as the reverse complement.
AGACCAGTATCACCTGTGCATTGAGTAGGAATGTGGAGACCATGGCCTCTCCTACCATGGTGACCATGGCGATCCATGTCATTGGCTTTCTCCCTGTGATCCTCACACCTTGAGACCATGTTAGAATTCAAATTTGTTTAGCGTAAACGAAATTCAGATATCCCACCACATCAAGAAAAGCCGAGCATCAAGGATGAGAAATAAATGAGCTTGGAATCGTGCAAAGGAGTCATTAAACAACAATTGCTAAGATCGAAGCAAGAATTATTCCATCTAAGCTGGTATGCCATATCATTCTACATTGTGAGGGAAGAAGTTAATGCCATTAACGTTGGCATCCTTGCAACCATGGCAAGAGCTATCCATTGAGCTATCAGAGTTGCTCGCTCCTTAAGACAAAAAATCCCACTAGGGAAGAGGTGCCAAAAAGGAAGGACTAGGAGCCTAGCTCCAACACATAGCTCTAAAAGAGCTGAAATACACCTTTCGTGTCTGTAAATCCATCAAAAAATTTAGAGAAGGAACCAAATCCAGGAGCCAAATCCAGGGCCTCTTTTGATAAGCAATCATCTCGCTAATTGTGCTCTCGATAAGTATGTCTGATAAATAGGCTGGAAAAGAATGACATCAAGCGCTTGATATCCATACACCAGTGTCTCAAACAAGGAGAATCCAGCGAAGCAAAGTTGTTTGCCCAATTTATAATGACTGTTGAATCACCAAAAATATTCATCGAAGGGATCCCCATGTCTTTTTCCACAGCTAACAGTGCCCATAGAGCCAAGAGATCCACTCTAGTGTTTGTACTATTACCATAGCCCATCATGAAGTTAAAAGAGTGAGATTCGTTCAGATCCATGTAAAATCCCGTCCTGCCTTTGCAACCTGTAGCAGCCTCGTCGAAGAATCCACATGGGTAAACCAGGGTCGGTCTAGTACCCACAATCCTAAGATTTGGATTTTTTGTTGGAACATGATAAAACTGCATAAAGTAATCCACCTGGTGAATCACGCTGAGTATAGAGGCCTTCTTCCCCTCGAAAATACTAAGATTGTGCCCTTTCCAGATACACCAGACTACAAAAAGTGAAAGGTAGTTGCACTCTGTGTGTAGTGCATGTTTATAAAACCATCGGTCCAAAAAGGTTCTGAGTGTGCAGTCCAGTGAAGGAGGCTTCACTAGGTATTGATCACAGAGACTGACAAGAACTGATTTAATAAAGGAGCACTCTATGAAAATGTGTTGTGCTGAATCCTCACCTAAATTGCAGAGCACACAACGACTAGGCCCTATCCAACCCTTTTTTTTAATATTTTCCCGGGTTAAAATTCTATTCTCAGTATCCACCCAGATCCAAGTCTTCTGCAGATAACTAGTACCCATGTGCCCCCATCAACAAATTGCGAGCTTGATGCAGAGTGGATATACCATAGTCCAATAAGTAATCTCGAAGATATAGACAGAGCAAGGGTTGAGAATCAGTGCCAATAATGGGGTTAGACCCAATGAGTATATCCTGGTCATTACCCACCTGCCAAGCCAAACAACTACCGAGCCAAGAGAGTGTGTTAAGGAAGCCATTCCAGAAAATAGATGTGCCTCTAATAGAGAAATGCTTATTCTTGAGCCAAGACACCACAAATCTATTCTTTAAGTATTTTGTGATGGTCACATGATGCCATATACCTGCTCCATGAAGAGCCAACCATGGGCTTTTTAGTCTCAGAGATATGGTGAACCATACAAGACTTTTTATACCCCATCCACCTGAGTCAGTGGGCCTAGAGAGTATCTGCCAGTCCATAAGGTGGTATTTTTTCCTGTCACCCGAAGAGCCCCAAAGGAAGGACAAGATGAGCTTTTTGAGCCTGTCAAGAATCGATCTTAGAATAGGAGCCAGAGCCAACCAATATACTGGCATGTTGGTCAATACAACTCTGACCAGAACTAGCCTTCTTCCTAGAGAGAGGAGCTTGTGTGCCCAGTGCTGTATCCGCCTTTCAAAGTTATTAACCAACCATTACAATGAAAATAAAAACATTTAGAAGTACTCTTTTGCTTGTTCATGATCCACTATCATTGGGATTGTTGTTTGAATCCATGTTCTATTTTTTTATTGCAGCTCCAAAGACTTGTTTTTGAAAGATGTTGATGTTGTTGTATACATTTTATTATTATTTTGTTCGTATCACTTAGAGCTATTGAAAGAGAAAATGACTATAGCAATGGAAATAATCAAAATTCTAGGTTTACTTTTTGTTGTCCTTTTTTTTATTAGTATTTTAATTTTCTTGCTGAGTTTTTTTTTAATCAAGCAGGTAGAAGATGTTAACAAAATGAAAGCAAAATGTGTTATGGTAGAAGATGTTGACAAAATGCAAACAAAATGTGTTATAGTGAATTTTTATAGTTGTATTGCAAGAATAAAGATGCACAAGCAAGGATTGCAAATTGGCACTTTTTAAAAGTTGGTTTTGAGAAAAAACTATGTTCGCTGATACAAATAGCTATAATTTGTTTGCTATAAAGCAGCTGGTTACTACTTATGAACATGATAACTAAAAAAATATATCTTGCTGCAGACATGTGCAAAAAGCATTGAGCAAGAATTGCATGTGTGCATTGATGATTGCAAATTGTGGAAATATTATTCGTGCAATGATGAATGCCTTTTATTTGCATTTGTGTTTATAATATATTGACAATTAGAAGGGTTGCAATAGAAATGATCATTATTATTTTATGGGCGTGTCCAAGACCATAACAACTATTGCTATTGAGATTTGTAGAATTAGCATTGAACATATAGAAGTATTGATATAGCAAATAGCATGCGTGGAAAGGATAAGTGCATCAAAACAATTTTCCAGTGTTCATTTGACAATACATAAGGATATTGCAGATGAATTTGTCAATATTGTAACTATGTTGCATGTAGCAAAAGTGCAAACTTCATTGCTGGCAAGAATCTCTAAATATTTTCAAGGGGATTGAGAGACAAATAGCATGGTGGTTTGTCCAGTAAGCTTCGGATATTTGGAATTTGAGATTGACAAATTGCAATGTTGTCCAAAAGTGGTCAAGCAAAGAGCCAAATGCAATTGTTTCTTTTGTCGTATGCAATTTAAAATTGCGGCTCTCCATGAAGAAGCGAAATTTGTTTTGCTCATTGCAATGTTGCAACATGTCAATGTTAAAGTCACCAACAATATTCATTTTTATAATTGTATTTTATGATGTCAAGAACCATGGAATATAGTTCTTGAAGCGATGCATGTGGGGCAACATAGACATTTGATATTTCGACCAATTTGTTGTTAATTTGGAAGTGTGAAGTTGCTTCGATCAAGTTTGTTGTATATCTGTCTTGTTTGACAGGAACTATGTTTTTCCTATAACATGTGAGAACACCATGTATCTTGAACATACACTGATAGCAATATTTGTTTTCAAGGAAGCTATTAGTTGGTAAATGGTTTGTATGTGTTTCTTATAGGAAGATGATATTACTTTTCATCAAACCATGTTCATTGAAAATATTGACAATGTGTAATGTGAGACTTCTCATGTTAAAGAAGCATAGAAGCAAGTGGTATTTGCTTTCCATCGACAAGAAGCCACATTGAAATTGCAATGAAGCTTGATTTTGCAGCCTATCTATTTCAACAGAAACTTTATATGAGATGAAAAAGTTTTGCAAGTGTAATTTGTTTATAAAGTATAGGTTCTTTCTGTATCTAACAAGTGATAATGCATCATATACTAGTCCATGTTGGTTAACACAATTTGCATTGAATGCCAGGGCATTCATTGTGAGTCCTTGTGACTTATGTATTGTACATGCACATGCCAAACGAATGGGGAATTGTTGTCGTAGAATGTGCTTTTTGGTTTTTCATGCAATTTGCCTCGATATTCTTGTGATAGGTGTCCATGTGCATGAAATATATTTTTCAAAGTGTTCTTGCATATTTGCTAGTTTCATTGATCCAATTGATGGTGATCTAAATTCAATCCATATTATCTCAAGTTTGTAGTTTGTGTGCTCCTCAAAAACTCCCTTCACACCATTGAAAAGACCTTCGTCAATAGTAATGTTTCCTCCAACTAGTTCAACAAGCATATCTTGGTTTACAACAATTGTAGATGGAAAATCCATTTTGTCATTTTGATGGAAGTTCAATTATGTTGGGTCAATTTTCTTGTCAATTGATTCAAGTGCTAACATCTTTATGTTATGCTCATCGACATATTTGTTTATATAAAACAAATATGAAAATGTTGGGTCCTTTGGTGCCAGTCTATGACAATGCTTGTTTAAGAAGTCAATGTCATGGTTTGTCTACGAACATGTTCTAATTTTTTCATTGCAGAAAATGACATCAAAGTTTCCAAACGATAAATTAGGAGTGTGCATAATTTCTCTTATCCTTTTTTCAATGCGCCATAGCATCCGTGCACCAATCAATGGCACTTCGCCTATTAGCAAAGGCAATAGTTGTTTAAATTCTTTATTCAATAGATCCATTGAGTTAGAACTTAGTGGGAGCATGTTTGATAGTGTTAAAGGTAGATGAAGTGTTGAATGCATAGTAATGCCATCTGCATTATGTGCACCTCATCTAGTAAATGAAACTATGATGTTTTTTTTCTTTGGAGGATTAACTTGGAGGTCCTGGTTGTAAAATTGTAGTAAACCATGATAGATTCCTTTTGTAACAAATGTTTTACTTGTGCCTATGCATCTAGTCAAGAACAAATGGATTGGAATCATTGGATTATTTTGATTTCTCATAATGATCTTTGTTGTTGATTGTTGTTCTTTGTTAATTTTTTTCCTAATATCATAGTAGGCTTATTTGCTAATGATGTAGGGTTGTTTAATAGTTTCAAATGTATTATTAGAACTAGATCAATCTTTTAGAAGAGATTTTGTGCATAAGATTATTTCCAATGTCATACCTATCACATGTAGTAGAGCTATTTTTCTCTTGTTCAAGTGTGTGGATGCTAAATGATGTCTCATATCTAGAGTCGATGTTTTAGACGCTATGTCAATGTCAACCCAAGTTGTTTTTGATGTAGCTATGAAACTTTTCCTAAATTTGCTCGATGAACATTTTTTGTGGTAGATATGCTTCTACACGGGTCTGATAATGTTTCTTGCAGATGTTTTCATTTTCTATGAACAGTGCAAATAGCATTGTATTTTCTCTATAGTAGTTTTTTGGGTCCTTATGCTCATTATAGTGAACATAACGTATGGTAGCATTGTGATTTCTTTTTCTAAGGAAAGAATTAGAGCATGTGTAATAAGAGTCATACTAAACCAAATATATATGTGCAAGTTCTATGGACCTGCAATGTATTTTTTAATAAGCGAGGGATACATAATGTTTTATGAATCGTCTGAATAATGTTGCAATGTATTTTTCAATAATTGAGGGGCACATAATGTTTTTTGAATTGTCTGGTTCTTCTATCATTCAATCATGTATTAATGAATATTGTTTTCCTTGAGCTTGAGTACAATGGAAAAGAAAGGATTATATAGATAGCTTGTCGAATGGACATTTGTTGCATATTGAGAAGTGCATTTCCAAGCTTGTGAATTATTTCAATTTTCTCGTCATTTTCAAGGAAACATTGTTCCCTTTTTATTAAGGTGGATTACATTGTGTGGTTCATTTTTGTAACATAAGAGATACAGTATGTTGTTGTAGCATAGGCATCCAAGATGAATTGTGCATCGGTATTTGTATGCCACAAAGATGGAATTTGTTTGGAAAAAGCATTGATCCATACATCAGATCGATGCTTTTAAGGAGTAAAGTAGGGTGCAATATCACTGAGCACGCAAGAAAAATGTACTCTTCTCTTGTTATGGTGAGGTCTAAAAGAAACATATCAAAAGAGATGTTTTTAGAGTATCTCTTACGCTCCATAACCGAGAATAGTTCCTTTGCTTTGTTAATGATTTTGATATCATGGTTTTCCGAAGGATGTAAAATCAAAGTTTTGTCCATTGGAAGGAAACAAATGTTATATCTGCAAGTAGAGTGGGGATACTTTTTTTCAACTCTTTGCGTGGTGATGTATTTGGATGTTGTCCAGTTCATTTGTAAGAAGCGAAGAATCGGAGGATAGGTATGTATCAACAAACCTTGTGTTAGTTTTTACTAGATTATAACAATATAACTTAATGACAAATAAACATTAGGATCTCTAGAAGAAAGACAAAGCACAAAAAAAGAACACAAGAATTTATCCTGGTAAACCCAATCGAGAAAAACCCAACAAACCTTCATATAGAGATGATATCTTTAGAGAGCAGAGAGAAGAAAAGAGAGGCAAGTCTCTCTAAGATATAACACTAGAAAATACACCTTCTAATTATAGTAGTGAACCTCCTTATACTAGAGTGAACTTGTTGTGAGTGTGTAACAAATGAGGAGGGTTGCCTCCTATTTATACTGATTTTCCAATTGACTTTTTACTGGAGTCAACCTACCTTAGGGAAATGCAAAAATAATTTTACTTCTATTCTTTTCTTATGTATTCTTTCCCCAGGGTTTACATTGATTCTTTCTAGGGTTTACATGAGTAACTACATTAGTATAATCTCTGTTAGGAGCTACAAGGAAATACAATATAAGTGCAATAAAAATAACTTCTAAAGTTCCACAATTTCCAACACTCCCTCTCAACAAGAAAGGTATTCTTCAGATATGGTCTTCATCGACATCACGAACATTTGGGTCTCTTATGTACATCTCATATGTCTCGATCATCTCTATACATATTGTTGTGCAGGACATTACACCCTTGTAACCTAGGGTCTGGGGTTACCAACTTACTACTAACTTGCAGACAATCAACTTTTACAAAGAATGGAATGAGAATAGGAAGAAATCTTGGCTTACCCAGTTTACGACGGTTGATCCAAGCTTGGTCTTTGTTAGAAAACAACACCGCAGAGCAATAACAAATATACAGTTAAATCAATAAAAAGATGCAAAACACATTAAAACATTACAGAGAGACACAGATATAACGTGGTTCACCCAAACGATGGGCTACGTCCACAAAGAAATTGCCAGTCCTTTTATTACAATCTAGAAAGATGAAGGGATACACCCTACAGCAAAACCACTGCACTTCCTCTTCACGCTCTCACAGCCTCTCTTCCAATATAATACAATACCATACACAGTCGTGTTACAATGCTTTCTTTTATAGGGGAAATACCATGGGAAAATAATACGGTTAACCCAATACCATGGGTCCGCAAAACTATTGGCCAACACACATCCCAAAAAAATTTCTTGGGGGCTCCGCCCCCGAACCCTAAGGCAAGGGGAATGAGTGTACAGTACACCTGGGGTACAAACACAATTGAATATTATCTCTGGATCTGGAAGATCAAGCTCCACAACTAACAAGTCTTCTCTCGCTCCAATCTTCTCCAAAGCCTCTAAGGATGCTTCTTTTCATCTACAAAGAGCCAATTCTTCAAGAAATATCTCACACATATATATATCAGAGATTAGATGAAAAGCATATTAATGATATAATTAAACATATTCATTAAACCAATATACATGAGATAAACACAATACAAGATTGGAAGAAGAATTCTCTTTATTAACAAATAATGAATAGGTAAGAATACAACCTAGCTTTTGACACAAGGACTCCTCTGCAACCAAAGGACTTTGAGTTCTGATGCTCCAAGATTCTGAAGGTATACCACCAACATAACTTTGCTCTCCAAATATTGATTGATTAGCCCCATCCCAAGGCCTCTATTTATACTTTGGGAAATAGAGAGGTTTCAAAGGTTAGGATGGTTGAGACAGTTGGGATAGTTATGGATTAAGACCCGACTAATCTCATCTAATCATGATTTATATTTTTTAAGGTCGAATTAAGGTATACGCGAGTATTAATATAGGCAAGGTGCGTATGATACACGGGTTTCTCAAAGGGAACTCGCGTGTTCAAGGTATACGCGGGTTGCAATGCACATAATCACGTATGACACGCGAGTTGCAATGCACATAGTTGCGTATGCAACCCAAAACTCAGAATAAAAATATATAAAGCTGGTATGAGGATAATGCATCAAAATTCATGCACATATATAGTGTTTTGGCCACTTCAATCCTAATTTATCCTTTTGTGTACCGACATGATGAATGTCAGCACTCGGACGGAGAAGTGCCATTTTGGCTGATAACAGATGCCCCCTAAGGTGTGAGGTCAGAGGGAAGCGATGGCTGAAATACATTACAATCTTTACCTTTGAGAACTTAGAAGTCCAAGGAAGAAGAGGAAGTACCTGAAACAAATACATATCAATGTCATATACAAAATCATATCGGAGGATGCCATGTTCAATATACTAGAACACTAGCTCCTTTACAATATTTGATTACATCATATGATACGGATACAAGACCACGTATATTACAAAGGTGGATCGAAGCCACAATATACAATGATGAGTCTTCAAAATATGGAATCTATGTAGGTGAACACAGCATAAACTTGCGCAACTTAGGTTATAGATGTGAACCTAAGGTCTTCATCAAAATACAAAGGAATCAGTACAATCTAGGCCATGTGAATAGATGTGTTGAAGTCAAACATGGAAAGGATTCAACAGATTGTCAAGCAATAGGTGGAACTGACAACTGAAGCAAAGGAGTTCACCAATGATGACAGTGAATCCTAAGGTACCATCGTCAAAACTCTAGGTCTTCGTCTTCAGGAAGTGCTAATGAGAAACAATATTGTGATGAGGAAGGAAATAGATCCTCCAACGAATCACAAGAGTGACTAGGAACTGGATAAGGGAAGGTAGACACAAATTATATTTAGATAGATAATGATGGAATCAGGATAATAATCAGATGCAAGGATAAATCCTTGAATAGTGAGCACGACACAGAGATGACCCAAGGCAACTTTTAACTTTGCAGATAAGACAACTAGACTTATATGTCATGTAGGAGACATGATCAGATTCCCCATGTAAAAAGGACAAGTGGAGGAGTAAGAAGCTCGAAGTGGTAGCTGAACTGAAAGTGTACATTGAGACATGAGTATCGGAAAATGCAAAGAGTGTTATGTTCAAGGAAGACATGCTACCACCGTATGTAACCCAAAAAGAATACTTCTTCCTTATCTTTCCTGTTAAATTTTAACGAGTCCAAGAAATTCAACTCATGTCTCTATTCATTTTTGTCAAGCTTGAAGAGGGGAGAGAATAATGCTTGATAATGTCACTGATTCGTGGAATTTAGGAGCCCGAACTAGTACATGCTCGTTCGTGTTTTCATATTTAAAGAGTCTAAAAACTCCAAAGAAGACTCCACGGGGGGTCCTTTTTTGTCCAATTTAGTCTCCTAAGGCTGGAAAAGTATAAAAAATACCAAGGAAGAACTCTCTTATCTTCCGAAGAAGAAAAGGCGCACCTTTTTCGTACTTAGTCAGGGAGGTCCGAAAAAGGTTGAATTACCACCTACCCAACGCTCTTTCAAGAGCAGCTTATAGCTTGAGTTTTACGAGTGTGAAGGAAAGAAAGATCACTCGAAAAGATCCATTTGGTTATGAGGAATGGGGCTTACAATAGTAAACTCGATGCTTAGTTCTTAGTGTTTAACGAGCATGACAAAGACATAAAGTACACTCGGAATATTTTTCATGTTTAGGTCTAGAGCATGAAAAAGAGAAAACTAAGCTCATACCGGGTGCTCCTTTTCCGTAAGTTCTGAGTCCCTTGGGTCCAAAAAAGTGATAAACCTATGCCTGAGAATACTCTTCTCAATTCCGTAGAAAAGAGAGCGATCCTTTCTCGTATTATTCCACATGGTCCGAGAAAGTGATAACCTACCACCAATGTGGATGCCCATTTACATATTCTTAATGAGCCTGAATGGACAAGTTTACTCGGCAGTCAAGTCTATTTTGAGGAGTTAGACCTGGGCCTAAAGAAACTCCATAAGGGTGGGGAGCCTTATAAAGGGGATATCTTGTAAAAAGAGACCAAAATGAGGCTCAATTTGGCATGAAAAATAGCTAAGAAGGCTCCCCTAAAACCTATGACAAATGTGGCATGAGTACCAAAAGACAATCAATGTGTTCTAAACTAGGGTACTCATGGAAGGAAATCCCTATCCACAAAAGAACAATGGTATAGACAAGGTAATAATGGTTAAACACCATAGTCTATGGTCAAAGTAGTGATCCTAGAGTGAAGGAGGATTAGGTATAAATGCAAAAATGCATATAAATGACCAAAATCCTATCCTATATGAGTGAATAACAAGGCTTTAAGTAACCTTTGCATTAGGAAAACACGACATGGCATTAGTTTGATTTTTGATAGAAATTAAAACTATAAGCTAAAAAACCCACATTTTGAAATTATTTCTATAAATAGTTCAAAAATAGAAATCAAAATCACCATTTCATATTTTTACCCAATATAGGAAATTTTCACCTCTGACTTCAATCGCTTGGTGTGGACAAACCAGTGGACGATTTTCAAATTCGCAATTGCCAGGTAAATCAACTCTTCATTCTCTTCCATTTCATTCATTCAAATTTTCAATTTTATGCAAAATTTTGATGTTTTAAGCCAATTTAAAGGGGTCGCGTTGTATACACGGGTAAGCGACTTACACAGTCGTGTACACGCGTTTTATACGCGAATTGCATGAAGGAAACCCGCATATGATACACGAACTGTATAAAAGAGAGTTGCGTATATTGCGTGATATAGGAAAAGTATAAATAGGGCAAAAATCAAAGTTTTTTAATGAAATTTAATATTTGATGGTGGCTTTATGGGCAAGCTAAAACATGGTGTTGGATTGGAGGGAGAGGGAACATGAAAATATGGACCAAGATGCACTTCGAGTGCCCCCACGGTGCAAGCATTGCGACAAAGTGGGTTGCTAAAGTTCTTTTGCACCTCACCTATGTGGGACAATGTCCGGTTGTTGGAGTTTTTGATTAACTACTGGGATCATGATCTAGGTGCCTTTGACCTACAAGGTGAGATTTTGGAAATTGCATTGGAAGACATATATTTCATTGCGGGTTTGTCACGATGGGGAACACTTGTCAACCTCGAGGGTACCGGCAGGGGCGGTGACCTTCTGAGTGTTCAGTACTATATCAACACTTACTACATGCCCAATAGTCAGAAAAGGGGAACTTGCATCCCTATTGCACATATTAGTAGCTTACCATTACAAGTGCTGGTAAGCACAATAGTGAGGGTTGTAGGATCGTCATCACTCCATCTTGCTACTCGAAACCATATGAGAATCACTGTAGAGTGCCTACAAGGAGCTGTATTTGACTGGTGCTCGGGAGTAATCTCCATAATGAAGAAACAACTCTATGACTGCAAGAGAGGCCGACAAAAGAACTTTGACTATTCTAGTATATTGGTGGCCTTTTTCTTTGAGAGAGTGCCCGCCCTCAACCCTACAATATCTCTACTAGCTTTCTCTCCCCGTCAGCCTAGATGGAGTAGGTGGGGAGAAATTTTCCTTCGCCAAGGTGGCAGTGGCTCGATTCAGACTGTCTACGATGATGACTTCTACCTATGGTGGGGACGGTAGCTACCAGCATTGGGGCGGTTTCCATATGCTGGGATGGATTTTCGAGGTGACAATGACCTTGTCCTCCCTCCTGGAGAAGCATGGGGAGCATCAGGTATTTTGGTTTTTTCAAGTTTTTAAATTTTTATGAATTTTTAATCATAAAGATATATGTATAAGAGTTTTTAATCCTTTAAATGTTTAAAATGCAGATATTGGACTAGTCTGCCCTGATGGGCATCCTCGTATGTAGGTACGAACGGTGGCAGGAGAGGATCAGGGTTTGATCAGGGCACTTGAGGGGAAGCTGGCCAGGCTGACCCAAAGAGTCCCAACTCTATGTATTGAGTAGATCCCTGCCATTTTGCAGGAACTAGTTATTGGTATTCCACCCACCTGCATACGCCTTATGAGAAGGGTAGCCATGGCGGAACTTGTCTACATAGATGCCGCTGAGGCTGCTGCAGATAAAGAAGCTGAAGAGGCACGAGAACAAGATGACCAGGATGACCAAGGTGGTCAGGATGACCAAGGTGGTTAGGATGACCAGGGTGGTCAAGATTAGACCTAGGGGAATTTTATGGATTACGATCCAATTTTTGTATATTTTTGAATATTTCTACTGCTATGACTGGATCCGAGGATCATGAAATTGACTTATCTATATGGACAAATATTCACACACACACACACACACATATATATATTGCCAACTTATTTACATGTGTTTTACAATGTATTTGTTATGTATTTTCATGAAATATGTGTTAAGTGCCAATATAAGATATAATTTGCATATGCATCAGTTAATGAATTTTGATTTCTTGGAATATGATTAAATGTAATAAAATCAAAATTTCTTTCCAATAACCTAACTTGCATAAACTGACGTAATAAAATAGGGTTTTGCACTTGATAAGCTCGATTGAGTTGGGAAACCACTAGTTGAGAGTCAATTCTAACTTCCAACTAGGTGATGCCACGTGACAAGGCATCCCACAAAATCTCAATGACGACCTTGTATTTGGCCACATTATTGGTAGTAGGACCTAGGAAAGTGCCTCTATAGGCAACTAGCTATCCTGAGGGTGAGTAAATAACCCATGTGGTTGAAGCCAGGTTGCAAGTGTGATGACTAGCGCCATCTGCAAAACCTAGGAACCACTCGAAAGACATCTGTAACAACCAACAGATGATATAAGAACAAAAATTGGTGAACTATTGTACATAAAGTTACATACAATAAAAATACAAGAAAAAATGCTAAGCCTAAGCATAGTACTTCTTCAGGTAGAGCCCATTTCTAGGCTCAGGCAGCTTATTCCCTTCGAAATCAGTTAATTCATATGCCCTTTCTTCAAAACTTTTGGCATGATATAGGGTCCTAACCACATAGACCTGAATTTCCCTGCCCCTAGGGTTTCTTTATCTTGGTCCCAGAGCAAGACAAGTTCCCCTTCAGAAAAAATCCTAGGTTTGACCAACTTATCATATTGATTTTTCACCCTATTTTTATGAACCTCGTTTGCAGTGAACACATATCTACGTTGTTCATCTAGATGTTCTAAGTGTAACAAATGTTCGTCTAGTTCAGTCATATCAGGTAACACATGAATGGAAATTTTTAAAGATAGGATTTCGCAATCAACCGGGGTTACTACTTACACTCTGTGAACGAGTTGGAAAGGAGAGAACCCCGTGGTGGTTTTTACATTGGTTCGATAAGCCCAAAGTGCAGGATACAACATGATGTGCCAATTTGATCAGGTTGCGTTTGTAATACGCTTGAGAATAGTCTTCAAGAGCTTATTGACTGCGTCGACTTGACCATTCGCTTGCGGGTAGAAAGAATATGAATGTTCTTGTTTAAAACCTAGCATAGTAGCCAATTCGGTCATCATGCTGTTTTGGAAGTGACTGCCATGGTCAGTGGCAATCTCTTTAGGAATACCGAAATGTGCGATAATCTGGTTAAAAATGAAAAAAGCTGCAGTTTCCCCATCAGACTTATAGGTGGGCATTACCTCTGCCCACTTATTAAAGTAATCCACAACGACAATGATGTATTTGTGCCCCCCAGCAAAAACTGGGTTACACGTCATGTAATCTATCCCCCACTTGGTGAAGGGGCCCACTGTAATGACGGGAAATAATGGAGCAAGATGCGACCACATATTTCTAGTGTAAAGCTGACAAGGATGACAATGCTTCATGGCTTCCACACAATCTTTAAAGATCGTGGGCCAGAAATAACCCGCACGTAAGATCTTCTAGGACATAGCTAACCCAGATAAATGACCCCCACACTCTCCGCTATGGGCATCATTTAGGAAAATTTTAGCCTCTTCATGGGCGAGGCACCGACGCAAAACAAAGTCTACCCCTCTACGATATAAAGTATCTCCAATGATGAGGTAGTTTTTCGCATGTGTGTGTCGTCGTTCTTCCCACGAAAAGGTTGTAGGACACTTCAGAGTCTGGAGATAGACAAGTATATCTGCGTACCAAGGGTCAGAGGTGGAAATCAAGAAAATGTGCTCATCTGGGAATGACTCTTCTTCAGTGGCTACATCTTCTTCAACTGGAAATTCTACAATAAGCTCTGCAAAAACTAAGGATTTTTTGGATTTGGCGGATTGAAAATCCAAGTCAAACTCCTGGAGAATGACTATCCATTTGTTAAATTTGCCTCCAATTACATGTTTGGACAAGACATATTGGAAAGGATTAACATCTGCCACTATTGTTGTAGTCCTTAGTAAGATGTAGTGATGTAACCTCTAAACAGCATACACAGCTGCTAACGCCAACTTTTCGACATGGGAATACCTAAGTTTAGGGCCAGCTAAAGCACAACTAAGATAGTAGACAACATGCTCTTGGAGCTTATCATCCTCCTGGACTAGCACTACCCCAATGGTTGACTCGGATGCGGCCAGATACAATATAAAATCATGAGAGTAATCTAGTGATCACAATAAAGGTGCCGACAACAAAGTTTTCTTTAATGCCTCGAGCGCAAGTTGTGCAGTTTCATCCCATACAAATGGGGTGTCCTGCTTCAACATGCGCATGAAACCTTTGGTTATCTTTATTACCATTCACGATAAAACATTGAAGAAAGTTAGACTTTCCTTGCAGGCTTTGAAGTTTCCTGATAGAACGAGGAGGAGGCAAATTTACAATGGCCTCAACTTTCAAAGGATCCACCTGAATACCTTTGTTAGAAACAATGAACCCAAGTAGGCTACCTGACTCAACATAGAAAACACACTTGTGGGGATTCAAGCATATTTTGTAATGCCTGCATCGTTCAAAAATTAAACGCAAGTGATCTGGATGGTCGATCCTCTTACGAGAATGCACCGACAGATCATTTAGGTAGGGTTCGACAATAGACTTGATGTCATGAAAGGAAAAATTCATTACCCATTGAAAGGTAGTCCTTGCATTTTTCAATCCAAAAGGCATTTTCTTGTACGCAAATGTACCCCAAGGACAGATGAAAGTTGTTTTATGTTGGTCTTTCGGCTTGATTTGAAGTGGATTATACCTAGAGAAACCATCCATAAACGAAAAGACCTCACTCCCCGCACAAGCATCAATGATTTGATCTATGAATGGTGTGGGGTAGTTATCCTTAGGACAAGCTTTGTTTAAATCACGAAAGTCAGTACATACACATATTTTCCCTTGCTTTTTATTGATAGGAACAAGGTTGGATACCCATTCTGTCAAATCTATCGAGTAAATAAAACCATCTTTCAACAGCTTTTCAACTTTAGCCTTAACGGCTGCCGCTTTACCTGGATTTACAGGTTTAAGTTTTTGTCAAACTAGTTTGGCATCAGGATAGGTTCATATTTCATGTTCGACTATCGGTGGATCTATGCCTGAAATCTCCTCATATGACCAGGAAAACACGTCGCGAAACTCCTTAAATAAGGCCATATATATAACAATATCCTCCGAAGAGCAGTTTGCACCAATATATACATTTTCCACAACATTGGGGTTCGCAGAGATGTTGATAGCAATAGTAACGGAAATGTTTTCCATATTCCCCTCGTCAAAGATTCCCTCCCTTGGTATATCAGCATCACCTTCCAATCTCATATGGAACTCTTGATTTTCAATCCTGCTTAACTCTAGAAGAAAATAGGATCTATGATGAAGATCTTCGTAGATCTTATCTCGCCCGCTCATAGCTTCCAAAATGGCTTCGTCAGACGACAAAACCATGTCTAAGCAATCGCCAGTATGCAAAGAGCTCTCTGCCCAAGCAGGTAGATAGGATTCTTCTGACTCCTTTGAGACTATAGGAGGAACCGAAAAGGGATAAAAAGTGGTATTAATGATAGCTCTATAAGCTACTTTCGCTGCTGATAAGGGCACTTCAGGTTCATAATGGAAAGGAAGAATCCAAGGATCCATTCTATCGAAAACTATTGTGATAGACTTCCCTACACCAGTAGAACCTAAGTAATTAATCAGGGTTGGGATATTGAATGTGCCCATTAATGATGAATACATTCCAACACCTAAGCTCTCTGAAACAGGTTTGACCTAATCAACCAATGGCACAGTGGACTCATTAGTTTCCATGTGGCACTTCCGAGTGAAACTGACTTGGTTCACTGTAACCTACTTCCCTTCGTGCAGAAACACTACCACCCGAAGAACGATCGATGCAATTGCAGACATGGCATAATTCCAACTTCTCCCTAGAAGCAAGTTGTAATCCAATAGCACATCAATTACCTCTACTTCAACACATACTACTTTCCCTGCCAACTTTATCTCAAAAGATGGTAGGATAGCATGTAGACGAAATGACCTTCCGTCAAAAGCAGTAAGTAGGGTGTTCGATGGGACTAGCTCTGGAGATCCAAGAGCTTTCCAGCAAGACAAGGATATGACACATGTGGAAGCACCTTCGTCAACAACTGACCTTCCAATGGTTTTTCTGCCATGGATGACATCTATCGACAAAGCTACATGATACGGCAGGAGAATTTTGACATCAGACAAATTAAACTTCACCATAAGGCTCGACGAATCCATACTACCTAAGGCTACTAAGAGTACATCTCGCTAGGCGGGACAACTCTGTAACACATGCAAAGCTGACATCACGCAAGGGACTCGGGATAAATCTTCAACTATAGAGTAATTGGCTGCAGTCCTAGCATTAGGATTGTGCAATGTTTTCTTGAAGACACCTTTTGATATCTTAGGCATAGTTTCGACAGGTTTTTCAATTGTGAGAGGGTTAGAAGTTTCACCTATAGACTTATCCTTCTCAGGAGCCTCCATCTCATAGTTCTTGTTTCTATTCTGGATCAATGTTTGGGATCGAACCATGTTGATATAATTTTGGTTAGGGGCATTAGCAGTGCCCACTGCTACATTAGAAGCTGAAGCTGAATGCTATCCTTGGGGGAAAGGATCCTTTAGGACAGACAGTTGTTGACTTTTTAGCAGCTTCTGAGCTTGATCCATAAGGGGACATTGATGGGTCAGGTGATCTTCCTAGCACAACTTACAAGGAAATTTCACCTTCTTCTTCTCTTATTTTCCCCCATCATCATTATTTGTGGGTTTTGGCTTGTTTTGGTCTCCCTCACCTTTCTTCCCCTTTTTCTTTTTTCCATCGGGTTGCTGATTTCCCTTTTGGGAGGATTGAGAAAAAACGTTTGCGTTTTGGGATGAGGGGGTAGCCTTTGCTGCCTTCGCTATAGATTGTTTAACGAACAACTCATGGAGTTTTTTTCCAAAGATTCTATAGTGGGAGATTTAATTGAACCAACCACACCATCGGCATGGGGTCCAGGCTTAGGTTTCTCGACACTATGTGTTGGCCATGGTGCATCAGGGATGATTTCATATAGAATCCCAGACTGAGAGTATATCAAATCTAACTTTTGGGCCCTGAGGATAGCCTCTTCCTCATTAGTTTCTCCCAAAGTGGATACATTCTTAGATATATACGATAATAAGGACTTAAGAAACCATTCTAACAAAAACTTGGGAGGGATAGTGGCCTTAATGAGCCTCTTCCGCCTTTGCAACTCTTGGATGTGATCCGAAATGTGAGTGGATTTGTCCTGCCGAAAGGTGGACAATAAGTCTCTGCTGGTATCATACTAGACAAGAAGTTGGAAATGGTTAAGGAACACATTAATTAAGTCCCAAAAACTATCAAACGTGGCAGAGGGCAGTTCAATGTACCACTTTGATGTGGCACTAGTCAAATTTCTTTGTAACAATCTCAACCGAACGGTGTCATCGTTCAGTGAGTTGGAAGAGCACCACAAGTGAAAAGTGGTGATACAAGCCCCTGGGTCTTCACCAACTTTGCCTTCAAATTTTGGAATATCTGAGGGTAACTTGGTAGAGACAAGTGGCCAAGTGGCATCATGTTTCACCGGGTCATTCTTTAACTTGGACAAATCTGGCAAGTTTAAAGTTTCCAAGAAAGGAAGCTTGGGTCTAACTGGAGCTTGAAAAGTACGAGCTTGGGAAGTAGAAGGACTTGCACTCTAGTTCCCAAATGTAAAGGTGGGGTTTCCCCCAGCCACCGGTTGCGAAGTAGTCGGACTACTTTGAAAAGGATTCCACCCATAAGCCAGTGGATTATTCATATGTGGTGCAGTATATGTGGTTTGAGCTGCTCCAGTTGAAACTGGAATTTGGAAAACAGGAGCAGGTATCCCTTCGCTAAAAACAGAGAAAGGAGAGCTCGTGAAAGGAGTCGAAACCAACATTTGAAAACCTTGACCATAAGGGTTAGTTTTTCCAAAGTGCACCCCTACATATGTAGGTGTGGGGCCTACATATGGAGTGGATGGGTGAATGTGCCCCCCATTCCAAGGAAAACCCTAGAAAATTGAAGAGGATCCAATAGGACCACTCTGAGCAGTGTGTGCAAAAGAGGGTGAAGAAAAAGGTACACTGGGAATCCCAATGACCACCCCACTAGAAGTTCCTACTACATTTGTGGAAGCCGGTGGTTGAACCACCCAACTAGCTGGACTTAAAGGAGTAGCAGGTATATTTGTTCTAGGGGTACAAACCGGGGGAGGTGGCACTCCTTCAGCCGTAATAGCTGAGGTGGGGGTAGAAGGACTCTCTCCTACACTAGACATTAGTCTGCTCATAGGAACACCAATCACAAGTGAATTGAAAGGACGAACATGGATGATCACAGGATTGTTTAGGTCAGTAAGAGGTGAATTAAAGTTTCACGTAAACTCATTAGCCTGCAAATCTTGTATCTCTACTGTGGTTGTATCAACCTGGTTTGTCCTAAGTTCCGATTCACTTGGAACTTCACTAATTACTACCGGTTCAAAAGAACCGTTTATGTCTAATATCTGCCTTTGAGGGGGCGATGGAGGCTCCACTGTAGTAAAAGGAGGAAGGTTTTGCAACCTTCTTGACCTTCTAAGAGGTTGGTCCTCCATAACTGAAAATTGACTCCTCACACACCCTAAGGTCGGCTAAACACAAACAAACCACACAACAATCACTACAAAATTTCCTACATCCACAACAGACACAAGGGATAAATATATGCTTTCCAGAAGAAATCCGAGAGACAGTTACTTGGTGTCCCTGTAGATGTTCTTAGGCACAAGCGAAGGAATCACCCATCGCCCTCCCACACCTTCTACGGGGGTTACGTTCCAAGCTCATCCAAGGTAAACTAGAAATAGCCTTCCAGTGTACCTGTGTATGAACCCTAGATGTCAAAGAGTCTAAAGGCTACTGCAACTATATTGACAGTCTGGGGGGACAATCGTAATCCTGGTTCGTACGCATGGGCAGGGTAGCAAATCCTGAAACCCTGTCAACAACGGCACCACTTGGGGCCAGGAGGGTGGTATTAATAGAAGTCCCCAGATGCGCAAAAACCTTGGTCTACGCTTTGACAAGGAATCAGAAGGTTATCTCCTCAGTCCAAGCCTCCACACAACCTCGTGCTTAACTCCCGTTTGAGAGGAGCTTCCCATATACAATCAACAGAGAAGAGGGTTTACCTATTTATTGGCCAACTACATCTTAATTTAAACACTTGTGGAGAGTTAAAACTCCCTATTCCACAAGTCTAGCCTAAGTTAGTTGGTGTATGAGCCTATAAAATAAAACTTACTAATAATTTTTTAAAATTATATCGTTTATTTGAAGGGTTGTTCTTAGTCAGAGGGTCAATGGCGTGAAAGACTATGATGCTATAGACTCGATAAGAAAAAACAAAAAGATGTATAAAGAAAATTCCAAAGTAAATTGCAACCACTTAAACCAAATTTCTTTTCTTTTTACAAATATAAGCTAATGAAATTGAAACTAAGTGCGAGAAAACCAAGACTTCTTTTATAATTTTTGAAATTTTATTTGAAAAATACTAAAAAGAAAATGACTAAACGCAAATGCAAAATTATAAAATGTTTTTTCTTCACGTTTTCAAATTCTTCAAAAACTATAATGCACCTAAATGCAAATTTTGAGCAAGTTTGAATAATCAAAACATATAATAAGTGAAATGAAGTATAAAGGACCTAAAAATAACCTACTTCAACCAATTAGGAAGAAGATTTGGAAAAAACATGACTTGGAGAAACTATTGAACCAAAAAAGTCCACTAGATTCACTAAAGAACAAGCGACAAACTGACACTACAAAATGTAGTACATAGTATAAACTATCTAAAGCCCTAATCACTGACTCAGACACAAAGCACTGAACTTATACACCAAGCAGGAGGACCAACTTCAAATCACAAGATGAAAGAAATCCAAACCAAAAGCTCAAAGGCTTGAAAAACAAGCAAACGGTGTGATGTACAAGACTTTAGACTCACAAAGTCATGCCAGTAACATAAGACTTCCCAAAAAGCAAAAAGAATCAAGAAGACAAGGACAAGCAAACCCTACCCAATTTTTTTTGATGCTACAGGATATATGTGACTGTGTATGTAGGAAACCCGTGTACCATACATGACTGTCTTATAGAGAAACCCGCATATATAAGATCTTACACGTGACTGTGTACAACAACAACTTGTGTATACAACTAATTTTTTTTTAAAGAAAAAGAACTAGTAAAGGCTTTTGGACACACTACACTGTTGTTGCTGCCGCAACTGTTCTCCCCAAATTTATTTTTATTTAAATTCTAGGCCCCTCCTCATCATTTTTTCTTGGTTTGATCGTTAAATTCTTGAGCCTCGCGGGCTTGTCTTCTTTTCGTTTCACTTTGAAGATGGATGTCAGCCGGTTTATTTATGCCTTGTTCAGTTTCGGTCTGAGTCGTGGATGTCTGGTTTACTGGTCGAAAAAAAGAAAATCTTTGTTCTTCAGAGTTGCCTTTTCGGAGAAAGAACGAACCTAGCTCTTCCTGATCCTTGAAACTGTTCGAACACTTGAATTTTTCTCGCGATCAGGCCTCTTTGTAATTTCAAATCGGAAGCTGTGAGTTTTCTGTTCCGCCGCCGTTGCGGCTCCCAGATCGTTTTGGCGTCCGACTCTCTAAATATCCCCGACGTCCGATTCGTGTTAACCTTAAGCCGCTGGCCCGTAGCCCTGACTCGTCCGCCGTTTCGGTTGGGAGTTTCTTTTAACTTCCGATTCTAATGTATGCCGACGTCTGACTTAGCCTCCTCCTGCCCTCGTCACTTGCCTTCAGCCTTTGTCTCGTCCGTCGTTTCGGCTGGGAGATCCTTTCAGCTTCCGACGTACCATCCTCCCGACATCCGATTAATGATGTTTCCTGCCTGTGGAGTGGTCTACCCGTCCGATGTAAGTATTGTTGAGCCTCCAGTAAGTTTCTCGCCATGGTCGAGGTAGTGGTATCGGTGCCTGGTGATTTCCTTGTGGGCTGGTTGTTTCATGAGTAGATCTGACTATTTTGTTTTATAACGTAATCCCAATGGATGATGCTTGTCGATCGATTGTAGGTGAGCGCGGAGGAGCGATCAAAATGCCACGGCGTGGAGGAAGACGGACCGTTTAACAGCAAACGCGGAGTTCTGAAAGGCCCGACAGTTACCCAACCAATCATGAATGTGCGTTGAAAGATGGGGGACCGAAAACGTTTGGGCAACGGAAAAGCCACACTTCTGGGGGGAGCCCGAATGGTCGGCTATAGCAGTTTAAATATTTGAAAGTAGGAAGGAGATGGGGCTTTTTCCCTGGAAAATTTTGTAAATGTTTGCTTGTAAGAGGAACTACT
Organism: Pseudotsuga menziesii; assembly: GCA_001517045.1. Lineage (NCBI taxonomy): Eukaryota > Viridiplantae > Streptophyta > Pinopsida > Pinales > Pinaceae > Pseudotsuga > Pseudotsuga menziesii. The sequence goes on along the minus strand of LPNX010337460.1, from coordinate 86,508 downwards.
TCGTTTTACACAGGAAACTGCAATGGATGTATGTATGTATGATGTATCAATGGATGTATCAATGCTATTCAATGAATTATGTTGAAGAGGGACTATTTCATTTTCAGCTGTGTTCATGCACTGTGAGAATATTTGATTTCCTAAACCTATGTTCTTGTTAAATGTTCTTCGGTATCTTTTAGGATATTTTCCACTGTGAGTAATAGATGATGTGTTTTTATAAAGCAATTGGCTATCTGGTTGTTTGAATATCTGTAATTGCTCATGTGTTTTTGAAAGGAGTATCAGCTAACTGTAACTCTTCGTAGTGCATGTGCTAAGTGTATTACTCACCAGAAATGACAAGTCTTGCTCCCTAGGGATAGAGTAGATAGTTAGTTTATTTCCTGTTGTCTGTGATTTGAATGTTTGTGAGCTTTAAGACGAGAGGTAAGAACCTGCGCAACACATTGTGACCGCTCCCGGCATTTGATCACTCTGCATCTAGTTAGGCACTTGCATTTCATTCCTTAATACTAAAAAAATCGATGGACCGGGTCGCAACCGGTAAAGCCTTGTTTGTTACTTGACCTACGGTAGCCGGACCGCTAACCGGACGGATTCCCTATACCAAACAGTCAACGGGCTAGTTGGGAACGTTGATTGGGGAGAATCCCTTACTGTTGTCGCCTGCGATTTTCCAGGCCTCAACAACTGTAAATCAAAGGCAAGATAAAAATGACTACACACAAAATCAGAAAATAGAACAAAGATTGGTAAAGCACCTATAGGATGAACCCATAGCAAGCTGGAATCCCTAGTGGAGTCGCCAGTTTTGTTGTGCGAGACATTACACCCTTGTAACCTAGGGTATGGGGTCACCAACTTAATACTAAATTGTAGACAATCAACTTTTACAGAGAATGGAATAAGAATCGGAAGAAATATTGGCTTACCCGGTTTACGACGGTTGATCCAAGCTTGGTCTTCTCTCGCTCCAATCTTCTCCAAAGCCTCTAGGGATGCTTCTTTTCATCTGCAAAGAGCCAATTCTTCAAGCAATATCTCACAGACATATATATATATCAGATGTTATATGAAAAGCATATTAATGATATAATTAAACATATTCATTACACCAATATACATGAGATAAACACAATACAAGATTGGAAGAAGAATTCTTTTTATTAACAAACGGTGAATAGGTAAGAATACAACCCAAATTCTGACACAAGGAATCCTTTGCAACCAAAGGACTCTAAGCTCTGCTGCTCCAATATTATGAAGGTATACCACCAGCATAACTTTGCTCTTCAAAAATTGATTGATTAGCCCCATCCCAAGGCCTCTATTTATACTTTGGGAAATAGAGAGGTTTCAAAGGTTAGGATGGTTGAGACAATTGGGATAGTTATGGATTAAGACCCAACTAATCTCATCTAATCATGATTTATATTTTTTAAGGTCAAATTAAGGTATACGCGACTATTAGTATAGGCAAGGCGCATATGATACGCGAGTTGCTCAAAGCGAATTCGCATATGCAAGATATATGCCGGTTGCAATGCACATACTCGCATATGACATGCGAGTTGCAATGCACATAGTCACGTATGCAACCCAAAACTCAGAATAAAAATATATAAAGATGGTATGAGGATAATGCATCAAAGGTCATGCACATCTATAGTGTTTTAGCCACTTCAATCCTAATTTGTCCTTTTGTGTACCGACATGATGAATGTCAGCACTCGGACAGAGAAGTGCCATTTAGGCTGATAACACATACTGAAGGTTTTTCAACATTGTATCTGGTCCACTTAGTCCATCAGTAGATCCATAAGATCTGTAACTCTTCACAGTCCATCGAAGAGTACATCTCATCTACGACAAGTCAAGCCGATCTCTAATTGATAACCGAGACATGCTTCACATGACGATCTACTACCAATTCATCTCAAGTGTTGGTGGGAATTCTCCTACACCAAGTTGAGAACTGGGGTTGCTGGGATTCATCCAAAACACCAGGTTAATATTCAGGAAAATTAGAGGTCACCAGTGTACATGACCATCTACTACCAGTTCATCTCAAGAGCTGGTGAGAATACTCCAAAACACCAAATTGAGAATCATAACGTATAGTGGTCATGAGTGCAGATGACCGTCTATTTCCTACCCATATCAATATCTTGATGGGATTTCTCCCATACCAGGATGAGAACTAGGGTGAGCACAAGCCACCAGTGTACATGACCATATACTACCAGTTCATCTCAAAATTTGGTGGGAATTCTCCAAAACACCGGTTTGAGAATCAGAACATATAGTGGTCATCAACGCAGACAACTGACTGCTACCTTTCCATCTCACAATGTCGATGGGATTTCTCCCATACCAGTATGAGATTCAGAATAAGTAGAAGCACCGGTGTGAAAGCAACGTAGATGTTTGGATCAAGCTTTTCTCTCCACAAGGGATGTGTTTTCTTCTACTCCAAGTCTTCTGCGAAAGTGTTAAAACTTTGTCCTAAGAAGAGGCTTGGTTAGAGCATCTGCATTCTGGTCATCTTTTAGAACATATTGCAACTCGACCTCACCTTTTTGCACTATATCATGAATGTAGTGATATCAAATCTATATATGCTTCGTCTTGTCGTGAAACACATGATTCACTGACATCTATATACAACTCTGGTTGTTAGAGTGAATCACATTTAGTCCTAGAATCTAACCAAACATTCCATGAAGCAGTTTTTGAATCCATACTGCTTCTCGGGTTGTTGTACTAGAAGCCATACACTCGACCTCTGTGGTGCTAAGTGCTACTGAGGTCTTCTTCCCGCTACATCATAAAATCATTGCATAGTCCAAACTAAAGCAACATCAGGAAGTACTCTTCATGCTTTCAACACACCTATCCCATTGTGAGTCAAAAAATACTTACAATGTCAAACCACATCCTGAATCATATCTTAGTCCATATCCCATAGTTCCATGCGAGTATATGAGAACATGTTTCGTAGTAACCCAATGAATATGCCTCATATCACTCTTAAACTAAATGAGAATAATCACAACAAAACATTTATCCATTCTGGTGTTCGTAAGATACATCAGAGAGCCAATCAACTAACGATACATGGTGGGATCAATCATATCAGAATTTGAAGTATATTCCTTTAGCTTCTTGAAATTTGCATCCATCAGAGTAGCCATGGACTTGAAATCCAACATCCTGAATCTCATCCACAATCTTGTAGTAAATATTGGGATCTACATCAATCTTGGTGAATCCCAAGTTTACTAGGTATCCGTGTCTCCATCCATACCAAGAATGAGGTGCTTGCTAGATTCCATATAATGCCTTTTTCATTTTACATACGTGCGAATCTTTCTCATGAACAATAAACCCTTATGGTTGTTAAATGTAAAGTTCTTCCTCGATAATACCATTGAGGAAGGTGGCCTTTACATCCATATGATGCACCTTTCGTCCCATAACTGAAGCAATAGCAATGATGGTTCTGATGGAAGTATATCAAGCCACAGGAGAAAATGTTTCATCATAGTCAATTCCCTCTTTCTGAGAGAATACGCTGGAAACAAGTCTAGCCTTTTGTTTTTCCATGCTCCATTTGCTTTGTGTTTAATCTTGAAAATCCATTTGGAGGTCACTACTAAATTCCCATTGGGTCTCGATAGAACCTCCCATACCTCATTCTTCATGATGGACTGGAATTTCTTCGTCATGGCATCCTTCCAAACATAATGTTTGTATGCCTCTTCATACTGTGGTAGGTTCTGAGTCGAGAAAGTATGAGTTCTTTTGCTTTCTTGATAGGTTATGTGTGGGGATTTGTGCCCCTATGCATCCTGCAATGTATGTTGTGCCAATCTAGGCATTTTTCGGCTTGCTTCCATATCTCTGGGTGCGTCAACTAGCTCAACTCGATCAATGAAATCGATTGGTTCATTCTTTTCTTCAGACGTCCTCTTAACTTCTGGAGGGGGAGATGATCTCATCTCTTCATCATCATCGATCTCCATATCAAATAATCTTCCTTTTCGAATAGCCATCTCTTCTTAAAATGTCCAATCCTTGCTGACATCAATCTGCCTTGATCCTGGGATGTGTATTCTGTAAGCCTTTGAAGACTCGTTGTATCCCATGAATGTTACCTTCTTGATTGCATATTCTAGATTCATCCTTTTATCTTTGGACACATGTATGTAGACTGGACAACCAAATATACGAAGTAAGTATCCATCCCGGTTTCGACCAGGTTCATCAAGGATCCCTCAACTATCTTTTCTGAATCAAGACAACAGTGTCATGAGTGTAGTCATCGTCATCATGCTCAATCTGCCCAAGATCGTAACTTTGTTCTTTGTTGATTATGAAGACTTCATCATGTTTCTATCATATGCAATAGACTAGGATCCTCATCTTTGAGGGATAACTCCCTCTATCTCTCGGATATTGGATGAGTAAACTTTGTCCTCTAGAATTCATTTGCTATGATTCTAACTGGGAAGGAACTGCTTTCCATAATCATTGGAGTAGCAGAGAGACTTCCATTTGTAGAATCCTTCCTTGCTTGCACTATTTTGGGAAAACATAAGGCTCCTTAGTTTCACCCAACATATTTCTATATATATATATATTTTAGTCTACTATCATGAACTTTCTTTATATTACTCTCATCAAAGGTATACAATCACTTTCACCTAAAAATAACATATTGGATATATGAGAATTCCAATTGAATGATCTCTCATATTTTTATGACATTACCTAACTTTCCCTCTATTATGTTCTGATCATAGTGGCTAGCATGACTAGATTGGTCAAACTCTACATCCACTCCACATTATTGTGTGACATGTCTGCCATCAATGTCCTTGATGCAAAAATGATTCCATATTCCCACATAGATGGGACGTACAAATGCACCTGTAAAAATGTGAACAAATGCTGGTGTCATATGTCTAATTACCTAAGCATTAATAATATGTGTGTGTGTGTGTGTTATAATTCAAATGTTCATTATAAATTTAAAAATGTACAGAAAGAAATTGTTATCAAGTTGAAGCACATGATCCCTATGTTAAGAACATCCTCTTGAACTTGTAGCTAACAACTAGACGCACCATATTTCTCTTTGATTTGGTCAACATCCCATTTGTTGGGACAGATCATTGCCACGTTTTCGTTTAGATGATCGGGATAAGGAATCTTCTACCATTTAACCATTTGATTTCTTGTTATTGTCTAATTTCCTTCTCTTGGATTCATACAATGTGACCCACGTTTGTGTGGCCTCCACGTTGCAAAAGATTAATTTATCGATGGCATCAATTTATGAATGTATCCATGAAATTAAAACGAATAGTATGAGATAAACAAAAAAATCAATGTGGTTTACAACCTCATAGAGGGGTTGCTACGTCCATGGGAAGAATTCCCAGGGGACCCACTCGAAGGGGCCTCACCCTGTTGGCTCTGATTGGAGAGCCTCATCCGTTGGGGACATCACGTGAGGCCCATATATATCTATGCATATCCATATGGGGATTTGACCTCGATACCTTATGCTTACAACTCATAGCTCTCAACCACTTGAGATAACCCATCAGGATAGTATGAGATAAAATATATATTATCAAGTTTAGTGTAAACAAATACTCTGTAAAATTTTGACAAAAGAAAAGTGACTTACTCTTTATCATGCGCCCTTTTCCATTTGTTTGGAGTATCTTCCCTTCTCTTTTGTTCTCATCTCATAGTGGTCATCCCAAACCATTGTGCCATGTGCGTCGTTGATTTTCTTGTACTCACTGGTATAATAGAATGACTCATATGCTATGTACCCCTCCACCATAGACCCCCCATGTTTTTCCATTTTTTCTGGCAAACTCATTCATGTTTTTCATGTGCCTTTGTAAGAAGAACATCCTATGACATGATACCACTCCAACTAATTCAACCTCATCAACTAAGTGTATTAGAAGATGTTCACTTACAAGTCCATGAAAATTGTGGGAATTTTCTTCTTAAACATACAAACAATCTCAACTATCTCTTGATGCTGCCATGGAATGCTATCTGTGTGAATCTCCTTTGATGTGATCCGATATATAAATGTAGATAATTTAGATATGGCACATCAAAGGTCCCAAGGAAATTCATGGTTCACACACCCATGCAAAAGAAAATCATAATGGCACTACAAAATAAACATGTACAAAATCAATTTCATGTTAACATATAGTGGGAAAAAATGATTTATACATACATACCCTTACAAGGTTCAAATGATCATGTGATTTCAACCTTGATAAATGTTCTTCTACAATGAAGCAGCATCGTAGAGTAGAGCCATATAAAGATGGAAACTTCACACTCAATATAACTTCCTTCACCTGAGAAGCATCATCTTTCTTCAAAATCCATGAGATATCACCTTCTTAAGAGACCAAGAGGGACCAACCTCTCATATACTTTCTTTTTTTGGCCAATGTTTCTTCTTAGTATTTGAAGAAATAAGATCTCTCCTAACACCTAATGTGTCATTTATTATAATGATATGTGCCTCCATAAAGAAGTTGAAACATTTTTAAATATATACATCAAATCTAATAAGTGGGCAATCTCAAGATGCTCCCAATATGGTGGCTTATAAAGTACAAATTCCCTTTTCATCACATTGTGCATTTTCTCAACATAGGTGTTGATTTTTTTTGGATCATCAAACATAAGTCCCTCATTTGAATCAAAAAATTCTAGAATTTCATTTTCCTTCTCTTTGTCATATGCCCTAATCTAGTCACTCTATGTCATTATTTCCAGTCTACATGTTCTCTCTAGTTTACCATTGCAAGCATATGTTATTCTTTTATAAGGGTGGTATTCGAGGAGGAATACCCTCGAGAAGTCATACGTGATATTTTGTAGGTGTTTGTACCACCTATCCTTTACAGAAGGTCCACAACATTTACATCCATGATACCCTCTCGTTACAAGACCTAAGATGTTATTATATATAGAGCATGTTATCATTGAAGAAGGAAGTTGCATCAAATTAACTGTGACAAAGAATATTGTTATGAATATAAACAAATCAAACAACAAGCTTACCATAGAAAAATCCTAATCCTAGATAATCATGCATAGTGTACACGCATATGCCATACAATATAAAAGACCTCTATGTTGGGACGGTTCTTGATACAATATACATGTATCCCTTCCCATAATGGGTCTTCAATTCATCGATCAATTATTGTAGGTAGACATTCATATTCTTCACTTGCCTTATACCAAGGACTATAAGAGCCAACATAAGATGTTCATTCTTCACAAACAACCATGGGGGGATATTGTTATTGATCACTACTATTGGACAAACTAAATAGTTGGTGTTTTGGAGGGGATACAGGTTAACTACATTCATGACTATGCTCCATAGAAGGCTCCATACTTCATTTTTAAGTTTATTTGGCCATGTATCCTCTATATTCTTCATGGTTACTAAATTTGTTGGGATCATGACTCATGGTGCAGTTATGTTCAAGGAATGCCACCAATACAACATGGCTAATTCTTTGCAAAGAAAGAGTTGTTGACTACTTGGGATTATATGCATATGCCTTAATATTTTATAAGGAGGACCATGTGCTTTACCCTTGGTTTTTTTATTTATGGTACCTATCATGCTCACTTTCTCAAAATATGTCTTTGTTTGTGTATTCACCTCTACATGGAATAAAATCATTCAAACATGCATGATATGATATGTACTCAACACCCAATCTTTTCAATGTTTGCTTTTCCTCTTTGCAATTGTTAGGTAAGACATTATTACTAGTAAGTACCTTATCCTTCAATAACCTACAATTGGTGGGAAATATAAATGTACAATCCCATCAATCATTCTTAAAATTGACCATTTTCGATGTTGATTATGTGATAAGAAGTTTGGAAATTTAGGGGACTTAATGGTTAGTTAACACAAAATTGTCAAGAAACATGATTCTGACATACCATACTTTGCTTTAAAGTTGTATGATAACATTGTTGTCCCTAGCTAGGTATAATTTGATGTCCATGACCAAAGAGAGGGGTGGTGGATGCACATTTCGAGATTTCAAATAAGGTACCGGTGATATGAGCTTCATCCCATAACTCATCTTGATAGAATGTGTCTAACAACATTCCCACCATGGCAGTTGTATTCTGTAAGAAAGCATCCATAACAACCTCTATTTCATTGTCTTCATTACCAACATGTGAAGAATATGTGTTATTGTAGACATTCTTAATTGGTGACTTTGTATATAGTGGGAATTAAATAGATGGTTGATTCAACCATGCTTAGTATGTACCTCCTGAAACTGTGCTCATTTTGAATCTTTCTCTCTACTTGAAATTGTAGTGGGGTGCAATTGAAGATGGTATACAGGTCACTTGTCATCATAATTTTGATTTCAAAAATATTGAATAATACATCAATGATATTAGTAAACACAAAGCAATTAGTTTGTTGAAACATCATACCAAACAATTATTAGAACTAGCATTAATTTTTTTCTTTCCAATAGTACATGTGCAACCAACTACTTTACAAAACAAAATGTCAAATGGAGCAATACCATTGAAAAAAAATGCAAGTAAGCAATGATCTTTTTCTTATGCCTCGAAAGAATGCATAAAGGTAGTCCCAATGTAGGGCATATTCTTTAATGAGTGGTAGGTGATCTACGAAATTTACAGTCCATTAACAATTCATCACTAGAAGCCAAATTGTGTATTATATGCACAAAAATGAATCTAGACACTTTGATTTTCATAAATAACTCCTTGTCATTTTAGTGTTTCTCAAACAAACAATTTGCACTAAACAATGAGCACCTACATTTATTTATGAACCCTCCAATGTGCACATGAGTGCATGGACAATCATCGATATATAACAGGTTCTTCATGTTATTATTCTAGATGCATAGGCATTCATACACATATTATAAATGGAAATGCTATGTTTGTATTTAACAATATTCAAGTAATCAAACTGACAATAAAGAGGACCAAAAAATGACATTAATGATACTGACTATTTGAGAGAAATGAATACGTGGAAGGATATGCAACCCAATATTTATAACATCTTTCTAGACTTGGCAATAATATAACTATTACCATAAAAACATAATTCATTTCCAACATTAGGCACGAGTAGAGAAGATGACTGAGCTCCATACAAAGCATGGTAATAAGAAGTTTGGTATTTACTTTGCAAATGGATAGGAAAAGTGAAGTCATTGCTAGCCTCCAATAATTGAACTGACTTTGGTCTTTAGTTGGGAAATTTTGCTCTCAGCTAGAACAAATTTTTGGATCTCCTAGTAGAGATGTTTTGAGTGGTGGTGCTTCCCTTACGTTCTATGTGGCTACAAAATTTATCATTAGGTTTTAATCCTCTCTTCTATTTCACAATTTGAGTTTTTCTTTGTAGACATTGTATGTTTTATGTTTTGGGGATTTATATATGAGGCATCTACTGCAATGGGTCCACTCATCACATCGAATGCCAAAACTTGTTAGCCCTGCCAGTTATTATTTTAACACTGTCATTTTTTGGTGTGTGGTCTACATATGTCAACCTAGGATTAAGATATCAAACTCTTTGAAAATTATACCTACAAGACCTATGACAGAATATAAAAACTTGTATGGCAATAAACCACTTGATGAAACCCAACTTGATGCATTGCAATCACGATAGGACCTTTGTAAGGTGATAGGACACTCAATTGTTACGAATTGCACTGATCCTCTCAACTTAGAATCAAGTTATCAAACTCTGTCCATTATTACAAATTAATGTAAAGCAAATTTGATTGCAAGCAATATAAACAACTCTCTATTTGTAATGTGAGAATGACAAATATTTTTTCTTAAAATAAAATTTTATTTCTTTTTTCTAACTATCATTAAACACCCTCTACACAAATAAAAAAATTGAATGAATTGTCATTTAAAAATAAGTAAATTTATTTTAGGAAAAGAAACTTGTATTTTTTATTTAAAACAATGTTAATTTTACACAATTTAAATGTAATAAGAATAATAAAAATGTTAAATCTAATTTTCCATTAAAATTAACCATCTTATCAAATATAAAATTACAATTTTAATCTAAAGTGTATAACTAAGAAATCTTCGTAAATCTAACTCAAAAATATCAAGTTGAAACACTATTGCATGCTTGCGAGTTTTACGGTAAACTCAATGGCAGATTACGAAGATCTCGTGTTAACGGATGTCATTGGCAACAACGAGTTTGCGTGTTTGTTACGCTTTCTGTGATTGGCAACAACGAGTTTGCGTGTTTTTTACGCTTTCTGTGATTGGCAACAACGAGTTTGCGTGTTTTTTACATTTTCTTGATAACGTTGAACCTTGAGTCAACAAGAAGTTCATTTGACTGGCCATTGGCCAATAATGTTTAAACACAAGGAGTTGAAGACCGTCACATCTAAAGATAATCCAACAACAACTTCAAAGGACAATTTATTAATATGGTAAGTTAAAGTTGAGATAATTTGCATTTTTTGATAAAATTTGTTTCAATCTAGAGATATGATTTATTGTTGAAATTGCAATTTTTATTGTATAAATGGATTCAGTTTCCTCAATTACCTCAAAAATACTTCAATTATGTAATTCCAACAACTTAGAACTACTATTTCAATAATTTTTATCAAATTTTGACCGAATCATTTCCTAAAGAATAAATACAAATCGTCTAAACTTTAACTTACGCTTTTATTAATTCAAAATATCTTTGACAATCCCCAAACGATTTCGCTTAATGTTGATAGGTGATAGGTGGACATAAGAAAGTTGGGATGTTAGATATGACAAACAATAGGCTTGATGATCGTTGGATCTTAAGCTGCTTGAGATCCAACGATCATCAAGCCTTATGCAGCCACATTAAATGCTCTACAACATACTAAATATTACTTGCGGTTAGATATTATGTTTATATGACAAAGCCTTGTTAAAAGCACATGACCACAACATTATTATTCCCAAAGTAAAAGTTATATCTTTTGTCAGACATAGAAAAAAGAACCATATGATTATAGGTTGAAGAAAAAGTTCCATCAAAAGTAATGTGATGCGACTTACACCTAATTTTACTCCATGAAGTTTTTCGAACTAAGCATTTTTTATGGCCTTTTTCATATCAAATGGTTTCTATTACTACTCTAACATTCTTGGCCACAAATATTTGACAACTAGATGGGACCAACTGTCCACAAGGGCTCTTTTCACTAGGTATCTAATCCTTCAACTCCATTGTTGGCAATACTATGGCCAATATAACATTTGGGGGATGTTACAACCTCACCAAACCACGTCTTTTTCTAATGTCCGTCCAAAAGGGTAGGTGTAATACGCTAAAGTTGGAACGAAAGATCGATACAATCTTTAATTTATATTTCATATTAATACCCTCGTACTCTATAATAAAAAAATGATTTTTTATTTTTAAAATGACAAATATGACAAAGAACTTGAGCAATTTTGGCGTGTGAAAGTGTTACCTAAAATTTGGATCCCATTCTCTTTGAATAAAGTTCCTTCCTTACAACATTTCAATTTAATTAAAGTTGTTATGATTGCCACATGTCGAATAATGTGTGTGGTGATAAAAAAAAATTTAAGTGAATAAAGTTGTTTGATTGCAACACTGCTAATTTTTGAGAATATATTTTTAACAAGAAGGTGGGACCCAAGAATGGAATTTGACGGGCAAATGCCCGTCATGGGTCAATTTACCCGTCAAATAAAGCTAAGATTTTGTCAAGACCGTCAAAATATGGCTTAGAATACAGAAAACGTTTCAGATTTTGTTTGTTACCGGCAATTTTGACGGGTGTTTGTCATTTGAAATTCCAACCCTGGTGGGACCAACAGCCCACTAAGTCCACCTAACAATTTACATAGTCACATTTAGTGACATCTAGTCTCGTCCACTATCGCAAAGTTCCTTTCCCTAGGTTGGCAATATGTTACTATATTAAGAGATACGACAAGGAAACAAAATCGTAACCACTGTGAAATAGCAGATACAACAAGGAAACAAATTTCTGAAGGAGTCGCGATGACAGAACGTAATCTTTGGGAAGGTTTTTTCTCGGATCTCAATTTTTGCTAATCTTCTGAGGATCAAGTATGGGATCTTGTTGGGTTTTGGGCGGTAGTTCTTTGTGGCGGAGTCTTTCTTGGCTGGAATTCCTGAATGCAGGCGTCTTTTAAGTTTTGAATTTTCGAGGGTTTTTATTTGACACTGTTCTAGCTTTTCTAAGGGGTGAAGGCTAATCTGGAGTATGGTAGCGGATATTCTTGGGTTTTGGTGGTAGTTAGTTGATGGCAGAGTTTTTTCTTGGCTGGTTTCTGAGTGCAAGAGTCTTCTTCTGCATTTTCGAGGGTTTATTTTAGCTGATTATTTGGAGTTTTCTGCATCTTTGAGGGTTTTCTTTTTGGCGCATTTCTAGTTTTTTCTTAAGGGTGAAGGCGACTCTGGAGGATGGTAGTGAATTTTCGTGGGTTTTGGCAGTAGTTATTTGATGGTGGAGTCTTTATTGGTTGGATCTTGAGTGTAGGAGTCTTTCTCTATATTTTCGAGGGTTTTGTTTAGCTGTCTTTTGGTGTGTTCTAGTTAATTTAGCGGTGGCGGCTATTTTGGAGGAATGAATGTAGGATGATGTCATTTAGATTTGCACATATCTTATGGAAGGATCGTTAATGATTAGCGTCAGGTTCAATTGATTGGTTTTTTTAATTATTTTCCTCGTGTGCCAAGGACGATGGTACTTGTATGACATCAGTCGTTGGAGGTGGCGAATTTTGGAAACACTTTGGAATTATACCTAGACGGAAAAGGTGGGATCGGTATTATTGTTCGGGCGAATTTTAAATACTGGTTAATGAGGTTTGGTGACACCTGTTAACTAGACATTTAAACCTTGTTGTGTGGTGTTGACACACCTCCTTGTGATCCATCTTGGCTGTGATAGTTATGTCGCTTCGGGCGACGAAAAGTCTGGCACGTACACTGCTAGGTTGCCTGAAATGTATTAAGCAGGGTTTAGGAGTGGAGAAGCGGGTTTTAGCGACTTATGTGCCTTTGCAGTGTAGCCTGGGAGACATGGGAGTGTCTGTACTCAGCCCGGAGCATGATGCCATTAAACTTGATTCTGATATGGATGGGGTTAATTCTGTATTTGATTGTTTGGATGGTGGAAATCTGGGTGGGCGATATACTTGTTTAGATTTGAATGATAATTGCTCGCCTGTGTTGAGTCCATTATCTGCTGGTCTTGTCGGTTCTGTTCCGTCGGGACATTTGTCATGTTTCAGGAAGGGTTTTGGTGAGGATAAATGGGTATCTACGATATATTCTTCGACGAAGGTTATGGGCGATAGGGACTTGCTATGTATGGGTCCAATGCATGAGGATTTTAATCTTGGTTGTTCTGAGATTGGGAGTTTTCAGGTCTCTTCTTGTTTGGAAGGCGGAGTCAAGAGAGGCGGGCAAGCTAAACCAGTCTCTCAGATGATTGAAGTGTTTGCAGCAAAGATGAAACCTTTAGTAACCGGTTCTGATGTGTCCCTGGTAGCAAGGTCTAATGATTATGGGATAGTGCTTTCGGATGTTAAATCAGTCCCAGTGGGTTTATTTTCGAGGGGAGTTGATGTGGTTAAATATGTTGGTGCTGTTCCTTTGTCTGTGGAAATGAACACTCTTTCGGAATCCATTACTCGTCATTTGGATTCGGAGGTCATTAAGACAGGGCAATGTTCTACGTGCCCTGGGAACTGTATTTTGGCTGGGGTCGAGCCTTCTACGTTGAGTACAGGTCTCCCTTTGGATACATTGGGTATCTTGAATTACGACTCTAAGGGTTCTGGTGATCATTTTCATAAAAGTTCTGGTTATCATGCTGACAAGATTATAAGCTTATCGGATAGTCTCAAGGCAGCTGTGACGCATCAAGGGGTTAGTGAAGGTATGACTGCAGATTTGAGATTTATTCCTAAATCTGATGGGAATCCTGTTTCTATTAGGTCTTCGGATTCAGGTAATGAGCATGTGCATGCTCCTCTATCTCCGGTTAGCAAGGGGACTTCTAAGTCTAAGAAGCGGCAGCCTAAACCCATTAAGAAGATAAATCCGGTTTTAATGACACTAGGGGAAGATGTGCTTTTAAATGATATCGTTCTCACCAATGCTTTGACCTTGGTTGGGAGGTTTGGAAGGTGTAATTTTAATGCTGAATCTTTGCATGGGTGGGCTGAGAAGGCTTGGAATGATGTTATCAGCAATATTCCTGAGATTTATATGCTTCCAAGGGGTTGGATAGCTTTTAAATTTTTTACTGTGGATGACGCCGATCGGATTCTCGCTGGAGTTTGGAGATGGGACAAAGCCGACATTCTCATCAAGCGATGGACGCCCTTATTTGATCCATGGAAGGAAATGTATGATCAAGTTCCTATTTGGGTCAAACTCCCAAACTTACCCTTCGAATTCTGGTCTTCTGACTTTTTTAGACTTGTTGGTAATACCTTGGGATCCCATTTGGAAACTGATCTTACTTATTTGCATTATGGGGTTTGTTGTATGGGTCGGGTTCTTGTTTTGTTAGATTTTCGTTTGGGATTACCTGCTGAACTGGTCATTAAAAAGGGTAGTACTGAATGCTGTCAGCCACTGGATTATTTGGGAATTCCCTTTAGATGTTACAGATGCCATGGGTTTGGACATTTGGTAAATGAATGCTCTCTCCCCTTCAATAAACATTCTTCTACCAAAGTTTGCAGAGTAAAAAATGGTGGGAATCAGTCTGATGAAAAGGTTGGAATGTCTGTGGATGAGAATTTGGATCTGCATTTTGTTTCCCTTGAGCCTGAATCTTTAGCCACTCTTAAATCTTTAAGCATTTCCAACTTTTTGGACAACCTTGGTAACTTTCCTTATCTTAGTCATCCCTCTGTGGCCTTATCTCCTTCTGCTCCGAATTTATCATTGAAGGACCTGGGTTTTGTATCTCCTTGTAAGGCCTCCCCCATTGTTAGCAAGGGTTATTATCTTCGCTCGTGTTCGAAATCTGTTCAGGAGGGTTTTCGGCCTGTCAAGGATAAATCTGGGAATCATAAAGCAGTTAAGGGCCTGAATGGAGATGAAAAAGTATTACATTCTGTGATGAATGGTGTTGGGGCGCTTAGAGCATCTGCCCTTAACAAGGTTTCCATATGATCCTTTTGACTTTAAATGTTAGGGGTTTGGCTAGTCTACCCAAGAAACTAGCGGTTAAAAGACTTATTGATCAACAAGCAGTTGATGTTATTTTTTTACAAGAAACGATGATTGAGGGGTGCGTTCTGGTTCAAGAATTGGAACATATGATTCATGGCAAGCAGTTCATTTCGGTGGATTCTATGGGCAGATCGGGTGGACTTATTATGGCCTGGAAGTCTTGTAATTTTCTTTTTCATAATGCCTGGGCCATGAAAGCAGGGTTGTGTGCTGTCTTGTTTTCATATGATTTGCAAAAGAAAATATCCTTTGTTAATCTTTATGCGCCATATCAGGACAGGGAAACATTCTGGAATAATTTGATTAAGATGGACTGTTTCTTGTCTCCTTTTTTAGTTTTTGGGGGCGACCTTAATTTTTCCTTGGGACTTTCTGAAATCTGGGGGGTTAAAGCACAAGCCGATCCTTTAACTAATTATTTTTATAACCTGTTGGATAGCTTGGGGATTGTTGATATCAATCCATTGGTGTCTATTCCTACCTGGAGTAATCGTAGAGTTGGTTATGAGGGTATATGTAAAAGGTTGGATCGTCTCTTAGTATCGGCTGATTTCCTAGACTGTGATTTCCTTCTTAAACAATGGATCGGGTGTGGTGGTGTATCTGATCATCAACCTGTCTACTTGCAAATTTCTCCTCAGTCTCCTAAGGCCCATTGTCCTTTCAAGTTTAATGCAGGTTGGTTGGATCATATTGATTTGGTTGAAGCCTTAAAAGATTCATGGGTTCTCTTTGATGCTCGGTCTGCATGATCTCCTGTTGCTCAATTTAGTGAGAATCTTAACCGAATTAAAGAGATTTCTATTAAGTGGTCTCTGAAAAAAAATGCTCAGAACATTAAGGACTTGGTTGATATTGAACTTGAGTTGAAAAGGTTTTATGACAGGAATAATTTTGGTTTTATATCAGAGGTTGATAAAGATCTACTGATTGAGATTGAATCACGCAAGAGCTCTATTCTTCTTTTTCAGGAAAAGGAGGCCCGCCAGAAAAGTAGGGCGTTATGGTTGAGTTGTGGTGATGACAATACTCCTTTCTTTCACAAATTTGTTGCTCATAGGAAATGTCGCAATACTGTTTAGAAACTTTATAACAATTTTGGAAATCTTGTGGAAGGATCACAGGCTATAGCTGAGGCTGGGATTCAACATTTTGAAAGCCTGTTTAAAGAAGAAGATGACCTCCATCTTCCAGAGATTGTTCATAGTGCTGGTCATTTCCCATCATCTGTCTCTGAGGATGAAAATGCTGAGCTTATGCAGGCTATTACTCTTAAAGATATCAAGCATATTTTATCCATCAGCAAAAATGATAAGCGTCCTGGACCAGATGGTATTCCTGTTGAGGTGTATAGATGTCTGTTTGATGTTTTTGGTGAGGATCTTTTAAGAATCATTGAATTGTCCCGGATAAGTGGCAAAATCCTAGGTGTTTTTAATTCTACCTTTCTTGCTCTAATTCCTAAGATTGATCATCCCTTACCATTTGAGGACTTTAGGCCTATATCTTTGTGTAATTTTGTTTACAAAATTATTGGTAAGATTATTTCGATCAGAATCAGAAAGGTTTTGGGTAGATGTATTTCTAGTGAACAGTTTGGGTTTTTGCCGGGAAGGCAGATTCATGATGCTGTAGGTGTCATTCAGGAAGGTATGCATACTATGCATGTTAAATCCTTAAAAGCTGTCATGATTAAGATCAATCTATCTAAAGCTTATGATCGAGTCAGCTGGATCTATCTTCGGGTTATCCTAGTAAAAATGGGATTTGTAGGAAATTTTATTGCGTGGGTTATGAGTAGTCTATCTTTTGTTTCTTTCTCTTTGCTCATCAATGCTGTTGCTACCAATTTTTTTAAATCTGGCAGGGGCCTCAGACAGGGGTGTCCTTTGGCACCACTTCTGTTTCTTATTGTGGTTGAAGGCCTTGGGAGGGCTATTCTTTATGCTAAACTCTATGAGACTTATCATGGTTTATCTTTTGGTAATGATACAGTTTTAACTCATGTACTATTTGTGGATGATATTGTCATGGTTAATGATGGTTTTGAACAATCTCTATCTACTCTTTATGAGATTTTAATGAATTTCTGTAAGGCATCTAGGATGCAAATTAATGATAATAAATCATCTTTATATTTCTCCTGTATGGAAGATTCTGAAGTTATTACATTACAAAACATTTTCAGCTTTCCTGTTGACAGAATTGAAAATGGTATGAAGTACCTTGGGTTTCATCTTAAACCATGCAGATACCTTATTAGGGACTGGGATTGGCTGATTATTAAAGTTGAGCAAAGGATTCAGAATTGGAGCTTCCGTTGGATGTCCAAAGGAGGAAAGATGATCTTGATTAAAGCTGTTTTAGAGGCCATACCAGTCTATTGGATGCACTTTTGGGTACCTATGGGAGTGATAGACAAAATCAGAAAGCTTTGTTTTAATTTTCTTTGGGCTGGTAAACAAAAATCTTATGGTTTACCCTGGATTTCATGGAAGTTACTTGCTATGCCTAGATATATGGGTGGATGGGGACTTAAAGTTCCTGTTTTATTTGCCAAGGCACTTGTAGCAAAAAATGTCTGGAATATCATTCATGGTTTGGGTTTATGGGTTAAAATTGCAATACATAAATATATTTATCCAATGCATATTCTGGATTGGATTAGATCTACTGTTAAAAAGAAAAAGAACATTTCTATCTGTTGGAAAGCTGTTCTTTGGGATTTTGACCTCATTGGAAATTTTCTGGTTTGGAATATTGGTGCTGGTAATGCTGTTCGTATTGGTTTAGATCCGTGGTCAGGTTGTAAATGGAGACATGCTCTACCTTATCCTATGTTAGAAAAATTACATTTGGCTGGTCTTCATTTCATTTATGATATTGGACTTCACTGTATGTCTGGTTTGATGTCTCAAAAATGGTTATCTGCAGACACCATTCGATTTACTGACCCTCTTGAGATTGATGTTTGGAATGGATACATTGCCATTCTCAAGTCTAGCCATGTTAGACTTTCTGCTGCAGCTGATTGTCTTATCTGGAATTTATCTAAAACATGCAAGTATTCTCCTAAAGAGGGTTATGCTGAGCTTATGAATAGAGAAGTGGAATCGATCTGGTGGTGGAAGGTCATCTGGAAGATGAAGTGTCCCCTTAAAACAAAAATTTTTAGTTGGTTTCTTCTTTCTGGTAAAGCATTGACCTGGGATGTTCTCTGTTTGAGGGGTAGAGAAGGTCCTGGAAGGTGCTTTTTATGCAAACAGAGCTGTGAATCCAACTTTCATAATGGTGTGGACTGCCCTTTCACTCAATCTGTTTGGTCAATTATTGAGGATCATTTGAAACTTAATAATTTATGGAATGGAGATTCTCTGTCTGTATGTTTTAAAAACTGGTGTTTTATTTCAGATGTGGTACTTATCAAACCTTTACCTATTATTGTACTCTGGTTTATATGGAAAGCAAGAAATAGGTCTTGTTTTGAAGATCTTGTCACAACCCCTGCACAGGTATCTAGCTACAGTTTGGGTATGATGAAGAATTTACCGCAGTCCATATCTGTGGCTTCCATCAGATCAATTTTTGTGGAAGATATTGATAAAACTTATGCATGGGGTTACTTTGATGGATCTGCAACTGGGGACCCAATGATTTGTGGGGCCGGAGGTATATTGTTCATATCTGATAATCATTTTTTTCTTTCAAAGCGGGTTTAGGCTTGGGTACTAATAATTATGCAGAATTATGTGCTCTCAAGCTTCTTCTTATGCTGACTCGGAAGAATAATTTGGATAAAATTCAAGTTTTTGGGGATTCCCAGTTAGTTATAAACTGGGCATCTGGTAAGTATCGTTTACTAAATACTGAATTAGCCATGATTCTTCAAGATGTTCACTGTTTTGCTGACAGTCTTGATTATGTGTCTTTTAAACACATTTATAGGGAACGAAACTATAAAGCAGATGCACTGGCTAAAGCAGGTGGAAGCATTCTGGAAGGATCTTGGAGTATTTGTGAACAGAGAGGCGAAGACAATGTGGAAACCTTTCAGGTTTTCTAACTTTTGAAGTTCAGGTTCATATGGTATAGTGAGCTGTCTTGATGGACTTTTGTTGAAGTTTATGAGCATGACTGGTTTTTTGTTGATGGCTATATTCCTTTTTGATTATTTTCTCTGATAGTTTTTGTGAATACCTTGATGGTATGAAACTATGGTGATATTAATGCTTGGGCATTTGTGATTTAAACTGATGTGATCAGCTTTTTCTGATTTCTTGGCTCTACGGGCTTTCCACCCTTGATATCTAATGCATTGGTGTGATGAAATAAATAATATGCTTCATCTTGTCCCTTCGGTGATTTTCAAGCAAATATACCGAGAGCATGACATGCTGGCTGATGGCCTCTCCAAACATGAGCTGAAATGGATATGGAACTTTCTTTGAAACACTGGATGGCATGAAACATGGCCAATTTATTAGCTGTTGAACTTTCTTTCAGCATTTGATATTTCAGTATTTGATGTTATGCTTTATTATTCATGTTGAGACTTCTTCAGCCGGCTAGTTTTGCTCTGGATTGTCTGCTTGAGATCACCTCCGATTCACAGCATATTCTGACCTGAAGATCAGGTATGATGAAAAAAGTCTGCTATGATCAGACTTATATTTTTCTGTTGGCTGGCTGTTAATACAGGCTTGATCATTGTTTTGTCTATGTGTTGAAAAGTAATGGTACATTGTGCTCTTCATGAGGCAATTATCTGTATGTAATGACAACTTTATAGTTGGGTCAGATTTTGGATATAGTAATGGTACATTGTGCTCTTCATGAGGCAATTATCTGTATGTAATGTCAACTTTATAGTTGGGTTTTTTTTGGTATAATGGACTTTAGGGTCATCTGTTGAATGTGAATAATATATTTACGAATTTTTTCTTTGGAAAAAAAAATTGGTGTTGTTACAATGTCTCCCATATAATGCGGACTAAGGGTTAGGTACATGGTGTCAAACGATTATACCAAACTTCACTCGAATGATAAAGGTCACCCTTCCCTTTTTATATGATCACCTACTGAATTGCACGCTCACTCAATTAAATTTAGTACATTCTTGCTCACAATAAATGGGCTTTTACCAGATGAGTTTTAAATTTTGTGCTTAATATTCTTAGAGAATGATTAGAAATATTCTCATTGATATTTTAATAATTAGATATCTTCATATAGATATTTTAACTTTCTTATTTTGTTGCGCCGAGAGGCCCTCTACAGCCCAGTATGGGGGAGTTCTTGTAACGTGATGTAACGTTACTAACGTGTGTAACATGTGTGTAACATGTCGGCAAAAAATAATAGTGATAGTGAATATTATGGGAGAGATCTTGTAACGTGATGTAACTTTTGTAACATGTCGGCAAAAAATAATAGTGATAGTGAATATTATGGGGGGATTTTGTAACACAAAATAAAAAATAATATCACTTTCGTAAATTTATTTTTATTAATAAAAAATAAATTTTCTAATAAGCCAAAATAAATGTCAGCCACAAAAACAATGTAATATGGGGGAGATGTTGTAATCTTCGTACCTAACAAAACAATAAAAACTCAAAAAAATGTTGGCCTTGCACATGGTTTTAAAACTATGTGCACATAGTTTTAAAACCATGTGCAAGGCATTCTAAACAACTCATGGTTTTATTGTACATGGTTTAGGAGGCTTTGCACATGGTTTTTAAACCATGTGCAAGGCATCCTAAACAACCCATGGTTTTATTGTACATGGTTTAGGAGGGCCTTGCATATGGTTTTAAAACCATGTGTGGGGAAATCATGCAATGTTCGTTCCTAACAAAATAAAAAATAATAAAAAATATTATATGGAGGCCATAAATAATATTAAATATTAATAATAATAAAATTATATGTGGACCTTAAATAAAAAGATGTGTCTTTTGGTTTGAATCAAATCAATGGATACCTAAGAAGAGGTTTTTTGATCCATCTCGGCGCTTGATAGAGCCTAGGATTTGGATCTACGCTGGTTAAGAGAATAGTTAGAAATCTTTACATAGTTATTTAACTTATATATATATATATATATATATATATATTAAATTGATAGTTATATATTCACTATGTATAAAGTTATAGTAATTGTAGTTATACCTTTACTATGTGTATATTAATATTAATATTTTATATTTTTATATTTCTATCTTTTATTTTCAAGAATAATGATTTTGATTACTCATATTTATTATTATGGAATATCCAATTTTACTGTTTGTTTCTGTCTTCATTTTAGAGAAATACATATCTTTATCTCATGTTCTTATTTTTATGAACATAAATAAGGTGGTAAAAGTGGATATTTCTAATAAATGCACACCTTCACTCTTTTCCCTACTTTCACTTACTTTCACTTAGGATGTGATGGGGTGAAGGTATACATTTGTAACAAATACACCCATTTGCCTCCCACGCACCTGGGATGAGAGTGGACGTTGAAAGCCGGTATTTGTTACCTATCTTATGGTGATTGTGGAGATCGCTCTAGTTCCCATCTTGGATGAGGGTGAGAATGCACATAATCTACATACTTTTATCCATCATCATTCTTGCAAGGGTGTGGGTGAAGGTGTGCATTTATTGCAAATGCACACCTTCATCACTCACCCCACCCCACCTCCTCTTGCACCACAAAAATGGAGTTTAAGGCTAAAGACATGTATTTTTTTCCTCCAATGCCAAGGTGAGATTAGAGAATGCACACTTTAACCTCTACCCTCATTTTAAAATGGAATGAGGATAAACATTTACAACAAATGCTCAATGCTCACCCTTGCTCTCCAACCCACACCTACCCTCAAAAATTTATTGACAAAAAGTGATTAATTTACAAGGATTTAATGGTCCATGAATAATGAAAAATAGAAATACACTGCCTGTCCATTGCACCGCCTGCTTTTTCATCTACTTGCCTGCATTACAAAAGAAATTGATTTCTCTTCTCTACATTACGTTATGCAATTCAATGAAACACAGTCTTTTTTTCATGAGAGCAAGATTCAAGGAAAGAAGGTGTTTCTGTACCTACATATGCTATTCAGTATGCATGCACCTCACTGAAACTCTTTGTATGTTTTTCTGGATTGAACCGAAATTCTTGTATTTGCAGGCCACAATCTTCCAAGCCACCGCCCTCAGCTTTCGTAGGCCTTTACCTTTTCCAGGACTGTCCTCTTGATGGTAAAGAGCTCTACCTGACCCTATCTATATTTTGTTTCCTTGGTGAACACCAATAGAATTTTTTATATTTAGTGTCGTTAGTCGAAATAAAAAAATCGGTAATGATTCCAGGCTCGGAGACCATCTCTCTTGTTGGCCATGGCCCCCAACGGTTGTATTCATAGTAGTAGCATTTTCAAATGAGTTCAATTGAATTATAGAGATCTTAAACATATAGAGGAGTTGGAGGTTGATCCGAAAGAAGGGAAATCTTACTGAGGAATCACTGAACATCTAGCCAAAGCTCTGCCGACTTCAGAGGAACCTCCATTGCAAAGATCTGCCAACTTCTATTATAAGATGGAGGAACCTCCATTACCGAAGTAAGGTCTTGTGGAAAATAGAAGACCTCCGACAATAGGTATTGAGCATAATATTTCTACCTAGTAGGATTATGCATGAACTAGGTATTAATAGATGCAAGAGTTACAGAGAATGGAGTTTAAACATACATGGAATTTTTCATATGAGTCTTTGAAAATCCAAGCCTCCATAAGAAATATTACAGACGTCTAGTTGCACATTATCCACTCCATTCTGGCCACCTTTTGATTGCTAACCATTGCCATTGCTCAGCCACATGAATGAAAATTTGCGTATATTTGCCGGAACAGTCCACATATATGCTAGTACATAGGTAGTGAATTACACATGGTCCATCCCTATCATTCTTAGGCATAAGTAGATCCTCCAATGAAGCCACTGAGAGCACTAGAGGTGGCTAGGGTAACCCTATCCATGATAATATATAGCCAAAATATTATTAAATTGTTTCCTTATACATTCTTCTTGTACATACAAAATGAATCATGGTTTTTTAATCCAAGTCCAACATTTAAAAAGTGTTTCCCTACGAGCTACAAACACAAAATATGATATTGGGCCATGGAAAATTTACAGTCAGAAAGAAGAAGAGCAAGGTAACTTGGGAACTTTTGGATATAGCACTGCTTTCTCAATAAAGATCAAGGTACCAACCAGCTAAACAATTGCAGAAGGACGTAGTAACTTGGCTAAGACGACTCTGACCACCTAGACGGAAGGGAAAGACATGTTCATAGTTGTTTATGCAGCCATAAATCACCTTTCTCAAACTTTGAGTAGGTTATAGTTGTAAGTCATGCATGCAAACAACAACTGTTGATGAGGTTAATGAATCGAGAAGCGGTATACAAACATTAACATGCGACGGTTGAGAAACCTCGAGAGATTAACGCATCAAACCAAAGATTTAATACTCTCACTGCCTTATTAATTCTTTTCCATTGGCGGTTTCAGGGTCATGATGAAGCTTGGTTTATATTATTGCTTTCGGGAGCATGAACTGCTGAGAGGCCACCATGTCAATTGAGTTTTTTTAAACTTAGGGCTAAGACGACTCTGACCATCTGGACGAAAGGGAAAGACATGTTCATAATTGTTTATGCGGCCATAAATCACCTTTCTCAAAAACATGGAAGTCTACATGGCAGTTGTTGGCTCCAAAACATTGAAAGTCTACATGTTTTAATACTTAAATATTTTATAAATCAAATTATATTTTAAATTAAATTTGGCTTCCTTGCATGATTGTGTGCTTCGGGCTTAGCGTTGATTAACATATTTTAATTATTAAAATGGACTATCAACCATTGCTGCTTAACATGGTCATAGTGTAAAGCGCTGGATTGAGAATTTGCAAGAATCAAGAGCTAAATAGAGAAAGCATAAATGTTTTAAAACCTATTGCCTCCACTATAAAACCTATTGCAATGTTGCACAAGAAATGCTTTAAAACTATACCAAATCCTCCTTTGCTATGTTTCATTGCAATTATTAGATGGATATGAATCAATTTGCATGTTTCAAAGATATAAACGACCATTTTTTTAATCAAATTTTATTAAAACACAAAATAGGAACCCAACATATTTGCTGCTAATTCTACTTAGAACAAATTAATATTGAGTTTTAAAACTCAACCACATGGCCTCCACTATAAGCCCTGATTGCAACGCTTTAAAGAAATATATGCTCTCAATGTATATTCTGTTGACTGAAACAAAAACATGTTTATTACTAGCATCCTTTTTCGCTCCAGGCCTTTTCCTTCTCCATATGGATATCCCAAGGTAGACAAAGACCCAGTAAAACCAGCAATAGGATAAGCTTGCGCGATCATATGGTGTGTCGGCTTGGGGAGGATAGCTTGTACGCTCTGTTGATGGGGACTCAATTACCTGCATAGAGAAGCTGTTCCATTAGCTAGTCTGCCACCCTATTATACGATGTAATAAATTGAAGTAACCCATAGGTTGTTTCCTCCATCCAAAATTAGCTATATCTGACGCTAGGAATCAAATGCAAAATATCATATTTAACCTATCAAGCTCGGTAGGTATCGCTGCCATGCAACACTAATCTTGTTAGACGCTAGGAATCAAATGCAAAATATCAGATTTAACCTATCAAGCTCGGTAGGTATCGCTGCCATGCAACACTTCTTAGAGACGCACCAGTAGTGAGGTTTAAACTATGTAGAGCATACTCTCTCAATGGCACCTGTAAAGCTTATTCTAGACACGAAATGATTGATGAAACCAGTAATAAAGCTTCTCCTGGGCATTTATATACGACCGGGCAACGAACCATTTTACATGCAGTTTACTCTAGTGCCATCTTAAAGTGAAAGTGAAGATTGTACATCTGCAATCCCACCCTTATTATTTAGCAATAAAGGTGAAAACTCAACACAAATGTACTTTTTCACATTTGATCTTATTCTTATTTTTTTTCCCAAAAGGAAAAAACTCTACTTTTGCTAATTTATTATAAAATTAAAAAGTACATCTCCAAAAATCTCCATAACTTATCATAGTTAAATCTTACTTAAATCTCCAAAATTAAAATTCTAATACATAATACTTCACAACATAGAGGAGCCAAAAAGACTCATAAATCCAAAAGTCCTTTACATATAAAAAGACAAAGCATGTGACCATAAGACATACAACCAGTTGAAAAAATCGATCACTCTACTACATATACACAATCAAAACAATAAAAAAGCCATTAGCCTCTAGTGTTCCTTCAATAATTTCTTCCCTAGACAAAAGATCTCTAAGAGAAGTAGGACCCTCTTTTGAAACCATACCATCTTCCATGTTTTTCCCTCTATAGATATGTTTGATTTCAAGATTATGAAGAATCTTGAAACACTACTATGGAAAACCAGATTTCAATAAAACATTATTATTATCTTATATAATATATTTATAAAAAAAAACATCATTAAAAACACAACTACATATAAATTTTAAATAAAAAAATAGAAATCTAAAAGAAAAAAAATATTACAATTAATGTTAGGCATACTCTCTCTAGTGGATGAGTGGTTATTGAGAGTTCTCATCAAATAGTTTTCGTGTAACAATTGAGTGGTTTTGTAATTACAAGAGATCCACTTATTAAGTGCTAAATGGAGTGGTTTGATACTCACCTTGGTTTTGTATGGGTGGTTTTCATCACCATTACTATAATTGCAAAGTTTAACATTTCTATATTAATTATTAAACATTTTTCGTAATATTATTTTATTTTTGTTGATGATGTCCTATTTCATATGCTTTTAACTGTAATTTTTTTTATTTCAAACAATCAAAATTATTATTCTTGTTTAATATTCAACCAGTATTTCATTTTTAAATTGCACATAAGATATTCATTAATAAACAACTTTAAGAACTAGTACTTGGAATATTCAAAATCAAAGTTATTATATTCGTACATTTTGATAATCTTGTATTTATTAAATCACCTCCCTTTATTTGCATGTTCACAAGGTTTCTATACCCAACATATTGTTTTTTGTTATATGTGCTCCTATTTTGTGTGGGCACAATAATGATCATTGTTGGTTAAGGTGCACTAGTTCTCATCTTTTGTATAAATGCAACGGTGCTTCTTTATTATAGGCTCACTAGTGCTCCAAGACTTTAAATTGTAATGCTTAACATTTCAACAATAATTATTATACATTTTTATAATATTATTTTTATGTTTATTGATAATGTCTTATTTCATATGCTTTTAACTATAAAATTATATTTCAAACAATCAAAATTATAATTTTTGTTTAATATTAGCTAACCATTTCATATTTAAATTGTAAATTAGAGATTCATTAATAAACAAGATTTAGCAGCAAAGCTGCATATTCCCTTCCTTTAGGGTTGAAAGCTTGGATGAGAAATCCATAGTTACTTGAAAATTTACTTGGAAATCCCTATATAGAGTTGAAAGCTTGAATGACCAATCCATAGTTGCTTGGAAATCCATATAAAAAGCACTAGCAGAAGCTCACTGCTTATCGTGAACAAAGACATCTAAAATTAAGTAACAAAGGTCTCAATCCAAAATAATAAACTATCATTATGAGCTAAGATGAGAAAACACCCTGCATCTTTAGTTAACAAAAGCTAGTATTTCACATAGAGATAAGAGATTGAATTGAAATAGATAAAACAATTTGAATAACCCTTTATGTACAAAACATATACCTCGATCCTCGAGCCTGCCATAGGCTTTTTTAACACCTATAAATCCAAGCTTGTGAAGAGATGAATGCATAAAAGTTATTATATAAGAAACATCCTATACAAAAGATTCCAAAAGTCCTCTATTTAAACAAGGTTTGATATAAAGTTTAAACTAGTTAAAAAGATCACCTTTTTAAGATCCTCACCAAGCGAGTGTTCCAACCTAGCCACTATTCCAGCCTACTGATCCATTTTCCAATGCTTGTTTGATTATTGTACATCATTTTCACAGAAACAGTGTTTGCTTGTAGGCTCATTTTCACTTTCTGTGAGAATGTCTACTATTCTTTAGAATAAAGTAGCGTAATATTGATTGCAGGTGTGTGATATTCTTTAGAATGTCTACTATTCTTTTGTTTTTATTCTTTTGTTTTTATGTTGTGTACAGAAGCTAGAGTTGATTTATACTTTAATTTTATTAGTTAATTTCATACACAGGTTGGTGTGTATAAAAGTTTAAACATATAATATCATATTAAATATTAACTTTTTTTTCTCTTCTACTTAGGTAATTTGGATGAAGAAAGAGCCATTTAGACACCACATCAGCAAAATATCAGTTTCAATGAGGAATATCACCACGTAAAAGTGAAGAGTGCACATATATTAAAAGAAAAATCGGTATTGCGAAGAATAAAGTTTTGAGCTTTGCTTGCAATATCATTTTTCTTTCAAAAATAAATCTAAAACCATCGTAAAGAATCGCAAAGTTTGCCACACCGTTTTGTGGGAGAGGAAAAAATGCATTGGTATAAAAGGATTTTCTGTGAAGTAAGGGATGTGGTCATGTTGTAAATTAAAGATCGTTGAACTCCAAGTGGCCACGGATTTGAATAAAAATGTCATGAATACTATACGAGCTGGAAAATGATATCATTTAACAAGTTCAAACATTCTAGCATGTTGAATGAAAGAGACACAACTGGAAATGGTAGGGGAGGCTTTTTCATCTACGGATAAGGACAAGACAAGTGTACTCTCGAGATTGATTCTATGGTAGTAGTTCAAAAAGTTCAAAATAAACAATTATAAAAAAAAGTAATATAAAAAATAACAGGTAGATTGTTCATTACAGATAACTAAAAGAATGTGAGATAAATATATATATATATATACAAAAAATTGATAGTTAATAAATGGATAACAGTAAGAATGTCGGTGATAACATGTAGTTAGGCAAGGATAACTCATAGTTAAACGCATTTAACTAGAAGAATACGAGGAATAAAAAACATTTCCAAACTGTCTTCCACTCAATAACTATCTCTTAACCATTTGATCTCTATCGAACGTGATCCAACCACAAACTATGCCCGTGTTCTAGTTTAAGGTTGAATTCATTACCACCCAATAAAATATAATCATAAAAATAAAACTTTTTTAAACAATTTAAAGTTTAAAACAAAAGAATTTAAGATGAAAATAGTTTAATCATGAAAACAAATCCCCAAAATCCATTTAAAATTAAACAATGTTTACTTTCATATGCTTCAAAGTGAACAATTTTATACTAAGACGAGTTCGGGATGTGCTACTGCTAACACGAAAAATATGAAAACTTTACTGTGGTTATTATATCTTTACAACTCATAGGTGTATAGGAAATAAAATTGCCGAACTCGGAACGATTTCCCTATGCGTTAGAAGAAGAAAAATCTCAGATTTTATCAAAATTCGACAGTTATAATCAGCTGAATTTTGATTTTATGTTTCTTTTTCAGCTCAGATTTATCTCACGCATAGAGAACGTTTTCTGGACATGTGAGCAACGATTTATGAATACATGGCCAATTTTTGTTGCAACTTCTTCCATGATATCATTCACCAGCTGCCCTTACCCTTGCCCTGCGTGAGTAAAATTAGTACTACTAAAACCAAAGATAAAAAGGTGTCATATATGTATCAATTCCATAAATTAGAAACTAGCATTAATAGATAGAGGGACTCGAACTCCAGTCCCCAGTTTGGTGGGATAAATATAGCTTTCTGACTGTACAAAGCTCAGCAACCAAAATGAAAACTGATGCTAACAACAATTGCAAGACCCAAACCAAAGCCACTTCGGTAGGTGCTGACAGAATTAGAGCCCATAGCTCTGTAAGAAGAAACATATTATTTTTAATACCAACAATAAAAGAAAAATAAAATAGAGTGGATACCTTCTGTGAGGACGAAGATCATATTTTTCCGAGATCCCAGGACATCATCATAAAGCTATTTCAGGGAAGGCACATATCCTAGGACACCATCACAAAATTGTTTTAAGGCGCGAAAGAAGGCTTCAAGACAAACAAGATAGATTTATTAGGCTTTCTCTCAACTCAACCTATTACTCTTTCTTCTCGTCTCTTGAACCTATATACATCTTCATTGGACTTGTTATATATACTATGTATGCATGCTTACCAATGGCCATGGGATAACAGATACTTCTATAGCTCGAGCTAAACCCCCTGCACCCCTGAAAGGAAGGGAACAGAATCAAGATTGCAGACATAATTCATTGCATTCATTCATATGCAAGATGATTAGATTGTACCATTGATCCATGAATTTTATCGGCACACTCACACATGCAAGGAATTAATTGTTAGCATGGCAGTGGTGGAACAATAGATGGAATGGTGAATTGTTCAAGTACAATCATAAGCCGCATTTGATCCAATTGACTTGATTTACCGATCAACATCACCCATAGTATTAAATTGAGCATATAGATCAATGGAAAAACACACAACTCACAAGATAGATCACACAATTTACTCACCAATTAAAGAATGAAATAGTGCAAAAATGGTTTGCAACTATGAATGCTTTCATTAATCAAAAAGTAATTAGATGATAAATTACGATGTAATATAATGGCTAAATAGCCACATGCAATTCAAATCCACATGAGGAAATTTGAATTGATTAGACTCTACTTGACTGTAGGTAACTAAGACCTAGTCTAAATCATTCTCGGAGGACTCAATAGTTATCTGACCTTGTTTAAATCATTATCGGAGTTCATCGATGTTCTAAAACACAACTCAAGTGTCTATTTCAGTGTTAACTAAGGCTAATTGACTGTGGTAGGTGAGAAATGTGCCTCTCCTGCATGCAACCATGCAAACCTAGCACTAACTGAATGTAGAGGACTAGAACTGAATGTAACTGACTCCTAACTTAGCTTGACTAGTCACTAACTAAACTCAACTACTGAAGGTTGGTGTCGGCACTCCCAGTGGCTTCTAAATTGTAGGAATTGATATAGGAGGCTCCTGAACTGATGCATGCAAGTGCAATCAGTGGCAGTAGGCCTCAATTAGTGTTCCCCACACTTTAGTAACCAGAACATGTGCCCCTATTAGGCCAATTGGACCCAATGGTGCTAGTGTCTAAAAATAGACTGGATGGACTCCCTATTTAGACATGACTCCTGATTTAGGCATATGACCAAATTGGACAAGGGAGGATTAATAATCCTAACACCCCCCCTAAATGATAACTTGGACAATCTGTAGGCCCTGGTAACTAAGACCATAGATCACCCATTACATCAAGTAAAGTAAAGTAACTGCTCAATACAAGGAGCTGGGGAAAAAACCACACGGGAAAAAAGCCCCCCCCTCTAATTAAGCAGGTAGAATTATGATCAATCTGGTTCTTTTGTGGACAGGTATCCTAGGGCCTGGCATGTGAACCTCTCCATCATTATGTCTGGAGGAATATTCCTCTTTGGAATAAGAATGATATGCTCAACTAAATCAGAAATATAGACAACTGATGGATGAAGACTAGTCCCATGTAGAGCAACTGAAATCAACTGATAAGTGAGAAAAGGTTCTTGAGGATTCAAACCATGTGAGGAACACTCAAGAAACTGATATGTTTCAGCCATGAACAACAAACCATGAGTGGTAAAAATAGCCCCAAGTGTTAGGAGAAAGTGCCTAGGCGGATGCATAAAATCTTCCTCTTTACTAGTTCTGTGAGGACATGAGCATGTGACCAAAAGGTAGAGAAGCTCTTGGACTGTTGAGAGCGAATGCTTGAGCTCCATAGTCTGATATAGCTTCTGAAATAGCTAATGAATCACAAAATAAGATATCAACAACCTCATAAGAGGAAACTAACACCAAATCCCAGCAACAATTTTTGAGGAAGAATTGCGATACCTAGTTTTTCACACCGAAATTGGTGAGAGCAGCAACAAGCATGAATGAAAGCTCTTGGATTTTAAAATTTGAACCAAATTATATCATATCAGAAATTAAATTAGATCTAAATGGGTTCATATCAGATCCAAAACTGTGAAATGCAATCAAATCCCCAGCAATAGTTTTGAAGGAGACTTGCAGTACTTGTTTCTTCACAAAATTAATGAGAACAGCTACAAGCAGTACTGAAATATTATGAACCTGAAATATTGAACCAAGAAATATCATATCAAATCCAAATAATATCATATCAGATTCAATAAATTTCATATAAGATCCAAAAGTATGGTCCACCGAGACGGTAGACGCACAGTTTTCTTCTTCTTCAAAATTCTGAATTTTGGTGCATGCAATCCTGTAGGAATTTGTTGGAAGATCTAGATCATGGGGAGCGAATGGATGACTATGGTAATCTGATATTTTTCCAAAAATATCCAAGGTATTATACATTTGCACACTAGCAACAACATTAGAGGGAGAAAAATCAAATTTCTCTTCACTTTCGGAAGCAATTACTGGCAAATTTTGCACATAATTCAAAGGAAAATCACCGGAGAGTGTTTGCATGGAAGTGCAGCAGTGTTTTTATTCAATATCAAATATTTGAATGTAATATTCTGTATCATCCATATGAGGAGATGATATATCAAAGATCTCATAAACTTCCGGAGCATCAGGAGAAGGAGTCACTGCAAGGAGACTGTATTCAGATTGAATTGACTGTGTTGAAGATTCTGCTTCTTCTTCATCTTGAACAACTTCATCAAAGAGAGTGGAGGCCGAGAATTTTGGATGAAGAATGCTTATGGTGCTGGATGTGCTCTCCAAAGTGCTATTATGATCCTCGTCAATCATTCCAAAGGTTATGTCCAATCTTGTCCAAAGATCCTTTGGGTATTTAATAGATCTACTAAGGTAGCGCAAGCTAGGAGAAAGAGCCAGTGCCATTGTTCCAAAAGCTACATCACATTTATTCAGCCATTCATTCTCACTCTCAAAATACTCTATATCAAGTCCATTAGACACCCAATAGATATCTTGTCTATTTAGAAATCCAATCATATTCACCTTCCATTCTAAATAGTTTGTGGATCGGATGAGAAGAGGAACTGATGAATTCATTTTGAAGTTGTACCTGCAAAAAAACAAAAGAGGGACCATAAGGTCGACAGCTTGCACATTTCAGGTTTTCATCACACCCAGCATAATTGATCAAGTAAGCTTAATCAACAATTCCTTAACTTGGGAGATCTGAGGAGGAGAAGTGCCTTGTCCGCCGAGGCTCTGATACCATATTAAATTGAGCACATAGATATGTGGACAAACACATAACTCACAAGATAGATTACACAATTTACTCAACAATTGAAGAATGAAACAGTGAAAAAATGGCTTGCAACTGTGAATGCTTTCATTAATCAAAAAGTATTTAGATGATAAATTACAATGTAATACAATGGCTAAATAGCCACATGCAATTCAAATCCACATGAGGAAATTCGAATTGATTAGACTCTACTTGACTGTAGGTAACTAAGACCTTGTCTAAATCATTATTGAATGACTCAATAGTTAACTGGCCTTGTCTAAATCATTATTGGAGTTCTAAAACACAACTCAACTGTATAATTCAGTATTAACTAAGGCTAACTGACTATGGTAGGTGAGAAATGCGCCTCTCCTACATGCAGCCATGCAAACCTAGCGCTACCTAAATGTATAGGACTAGAACTGAATGTAATTGACTCCTAACTTAGCTTGACTAGTCACTAACTGAACTCAACTGCTGAAGGTTGGTGTCTGCACTCCCAGTGGCTCCTAAATTGTAGGAGTTGATCTAGGAGGGTCCTAAACTGATGCATGCAAGTGTAATCAGTGGCAGTAGGCCTCAATTAGTGTTCCCCACACTTTAGTAACTGGAACATGTGCCCCAATTAGGCCAAGTGGACCCAATGGTTCTAGTGACTAAAAAGAGACTAGATCGACTCACTATTTAGACATGACTCCTGATTTAGACATCTGACCAAATTGGACAAGGGATGATTAATAATCCTAACAAATCCAACACCTCTCTAGCAGTCGTTTCCAGTATAGTTAAAGTTTATATTTATTATAACGGGAAAACTATTCATAACAGACATTTACTTGAGGAAAGAAAGTAGTTTGAAAGGGAGGTAATGCCTATTCCATACCACTAATAAAACCACAACCCCACTTTGTAATGGGCAAAAGGATATTCGCATATTGTAAAGACTATAAATAATCCATTCTCTGACTTACCTAATGAAAAAATAGGTTAGAAAGCAACCTTGAATCACTGCATTAAAAGAGTGGGGGATATGGGAAATATATACCAGCTGAGAATATTGATCATTAAGGATGTAATTAGACTGGGAAGATGATGTTGTATACGTTGGTTGGTCTATTGCTAGAGAATTTCTTTCATCCTATGTGCATTATCTACATACGCCATGAATTATCAAACACTCACAACTTTAAACGCTCACAGTCTATGTGCATGCACCTTTAAACTTGTTCTGAAATGACATCTAGGTGGAGTGTTACGTGGCACATCAATTGCATGCACTTGGACTGCAACTACCAAATCCATGTCAGAGAGTCGGAGTAATTGACTCTATGCACCTTGACTGCAGGTACCAAATTCTTGTCAAGCATCGTCAGGCGAGTTGATCTAGGTTGTCGGACCAGGTAAAAATGAAAAGGTAAAATCACAATAAGAGGGTGAATGAAAAAAACATAGGAAAATGTATTGATTTAAGTGTAAAACCATAGTATAAAAAAGTACAATTAATGTGGCATGAATATCAAAAACCTGTCGATTATATTATTCCCTACTTGCAGGGAATAATAAGGGTATGAATAATACTTTGAATATTCAAAATCAAGGTTATTATATTACTACATTTTAATAAATTATCTTGTATCTATTAAATCGGCTCCCTTTATTTGCATGTTCACAAGGTTTTTGTACAAAACAAATTGTTTTTTGTCATCGGTGCTCGTCTTTGGTATGGGCACACCAATGCTCACTGTTTGCAAAGGTGCACATATGATCATATTTGGTAAAAATGCATAAATGCTTATTTTCTATAGGTGCACTGGTGCTCCATTACCAATCTGCATTAGTGTGGTTTTGGCCAAAAACATATCGGTGCTCCTCTTTAGTAAAGGAACATCGGTACATATTTGGTATAAGTGTACCGATGCATCTTTGGTATAAAATCCACAGTGCATATTTAGTAGAAGCTCACCCGTGCATCTTTTGCAAAAGCACACACATGCATATTTTGACAGAAAAGCACTGGTGCATCTTTGACAAAAGCGCACCGGTGCATATTTTTCAAAAGCGCACCGATGCATTTTTGGAAGAAGTGAACCAGTGAAAAAAAACCTCCGCTAAAGCCTCCAGCCACCGATATTTTTTATTTGTAATAAATTTTCATAAAATCCTCCACTAAAACATCCAATACCATTGGTAGAGGTTGTAGCAGAGGTTTTTTTGAAAATTTTGACCAATCTAGTAACACTAAAAACCTCATATAACCTCCTCTACAACACCTTTTCCTTGTAATGATTCCTACTATGTTAATACAATCTTGGATTTTTTCTAATGGCTTAGTGTTGGAGCAGGGCCCCGCAGCTACAGGAAAAGCTGCTATATCGGAACAAGAAAGTCAAAGGAAACAGTATCCGAAGCGGCCGAGAAGAGAGAGCTCAACCACTGCACTTAAGGCAGCGGCGACGACAGGAGGGATCAGCTACCCTCATAAATGGAAAAGGAGCAACGAGCTGAGGTATTGAAGACAAAGGACAGAAGGGGAGTGACCAAGGAAGTGGCGCCCATACCCACGATCAGAGCCGAAATCGTGGAAGACTGCAGAAAGCTGTGGTGTGACGAAAAGCGGCAGTTCAAAGTACAGATAGGCCGACTGTCACAGTTAGGGTTTTTGGGTTACTGTTGGGATAGGCCCACAGTTTTGTATCACGGTGAGACCTTCGGGCCGCCTATATAAGCATGTATTTTGTATTATGAAAGGTTAGCTAGCCAAACATTCAGATAGACAATTAGCTAGTTGGTCAGTTCGTTATTCTTTGAGTCGAGCTCTGGTTCTGCTATTCAGTCTGTAGTTATCTTACTGTAACCAGTAGCTGGCTCCTAGAGCATGAGTGTAACAATCTGCAGGGATTGAGAGAGAGAGAGAGAGGAAGAGTATATTGTAAGAAGGAAGAAATATAGGAAGAGAAGAGATCTAAGATAAGGGCTCCCGACTGTGTGCGCGGAGTTTCCTAGAAGATCTCAAGCTGCATAATAGGTTGCAGCGGAACTATGTTTACTCTCTCAAGATATAATATAAAAATCAGTTCCCGTGTACGTATCTTCCCCCCTTGGAAGTGAACCATGTAAAATCCATGTGTTGTGCGTCTGTTTCATGTGATTGTGTTTACTTATTTACTATCTGTTACCTGTTACATGAGCTTTACTTAACAGTTAATGAAGGTATGTTATTCTTCAGTTTACAGAACATGGAAAGTTAAATGCAAGTTGAATGTATCAAGTATTCTGTATATGAGTTTATCAGTGTTTGATTCATAATAGCTAACAGTTACTGTGTTGAGCGATTTCTGCATAGTTAGTCCAGCAAGTCGAGTATAGTTGATGATAAGTGTGTTGCACTGTAGAAGCTTAAGTAAGGTTGTGTAACACCCTGTTGAAGGTTAACTGAGCTATTATACCCAGAGAGAAAGCCTTTGGACCGTAAGGGTCACATTGGGTCTTACTGTAGAAGATATCGCAGTATAGGAAGGCGATATCGCACTGTCGAAGGAGCCGCGGTGTGGGATATCGCAGCTAAAGACTTGAAGAGAAGAGAGTTTGCGCATCGTCCAAGAGGCTGTGATGCGATAAGAGCTAGTCCCATAGCAGAATCAGCTAGGACGAGAGGGATAGCACTAACAGAGAGAGCTCGCTGGTTAAGAAGAGTCACGAGGCACTAGGATGCTACATAACCTGGTTGAGGAAACCTGATTCTTCGACCAACCCATCCAAGATCACTTCAGGCGAGACTTCAGGCCGTTCTGCGGTCTATTGCCGAAAGGGCCAGTGAGCTAGGGGTTTTGTTGGGACAATAAAGTAAACCCGGGTCTTCCCAGAATAAGCCAACAAATGGTTTCGTTGCCGGTTTTGAAAAAATTGAAGAGTTAATGTTCTGTTGGCATCCTACTAGAGAAGAACTTAACCAGTGGGTTGAGTCTAAGGAGAGAGAATTTGCTGCGACAGAAAACAAGAGTCCTAGGTTGAGTACAGAGGATTGGTTACAAAAATATATCTTCACAGACCTGCATGAGATATTTTTTGCGACCTATGCAAATGATTTGTATGACTGGTTGTCAAATTTGAATGATAATAACATATTCAAGAAGAAAAGGAACATTGTCTGGAGACCGGAGCTGATTCACGCCGTGAAAAGCGTAGATAATCCCATTTCACGAGCAGTAGACTTCTGGCTTGCGAGTTTGCTGGAAGGTTTCATTACAGAGTTTGCAGTCGATCAAAGAAAGAGTTTCAGCAAAGTAGAAAGGTACTTCTTCAAAGGATATCGCGGTAAGTACTTGAACTCTTTAAATTTGTCCATTAAGATGTTATTACATGAAAAAGGAGTAATGGATATATTCTCAGATGAATAAGTTAAGTAAGTGTAATGTCACAAGAGTTTGAGAGTGATTTTGAAGAAATTGGATGTACACGTAGCGGTAAGAAATATAAAGTATATTTCAGATCTTCCTTCGTTGAAGACAGTTCAGACAGTACTAGAGAACAGAGTCAAAATCATAGAGAAAGAACTGTAGGGGGTATCCCTTACCACCCTTATACACCACAGAAAGCAACCGAGACTCAGAATAATCCCGCAGGAACTCCATTTAGTAGTTCACATACAGTAAATACTACCTCTCCATCACCTACATTTACACCGCCAAGTAGTGGTAATACAGCAAATCAGAATCCACCACGTAGAAACAGAATGGGGGACGACATGAAATTACCTACCTTTAGGGGTACAGGGGCAGAAGACCCAGAACAACATTGGCTCTTATGTGAAGCCGTATGGACTATTAAACAGATCCTAGATGATAATACTAAGCTTGTCCAGTTGGCCACTACACTTAGAGACAGAGCTTTAACATGGTATATGAAGTATACCTCAGTGCAGATTAGAACACTTGTATAGGTCAGGACCGCAATGATTAAAGAATTTAAGAAACCCAAGTCTGAGTCACAATGTATTACAGAACTTAAAGACATCAAACAGTTACCCACAGAGTCAGTATGGGATTTTGATCAGAAATTTAAAGCTCTTATAGACCAAGTTAGCTTTGAGTTTGCACCGGAGCAGCATAAGGAATGGTTCATCGCAGCACTGCTCCCTCATATCAGACTTCCACTAATGCAACAGAAACTCTATACGCAGGATGATGCATTACAGATGGCAATGAAACTAGAGGCTTCACCTCTAGCTGAGACTAGTACCAGTATGACAAACTTACAAAATCAGTTAGTCAATCTCACCTTACAGCTACATGAGATTAAGAAAGGAGAAGAGGTTGCACAAGAATTATGGTGTACAAAGTGTAAAGGACATGGCCATACTAAAGATAACTGTCTAGTATTTTTTGAGTATCTAGCAAGTGGGGCTCCTAACCCCTTATTACAGACTCAAGGGCCATGGTGTGAAATCTGTAAGACAAGAGGACATAGACCACAAGAATGCCCTTTACTTCATAAGTATGTACAGACTCCTAAGAACTTATACTATAACTTCTGTAAGTCAGTAGGACATGATGAAAATAATTGCAGAGCTTATGATCTCATGATAGAAAGAAAACATGACTTATACAGAGTCCAGTTAGAGACATCAGGTCCAGCAGCAGGACTACAGCATGAACCGGCTCATGATGGCCGTGGTGGAGGATTCAGAGGACGAGGTTGCGGTGGAGGCTTTGGCCATGGAGGAGGCTTTGGCCGTGGCCGTGGATCGATTATTTGTTATAACTGTGGATCTATAGGACATTATGCTAGGGATTGTCAGAACCCTACTACCACATGTAAATATTGCAAGTCCTATGATCATACTATAGAAGAATGTCCTATCTTGATAGCCAAGATTAGGGATCCTAAGCCAGCAGTAAACCAGAATATCTAGCTTATGGTTACTGAGCAGAACGAACCAGAACCAAGAGTCAATATTGTGACTCGTAGCGGTGCTTCCGCTAGTAGGACATCGCAGGATGCCGAAAATAATATAGGTCCGGAGTGGGTGCGCAAAGCCACTAATAAATCAACACCACTTGACCTGCAGAAGAATAAAGAAATGTTTCAGAAAGCTAAAACTTTCTTTACTCACCCTACACCGTCGAGATCGCAGGTATTTCCTTGTAGGGGCGTACCGCAGGAAAAACCTTGTGGCATTAGTCCTGTGCAGACATCGTAGGCTACCACATCTAGAAGATGCGAAGAGGATGAGTTGACAGGAAGTGTACAATCCTTCTTGCGGAGTTGCTTGAAACTCGTAAGAAATGAGAAAGCCATCGGAGAACTTCAGCGCATCATAGATTAGTGTCAGCAGCCTTCTTCCGTGAGCAGTGCGCAGCGTGCTGTTCATAATATTATGGCCCATACAAAAATAGGAAGAGAAATGAGACTCACAGCACAAATTGGAGAATTTGAAATGGATGAGGTAATCCTAGATTTAGGATCAGAGGTAAATGTTTTGACTAAGTAGACATGGGAACAGATGGGTAGCCCTAAGTTATCCAGATCACCTATCCATCTGCGACTAGCCAATCAGCAAAGGGTATCGCCATTGGGTCGATTACCGCAAGTACCAGTTGATATTGACAGAGTTTACAGCTTTGCAGACTTTGAAGTCATAGGAATTATTGGCGATAACAGACCCTATCCAGCGTTATTAGGTATTGATTTGGAAATCGATAACACGGTTGTTATCGATCTGAAGAAAAGACAAATGACCTTTGAGGATAATCAGATTCAGGTCATCGCGTTGTTGGATCCTTTTCAGGGTCCTAGATACATTGAACCTATCAGAGCAGAGGAAGAGGTGCGCAACATGGAAAGCCTCTATCAGATGACTGCTAATCAGAGTGATTACATCAATCCCACCGTAGAAGGAAATATTAGTTGGTAATGCGACAGCTCATGCGCATCAGATTTAGATGTTGGTTTAGAAAACTGGCAGAATAGACTTTATGAAGTCTCAGCTCGTAGATGTGCATTTATGACTAAGTCACTGCGATGGATTGTCACAGAGATTAAGGATATTCCGTCGTTTGATGGCTTAGCAGATGTCAACGACTTTTTACAGTAGTTTGAGCAGGACATCCCTCATGAGCAGAGGATGGCAGTTATTGACCTTGCAGTAAGAGCCACACCTACAGGATGATGGCATGCACATAAAGAACATATCGCATCATGGGATGATATTAAGAGATTGATGGCGATCAGATT
The DNA here is from genome assembly GCA_001517045.1 of Pseudotsuga menziesii. Lineage (NCBI taxonomy): Eukaryota > Viridiplantae > Streptophyta > Pinopsida > Pinales > Pinaceae > Pseudotsuga > Pseudotsuga menziesii. The sequence continues at coordinate 46,515 of LPNX010337460.1, read as the reverse complement.
CTCTAATGACAAGGAGCGCTTCCAGCAGAAATACACAGGAAAAAGTGACCCAAGGTCACATATTAAGACTTGTGAACAGAATTGGTCGGACTTTCCAGAGGATGAATGGGTTCACCTATTCATTCACACTTTAGACACAATACCAAGGAACTAGTACACCGAGACAGAGTTGCGTAGAGGAACAACTACATGGCCAGTTATGATAGACAGCTTTGAACTCACTTTCACTTTTGAATATGAGTATCCAAGCATTGATCAGGCTCTAGACATTATAAAGACTAAGATATTTGATGACTGTACCCTATCAGTGTGTGCTCAGCCCAATTGGGCCATCCAGTTAGAAGATGCGCTAGAATGTTATAACTTCGTAGAAGAGCCCGCTAATGAGGATGAGAACCTCGAAGCATCAGCATTCCAGAGTCAGAAGGGACTCGCGAAGTTGAGGGACCAAAGCTACAGATTCCAGCTATCACAGAGCCTATCAAGATTAAAAAGATCAATATTGGCATAGAAGCAGAACCAAAGTTTGCCTCTATTGGAGACTATTGGGATGATGAAACGGTAGGACATATCGCAGATCTGTTACATGACTATCAGGACTTATTCCCCACTAATTTCACAGAGATGAAGGGAATAGTAGGAGATTTGGGAGTCATGAAGATATCTTTGAAGGAGGATGCTAATCCAGTTAAGCAGCGTCCATACATATTAAATCCTCGTTATAAAAAAAAGTTAAGGATGAGATTGATAAGATGCTAGCAGCAAGCATCATTGAGCCTGTAGAAGAGAGCGAATGGGTTAGTCCCATGGTTGTGCAGGAAAAGAAAACCAAAGGAGAAACTACAGCAAGGGAAACCAGCTGTTAGTGACTCGAGGACGAGCCACAAGTAAGTGTTAGGGGACTGTTGGAGCAGGGCCCCGCAGCTACAGAAAAAGATTCTATATCGGAACAAGAAAGTCAAAGGAAACAGTACCCAAAGAGGCCGAGAAGAGAGAGCTCAACCACTGCACTTAAGGCAGCGGCGAAAACAGGAGGGCTCAGCTACCCTCATAAATGGAAAAGGAGCAACGGGCCGAGGCATTGAAGACAAAGGACAGAAGGGGAGCGACCGAGGAAGCGGCGCCCACACCCACGATCAGAGCCGAAATCGTGGAAGACTGCAGAAAGTTGTGGTGTGACGGAAAGCGGCAGTTCAAAGTACAGATAGGCCGACTGTCACAGTTAGCGTTTTTTGGGTTACTGTTGGGATAGGCCCACAGTTTTGTATCACGGTGATCCCTGGGGCCACCTATATAAGCATGTATTTTGTATTATGAAAGGTTAGCTAGCCAAACATTCAGATAGACAATTAGCTAGTTGGTCAGTTAGCTGTTCTTTGAGTCGAGCTCTGGTTCTGCTATTCAGTCTATAGTTATCTTACTATAACCAATAGCTGGCTCCTAGAGCATGAGTGTAACAATCCGCAGAGAGAGAGAGAGAGAGAGAGAGAGAGAGAGAGAGAGAGAGAGAGGAAGAGTATATTGTAAGAAGGAAGCAATATAGGAAGAGAAGAGATATAAGAGAAGGGCTCCCGACTGTGCGCGCGGAGTTTCCCATAAGATCTCAAGCTGCATAATAGGTTGCAGTGGAACTATGTTTACTCTCTCAAGATATAATATAAAAACCAGTTCCCGTGGACGTAGCTTCCCCCCTTGGAAGTGAACCATGTAAAATCCGTGTGCTGTGCGTCTGTTTCATGTGATTGTGTTTACTTATTTACTATCTGTTACCTGTTACATGAGCTTTGCTTAACAGTTAATGAAGGTATGTTATTCTTCAGTTTACAGAACATGGAAGGTTAAATGCAAGTTGAATGTATCAAGTATTCTGTATATGAGTTTATCGGTGTTTGATTCATAATAGCTAACAGTTACTGTGTTGAGCGATTTCTGCATAGTTAGTCCAGCAAGTCGAGTATAGTTGATGTTAAGTGTGTTGCACTGTAGAAGCTTAAGTAAGGTTGTGTAACACCCTATTGAAGGTTAACTGAGCTATTATACCCAGAGAAAAAGCCTTTGGACCGTAAGGATGACATTGGGTCTTACTGTAGAAGATATCGCAGTATAGGAATGCGATATCACACTATCGGAGGAGCCGTGGTTTGGGATATCGCAGCTAAAGACTTGAAGAGAAGAGAGTTTGTGCATCGTCCGAGAGGCTGCGATGCGATAAGAGCCAGTCCCATAGCAGAATCAGCTAGGACGAGAGGGATAGCACTAACAGAGAGAGCCCGCTGGCTAAGAAGAGTCACAAGGCACTAGGATGCTATAGAACCTGGTTGAGGAAACCTGATTCTTCAACCAACCCATCCAAGATCACTTCGGGTGAGACTTCAGGCCGTTCTGCGGTCTGTTGCCGAAAGGGCCAGTGAGCTAGGGGTTTTGTTGGTACAATAAAGTAAACCCGGGTCTGCCCAGAGTAAGCCAACACTTAGAGTGAAAATGTGCCACATCAGGGGAGTGTTACATAACATTTTTTTCTTTATTCATTGGGAAGAATTTTGTTTTACTTCATTTTTTGTTTTGGTCTTTCCTTACAAGCTTTGGGAATTGTGAAAAACAATTTTTTTTATGACTAATTCTTTCTTTTCTTTTGGATCGTCTACAGTGACTATTGTTAATGAAAATGAATTTCATTTTCTATCATTTTCTAGTGGGGTGAAAACATGAAGTTAGGAAACACTTTTGCTTGTTTTTTGACAAAACAAATTGCAAAATTGTATGTTTTTCAACTTCAACCCCTTCAAACCATTATCTCCCTTAGGAATTTCACCTTGAAGTAAAAAAAATGTTTTAGAGAATTGAATTAGCTACGTACCCTTTTTTTTTTAATTATCGACATATTGTGGGGCAAATTTGGTGGGCACCAATGACATATACTTTAAAATTTTAAGTATGAATAATGAGTGACCTTTGCGGCCTCCTTTTTTCTTAGAGATAGTTATTAATTTTAGGGAAATGAAATGTATAACAATAATCTGCACTCATTGCAGTTGTGCATGGACTATATGTTTAGGATTTTCAGACTTATACGCTAATTTTTATTATTTATCGAAATAACATATGTACCAAAAACGGTGCCTTATTGACAAATGTTTTTGTCATTTCATTTTCTTTCAAATGTGACTCTTACCCTTTTGAAGAGGACGCTGAAAGGAACAACCTTTTGATTTTTAGAAAAAAAATTGCCTTCGTCTTCGTGATGATATTGAATTTTTATTGTCACTAATTTTTAAGTCACTAGTTTTTTTAATGATAAAGTTTAGAAAAAAAATCGTAAAAAATAGAAATCCTAAATGAAATTAAAAATATATATATATATGATGAGAAAGTAGATTGAATGATGAATCTATTGGTATAAATTTCGACAGGTAATTCTCATTTTTTTGCAATGTTTCAACCTTGCTAAAGTGAGACATTTCTGAAAACTGCAGAAATGGTGCTGGAAATGTTGACTAACAACTCTCGGCCGAGAGATTTAAAATATCTTGGGCGAGAGTTAGTTTCACTTGAAATCTAACCCAGAGTTAAGCAAATCTCTCGACCGAAATTTGTTGTAAACTCTTGGACGAAAACATAAAATATATCTCGGCTGAGAGTTTTGTCACATAATGCTTCGAGAATCTTTTAGGGTTCGACACATTAAACTCCCATGATTCCGACAGGATTCCAAAACTTCCCGGCTGAGAGGTGTACAAATAGGCTCTCGTTCGAGATAGTTTTTATCAATCTTTCAATCGAGAAGTTTTAATCTATTTTTTCCGCCGAGAGTTTGCAGATATTTTTTCCATCGAGAGTTTGTAGAGCGTATTTCAGCAGAGAGTTTAAAGATCAGTTTTCAACTGAGAGTTTTTATATCCATATTGCAGCTGAGATTTCACATATCAGAGTTTGCAGATCTGCTGAGATTTCACATTATCCAAGTTCTTCAGACCACAATTTTGTTTTTTTATCAAGGTGGTTTCCTTAACCCCTTTTTTGGCAGGCTCTTATTTTTTTCATCAAACACCTTCTGTGAAAACTAAGACTATGGGGAGATATCCTTCTTGACAAGATAGAGCAAGGTAGTTTCAGATTATTTTTATCATTCACCCATTAAGTACGGCAAGCATTTTATCAAGGCCACCTGAGCCAATTTTCCAACACTTAGTCATTTTCACGACTTTCTGCAAAGTTTATCCTGAAACCCTATTTTGGCAGATCCATAACTTCTTCCTCAGGAACCTTCAAGTCGATATGAAGATGTGGACAGGTAGAAAAAACACCCATCTACACAATGACCACATGGTGCGATAATTTTATTCAACCCACAAGCTATGGTAGGCATTTCCCTAAGGCCACTTAGGTAGATTTGCTACTTTGGTTTAAAAGCAACTTGAACCCTTGTTTTGGCAAGTTGTTAATTTTGTCATCAAACACCTTCTGTGAAAACTAAGACTATGGAGAGATATCCTTCTTAACAAGCTAGAGCATGGTAGTTTCAAATTATTTTTATCATTCACCCATTAGGTATGGCAGGCATTTTCCCAAGTCCACCTCAGCCAGTTTTCCAACACTTAGTCATTTTCAAGACTTTCTCAAAAATTTATCCTGAAACCCTATTTTGGTGGATCCATAATTTTTTCATCAGACATGCTTAATACAAACTGAGATCATGTTTAGGTAGAAATATCAATAGAGTACATATTGACCATATGCTACGGGCATTTACTTGAACCTATGATTTATATGGCGGGCATTTTATTGAGACTATTTCTAGGTAATTTTACTTTCTCTAACCTTCAAAACCTTGTTTTGGAAAACCTATAAGTTTTTCATACAATAGTGCTTAGCATATTTCTCTTGTTGGGTCTTGCTGTTATCTTTTTTTCAATGTATGTATTCAACTCTCAATTCTCGTATCTTTTCATGCATCGGATTTTAGGTTTTAATTCCTTCAACATGGGAAATCGAAGGAATTACGGAAAAAAATATGATCGCACCAGAACTAATGAAGAGGCAAGGAAAGAGAAAAAGCGTGAAAATATGAGAAAGTTAAGAGAAAAAATAGCAATGGAAATAAATGTGGAGGCACTTGGCGATGACGAAGAAATGAAAAATGTGAACCTTGCACATGTTGGCGATAAAGGAATGCAGATTGTCAAGGAACATGTTGATGAAAGAAATGAAGAGCATGGAGGTGATGAGCAAATGACAAATGTGGAGCAAAATATGGGTAGCGTCGATATTGAGACCATGATTGGTGAGTAAATAAATTTTGATATATGTTTATAATTTACTTTATAATATATAAACTTATATATATATTTGATTTGAAAAAACTCACAATTAGCTAAATTTATATATTTATTTTTATGCAAGGTCGACATCCAACATACAACATCCTACCACACTTATCAATTCACAGAGATTAATTAGAAGCTGCAACAATATCGGCATTAACGTTACGTTTTTGGAGAATATGGATTCAAGTAAAATTGAAGAGATGGGACCTCTGATGCCTGATCATACAGCTCGATATAGAGTAAAAAAGATAGTCAAATAATATTTTGAAGGTATTTATGTCATAGAACAAGCTCAATTGTTAAATATGTTGTTAAAGCGAAAATGTCTAAGAAATGAAATGACATTATTGGGCATTAAAAATGTCAAAGAGGCTAAATCAAATGAGATTGTATCACAAAATTTGACATCGGTCCTTGCATCACTTGCAAAAAAGTGATCTCATAATTACATGGTTGCTCGTAAATCTATTCTAAAAGAGGTTGTGCAAAAAACATTGTAAACAGTCGTTTGTTGTCTACTACTGCAAGAATGTTAAAAACATCAAGAAAACGTTTATGGAAGCATAAAAACTATAGGATTCAATTAGATGAGGATGATGAAGTTGCATGTTGGGGTGTTATCTGTAGGCAACCTTATCAAGATAGACTTCCAGATAATGTGAGAGACAGGGTGAAAGAGTTTTGGCATTTAAACTCTCGTGTCTTACCAAATGAAAAGGATGTTGTGCGACGTCGTATATCGAAGGGAAACTATGAAACTCATGCCAAACACATAACAGAGATCACTCAAGTGGAAATTTTCAAAACTTTTATGGAGAGTAATGTTGATGCGAAGATTTCCCTTAGCACATTTGTGAAGCTTAAACCATGGTATGTCAGGCCCATCTTTGTTCGTGACACATGTTGTGGTCGATACCATGTAGAATTCGAATTATATTATGAGACATTTCTAGATTTTGGCATGTAGTGTTGGCCAAATAACCCCCCTCCTGCGAGTGTTCATGAATTTGTATCTAAAATACTATGTGCACGAGAGAATGATCAAGTATTCTATAAGAAACAATGCGTCGAGGGTAAAAAATGTGAGGAATGTTCTGATTGGCCCTTTTTAATGCTAACTACCACATTGATGCAAATGATCCTCAAATATCAAATCGCATTGTGAAATGGAAGAGATATGAATATGTTGATTATACTCTTGTTACAGATTCAACATCAACATCAAGAAAGATTAATTTAGTTGAAAGTGATATCTCTTTGACAGATTTTATGAATTTGTTCAGGGATCAAATATATAAATATATCAAGCACTCTCACTCAACATGATGGCAGGACTTACAGTTTAAGGAATCACAAGATGTATTTGGAAAAGGACTAATATTATCCATTGTCTATTTTGCTGAAAATTACACTTTCACTCCGCAAAAGGAGATACATAGCGAGTATTATCATTCAGATCAGGTGTCTATACTTGTTCATATTATGTATAGACATGCAGAACTTGAGGTCGATGGTTTTGATAACAATGAAAATAATCGTGAAGTGATTAAGAAGTATCATTTCTACATCAGTGATGATCATACACATGATACATGTTTTGTCCAGCACTGTTTTGGTACGCTTCATAAAGAATTATCAAGACGAAAGGTCACTTTTAAAGAACATTGGGTGTGGTTAGATGGTTGTGCTAGTCAATTTAAATCAGCACGCTCATTCTTATGGTTGTCTCGCCTTCATAGAAACACGGATGTTCGCCACACATGGAGCCTTTTTGAAATGGGACATGGAAAAGGAGAACATGATGGTGATGGGGCCTACGTGAAACATGCACTCAGGAGATATCAAATGAATCACTTCGCTTCTCGCCTTGCAAATTCAAACGTTGTTGTTAATTGGTGCAAACAAAATTTAAGCCATGAATTCAATGAAAGGATGGGTAATGTGAGAAGGTTTTTCTGGAATATTGCAATGGGTGATGTTGACATATCAATGCCACATAATTGTACTGCAATCCCGAAAACAAGGGGCTTACACTCCATTAGGAGTAAGAAAATGACAAATATACATGCAATCAAGAAATGAAAGTACTCTTGCTTTTGTCTTGCATGTATTGATGATGTAGAGTCCTTGGATGAGTGTCAAAACCAGACTAACAAATTTGTGAAACCATGGAGACACCAATAATTGACACCATTGCCCCCATTTGAAAATATCAGTGATGTAGAGCACGACAATGAAGGGCTTGTGATTGACAAATATTATGATCGTGTTTCTGATTTGGTTAGAGAAGGTGATGTATTTGCTGTCATTGCACCGGTATATAATCCAAAAAAAGTGCATTATTATTTATTGAGATGCACTAGGTCAAAAAGCACGTTGATGAAAGAATTTAAAGACCCGTCAAGTTATACATATGGTGTGGGTTCAATGGTTATAATGGGAAATTTCTTTGCAGAAGTAAGGAAATGTAAATACCATATTCTTTTTCAAGACTACGAGTCAAATGTTATATGTGCTCAATACAATCATTTGGTCATAGCATCCCGGTTGCAGTTGAAGGCAATGAAGAGTAGGAAAAATTCCAAGCATCGAGAATGGAAATTGTCGATAGAATATCATAATGAAATTCTTGATAATATGCCACTGACACATTTCATATGAATAAAAAACACATCAAGGTTGACAAATTTTTGTTCTTTGATTCTAGGGTGGGTGGGTGAGAGGGGCCAAATGAGCTTCTACCTTCGCGTGGTTGGCCTCGTCAGTAGAGAATATGTATATAATTCTTGAAACTAAGAGAAGCTCTTTCTAACAATATTAATTTAAATATATATTATCGGTTTTAATAAAGCTAGATTCATATATATGTTCTTGATGTTGTTGATGTTTTAATGGCTTTAAATACAAATATTGAGTTTGAACATTACATAACAACATTTCTATTTCTAACTGGTTACATATTTTTAAAAGATAAGAAGGCACAATCTCATGATTTTGTATTACTAATTTAAAGATAACTAATGAAGATATAGTTCAACCTCAAGTTATCTCAAAGTTGAATTGAAATTCAACTACCACTAAACTGAAACGTGAATGTCTATAGTTGCTTTCAATTATGAAATTCATTTAGGTATAAAACATTTAATTCTTTATTAAATATTTATTTTAAGTTAAGAAATCAATTATATTATATCCAACATTTTCCTATGTTTTTATTTATACTTAATTTATTAAATTTTGGGTTGCTACACTTAGAAACATTTTTCTCATTCTTATTGAACATATAGAGGGAAACACTTAAAGCGAAGGAGTATAATATATTGAAACATTCTTTTCAACTTTATGTGAAGACAACCTTTTGTAATGTAGAAACGGAGGGCATTTACATGTAATGAAAATAAGTTGGATTAAGAACAAAATGAAAGAACATTAAGGATTACACCTCCATTGTATCTGGTGTCATTTTCATGAATACTTTCTTTCTACAAATAGAATTGTTACATACAATGATATCAATTTTAGCAACCTCCCTCTTAGACCTTCCTCAAAGTTACTTAAGTTTTGTGTGCTCAAAGTGCTGATATATATTCAATAGAAAAATCCATTACCATAATCTTATTTTACAAGCATTAAAGCCAATAGTCTATTTATCTTTTCAATAGTTCTTGATTATAAGTTTTGTCACAGTTTTGTGTGCTCAAAGTGCCGATATATTCAATAGAAAAATCCATTACCGTAACCTTATTTTACAAGCCAAAACCAATAGTCTATTTTTCTTTTCAACAGTTCTTCATTATAGATGATCAACTCATAGTATTGATGGGCCTATTCTTCCACCGTGCTAGATATAAATTATAATGAACTACATTTCCTTATTTGAAAATATCATTTCCCTTTCTTTGTATTTATCATGTCTAAAGGGTTTCCATGACATTTAAATTATTAGTTCCTTTTGAAAAGTGTGTTCTATTGTATGAATGGAACCAATTATTGGCTCTAAAAATAAACCATGGTTTAGCTAGTAAAACAATAATAACCTATCGACAATGGAATTTTCAATATTTAAACGGGGATAAGGTCTCACCCAAAAATGATAAGAATTACAAAAAATGTTTACTTATACAACTCATGAAAATAGACAATAATCATAAACCATGCACACCGTTAAGATTAAATCACAAACAAGATTCATCCATGTAATATTCACAAAATGTTTACAATGGAAACCTTGTCGTAGTCATAAGATAGGTTCATGCAATCTCCTTATATTATGTGCACTAAAGAAGATATTCAAACCCTAACTCTAATCTATTTCATCATGCTCATACATGCCAACCATAAACTCATATTACATTCCTATATATGAGTTTCAAAAAGACAATAAAGTAGTTTTGAATAATTACAACTATTTATAATATGGACACATGACTTAGCATGATACATTTTGATGCATTGATTATCTTGGTATGTTGGTATTTTTGGTGCACTGAAAAAATAACTCATGCACATATTGGTATGTTGGTCTTTTTGGTGTGCTGTAAAAATAACTCATGCACATACTCAAAACTTTGAAAATAGGGTGATGAAAAACAAGAACATAATGTTGCATGAATAGTGATGGTGATAAAATACAACAATTTTAGCTTCACAAATGTGTCAAGGGTGATCGTATCCCCATTATTTATGTAATGAAGATTCTAAAACAATTCCACTAACTTGGAATTAGTTCAATACTCATCTCTTCATATATGAAAGTGCACCACGCAACCTTTTCATTCAATGAAACATGAGCATGAAGATGGCAAAACACCTTTCACCTTGTCCCTCATAGTATATGGAGGTCTATTTTCATATGGAAGCTTTGAAAATTAACCCAACAATAAAGTTCATCATCTACATCTAATTGAACCATAAATATTTTTATGCTTACACAATAAGAACACACTCATTGACATTAAATGCTTGTAACATTTACCTTGTTTTATTATTTGTATCCCTTGAAAATGAGTTTTGATCATAGCACTTACATTTCTGTATTGTCTTAAATTTTATTTGCAACCATGTTCTCAAATAAAACAAGGAGTGGTTCAAAATTCTACATGAATTATGTGTCAAAACCATACCAAGAAAATACATCTAAAATCATCATGATACAAATAAAAACATTTTAATTACGATCATTTGTCATTTTGATATTAAACAAGGGTCAAATTTACAAATACAGATTACCATTCGAATGTAACTGTTGAAATTCAACAAATTAATAATTATATATATGATCCAGTGCAGTCGTCATTCTGGATACCGCAGTGCAGCCCCGATTCTGGATAATAAATGCAGTAAAGATGATCATAAGCTGGTGTACATGGTGCCAAAAAAACTAGATAATACGTTGCATAAATATGATCATCGGTAGTAAATGGCACTGAAAAGTTGCTAAACACTAATACGGTAAAACAATGTCAACAAAGTAAACACTGCATACATAACAAGAGGACCCTAAAACCAAAATTCGGTAAACCTAAACTATTGCAACGTCTGAAAGGAATAAAAGCAACTTCAAAAGAGAAAACAAATAGAAAGAAAACTCAAAAAAGTTCAGTTTGATCATCTCAATCACTGGTTTTTGCTGAAATAATCAACAATAAATCAGAAATACAAAAAACACACAGGAAGAATGCCAACAATAGCAGAGGATGACAGTCAGCTTTGGAAGATCAGCCTTGTGGGTATGAATGTAAGCCTATGGGCATGAAAAAGGGGGGACCAGGCCAAACAAAGAATATGATGCCATAGGAGAAGTTAGTCAAGGTTTCTTTGTTGTATTTACAGTTTTATTATTGACTGAGAAAGGGAACATTCATCAATTGTTGTGTGCTTTTCTCTTATACAGACTGTGTGTAATGTCTTTGATGTTTTTGGAATCGTCCCACTTGAGCTTCAATATACCTATAGTCTTCGTGATCTTGGCCATATACCTTTGTTTGAAGAGTAGACAGGTCTGAAAAAGGCACTGGTTGAATATATATTCAGAAGGTTGTGATGGCATTTAGAGGACATTTGAGTGGCAGTAACATATCCTACCATCATATACCATTGCCCAGGGATATATCATAGCAGTAATTAGAAGAGGTTGTTATTAAATATTATAAACCAGCAGTAGTAAGGGCACAAAATTTGAACAACGGTGATAAAGTCTCACACCAGTAGATCTGTAGGTAATAATACTTGAAGCAATTTGAATAGTGATGGCCATCACTGGAGAAGGTGAATAGGAAATTCTTAATGGAAATTCAAATACTAATTAACAAAAGTTAAAAAGTTAAACTTGAAAGTCTAAATAAACAACATAATTATCCATGCAACTTGCAACTTATTTAAGAAACAGAAGGGCCTGCTATAATTCCTACAAGGTTTGAAATTTTTCCTGAAAGCAAGAATATCACTCTCTTTGAAGGAATGGGTAACAGCTCTGGAAACATCAACTCAAAGGAAATGTGTTATCATCAAGTGATTAGCCTGTGTAGCGACTTGAATTATAGTAGAAGGGCCTGCTATAATTCCTACAATGTTCTAACTTTTTCCTGAAAGCAAGAATATCACTCTCCTTGAAAGCATTGATGACAGCTCTGGAAATTTTGACTCACAAGAAATGTGTTATCATAGAGTGGTTAGCCTGTGCTTAGAACATAAGGGGTGATTTTCAACTCTCATAACAGTCAGGATCATTTGGGAATCTGGTAAAGTCAAGTTGAGGAAAACCAACAAGGAAAATATGCATAGAATTGTCACAGATTTTCAAATATTGACTAAGCAGGGTAATACCAGTGTATTGAAAATTACCAAGTATGCAAGTGTGTTCCAATAATATAAGACATAATGACATTGAGTAACTTAAGTTTCAAGGGCTATAACAATACTGAGTAAAACAAATTAGTGAACAACCATACATGAAAAATGCAAATGCTTGTAGTGGTCTGAGAAAATGGCAAATGTTGGTCACAATGTTGAGATGCTCACAACACTACTCACAGGACTAAGATGCCTCAAGGTAAATAGCAACTTGCCAATGACCACCGAACTGAGGTCTGAACTCTGAGTACCAAGATGCCTCTCTCCAAGAAACTCACAATGCTCTCTAAATTCTCACAAACTCTCCAATATTAATGCAAATCCCAAAGTGGGGTGTATTCTACACGAGGGGGTAGCCTTCTTACAAGTAGAAATTAGTGTTTGATAGTCATTTCTGGGTTTGGGAGCCACCCTAATTAGTTGGGGGCCAAAACAAGACAGAAAATAGTGATGATTTCCACTTCTTTTGGGGACCACGATTCTGGGGACCTTTTTGTGGAAATTTCATGCACTCAAACAATTAATGAAAAACTGAAATTTCACCTTCTTCTAAGAAGGTTTCTCGAATATTAGCCCTATAATTTTCATCCTTTACGACTACTGTAAATTAGTGCATAAAACAACAAATGAAACATCACAATAATTCACTCCTAACATACGCAAACTTCATAGCAATTCAAGGAGAAAAGATACCCAACCAAGACAAAAAAATTCAACCGTTGTAGGGAAACTTTATAAAATTGGAGGCACAACAATCTATGAATCAAGACAAAACTCACAATAGATCTCACAAAACAATTTTACTCAGAAAATTATATGAAATAGTGCAATAAGGAGTTGCAGCTGTATAATTGCTTTCATTAATCAAAAGTAATCTAGATAATTGTTACAATGAAATAAAATGGCTTTAATAGCCTGACAATTTGAATTCATGAGAGGTAATTCGAGTTGATGTTTCCAGAGCTGTTACCCATTCCTTCGAAGAGAGTGATATTCTTGCTTTCTGGAAAAATTTCTCATAATTGATGAAACACAGTTGTGTAGAATCTTCTTGGAAGATTACAGTTCGCATAGCTGGGTAGAATCTCTATAAGGGGTTCCAGTTCATATGAAATTGGATAGAACCTGTATAGGTTCCAATTTATGCAGAAGTCTGTCGAAGTCTTAACAGAGTCCTATAAAGGACCTAATAAATGTGTGACTGTGTGATAAGGTCCAAGTGCTCCTATGCAAATCTATCTCGCATAATGGAAGAATGAGATAGGGAAGGTGAAGTTCCTATGAACTTCATGAGATGAGATAAATTTCCACATTATTGTAGTAGATCCGAGAATCTAGAGGCATCGTAGACTGAATGTGTAAATCTAGCAGAGATGAAGCGAATGGATCGTACATAGTCAATTACAGGGTCTATGTCTTTGAAGTTCAAATGAATGATAGCTGTGCGTTATCCATGGTGATCGAAAACAATATTTGAATTAGATACTAGTTTGAAAACAATATTTAAATTAGAATCCATTATAGGCAAGCCTATCCTAGAAATTAAGAAGGCTATATCATATGAGAAGCTGCTGCACTCCCTGAGAGGGCCAATTCTACCATGGTTGAAAAAGATGTTGATCTCACTTATCCGAGAGAGCAATTATCCATTCATAAGAGGACAACAACAGATGACTCATTTATTGTTTCTAAACAACATACTGATATGGAATTATCTTGTACATATTCAAAAAGGGGTGAAAGGGTTGATGACGAGCAGAAGATTGCTGAGAACAATGATCGACTGCACAGACAACAATGTTATGGCCAATTCCTAGTGGATGATTCGTTCATGGTCCCAACTAGATCTACAGTGCATGAGCATGTCAATTGAGAACTTCACTAAGGGAACTACTCAGATTTGCAATCCCACATGGGTTGAAATTCTTGGGTTGCTCATGGAATTCTGGTCCTTTATGGATCATATTTCCAAGCCCAATTATATTTTATCTGCCACAAGCCTAAGTGTTTCTTTAATCCCCATCCTCATAAGAGAATATGTTTGTAGGTGTCCAAGGACCAAGTAACAGGTTTACATGTGTGGATAAAAATACTTCCAAACATGCAGTGTGTCTGCATAATACTTGATTCAGATGTGCGACTCCAAAAGACAAATTCAAGACTCTCCCTTGATGTCTGGCCCTAAAGCTCCCCAGCATGAACAACCCCAATCCCCACAAGCTCATTCATTGCTTCTGCTACCTAGCCTAACCTTGAAGTTAAAGTCTCAGATTCAAAAGACTTGGGAAATTGAGCCCCCTACTCCTTCTCAACAACTCAATGGTATGCCACAAGTCTATCGGCAGAAATCTAAGGAAAATGGACACTCCTCTTTAGGAGTCCCATCTCAAGGATCCAATAGAAGGGCATAGTCCACTGCACCTTTTTGGAATTCTAAGGGGCTCTCCATCTCCAAGGAATGGCAAGATTAATATTGTTGAAGGGCATAGTGTTGATCAACTACAGTTATTATGGTAAGAAACTCCACCTTCAAATGTACTTTATATTCTAGGTTTGAACAAGACTGTTCATTCGGTTAGTAAGAATGGTTAATGGTTTGTCTTCAATATTAGAGGAAAAATATGTTTTCAAAACCTACATAAGCTGGTAAGCAACACAGTGATTTCATTAATGTAGAACATGCAATAGAAAAGGTGTTTCACAGCTTGTGCATAGTGAATAATATAGCACCATGAAGACACCCTCTTTGCTTGATGACAAGTATTTGTTCCCCTTTTTGTTAATGAAAAATGGGTGTTTACATTTTAAAGAGGAAATCTGATAACCACAATCATGCAAAACAGTACACTTGAAGAAGCTTGGTGTGGGAAACTTGATCACCACAATCATGCAAAATAGTGCACGTGAAGAAACTTGGTGTGGGAAAACCCAAGGTGAATAAACTTACACTTTTTTCTTTTGTTGCATATACTTTGACTCTAAAAGAACAATGGAGTAAAGTGGATGCAAAATTTTAGCCTGGAATGCAAAACAATACACTTGAAGAAGCTTGGTGTGTGAAAAACCAAGGTGAAACATCTCAGACTTTTTGGTTTTGTTGCATATACTTTGATTCTAAAAGAACAGTGGAGTAAACTGGATGCAAAATTTTAGCCATGTAGGGTAGCTCGAGTGGTTGAGAACTTTGAGCTTCGGAAGGGATCAGGGTTAATCCCATAGGCTAGATGCCTTTGTTGCATTCCTCACTCAATGTCCCTACCAGTTCAGGTTCCATAATCTGCACCAACACGTTTACATCGAGTACCATCTATGAAATGCAGGGACACCCACATGGTTTTACTTAGAAAAAAAATTGGATGCAAAACTTGGGCATTTGACTAGTTCCCCTGTGTGCTTTTTTATTTTTCTACTGTGGTAGAGATCATTCAAAACATCATTACTTGCAAAGGTCTAAGAGAATTTTCCATCTAGTCCCATGACCAAAACAGCAGGAAACTGAACACAATAAAAATTAGTATCATCTAGAATTTCAAGCAAACTACCATGAATGCACCAGATAAAACTTGAATCCATTCCCTTTTAGGTTTTAGGGATTGGCCAAAATAGACAAGTAAGAAATGAGGATTGAAGTCTCAACCTTGTAAAATCATTACATAACATAACCATGAAATTAAATCCAATGGTTAAAGGTTTTAATATGGATTTAACTTTACATGAGCAAGAACATAGGAATAAACCAAAGACTTGATAAAAAAGCTCTATACTCAAATAAAATAATTTTGAAAAGAATAAAGCCCTTTAACAAAAATAACAAATATACGAGAACAAACATAGAATTTGTAGCTCAAAATTTATGTTTTCCTCCAATTTCAAAACAAGTTCCATTACATGAAAGTATAGATAGAACTCTTACCTCACAAAATTTGCAACTGTCTATAAAAAATATATCAGAAATATATCTTTGGTGTGGCTTGGGATAGTGCAAGTCCTGGATTATTAGTGATTAGTTCACCAACCAAATAATAATTTCCAATTTTCATATAGCAAACAATAAAATATTTAACAAGATAAATCATTAAAAAAAGTCCCGGATTAACATAGATTTGTTCACTAACCCAAAAAAAATTACAAATTTTCATCTCTTTCAACTTAACGCTATATTGGTCACTGTGTTAATTTTAACGCTCTGCTTGTCACTGTGTTAAGGTTGGTAATTGTGATGTCATACCATATTTCATGTACAAGAATGAATAAATAAAGTGCAGGAGATACAACATTAAGGAATCACAACCATTATTTGAATCCACCTTATACTCAGATAATTCTGAGTTTGATCTTGTCACCGAAGGGACAAGTCAAATAGGGTAAACCATATACGTACCTTGAGAGATGGTTAAAGCAAACCGAAACTAACCTTATACTCTTATTCAACAGAAAGAGAGTTTTCAATCAAAAGCACAGGCTTGAGTAATTTAGTCATGTCCAAAATAGTCATGCTAAGGAGACACAGTCACTTAGCACAAGAGACACTCGGTCATACTGATACCCTATGACATTCATGTTGAGTAAATCACAGTCCACACTTGAAGAGTAACCTCACGGTCACTCCAAGGATAGAACCCAACACACAGGAAAAACCCATAAGAACTAACGCTGAGAAAATCATGAGGTAAGCGACTTAGAAAAACATAGAGACTCACACTGAGAAAAATCATGAGGTAAGCGACAGAGAAAGATGCAAAGACTCACTTTACAATATAAGACGTAAATAAAGAAAATGCAGAGATCAAGATCATCCCATGAAGAAAGAATAAATCACAGAGGTAAAACTCAGAGTGTGAATGAACAAATCGCAGATCGTGAATGAACAATTCACAGAGGTAAAACTCAGCCTGTGAAATCAACAAGACGTAGAGGTAAAATCATGGAGTGAAATCGCAGAGGAAAACCCAAGAGACAAACCCGCAGGCAAGAGGAGAAAATCAGATCATAGAGGAGATAACCCCTGCTGGAGAAACCGACGATAGCAGAGATCCCAGTGAGATAACATGCTGAGAACACAGTGAGATAACCCTAGGACCAAGTAAGAATAGGACCAGGAGTCAACAACCACAAGAGAAAAGTGAACCGTAAAGGTGGACAAACATTCAATTAGGACCAACAAGACCAAAGAATTCTCTCTCTCTCAAGGTACATAGTTTAATATATAATTTTGTCATCATTGTATAAGACGACATCCAAATGGATGGTACGATCCTTTTGTCCTCAACCAACTTTTACAAGATAGATCATCCATACATGTCTATGGAGAAAACATAAAGAGCCCAGTTCAGTATATCCAAGGAAGTGCTTGGGGAAGTGTCCTAATATCAATACCCTCAAAGGAGAAATAGTGTCATCCTCAAGACATCCAATATGATGCTAAAATACTCAATAATCGATACTCGAAAATAAAGCAACCAAAAGGTTGAAGAGTAGGAGGTACAAGCTCTGCTCTAGAAGAGCAGTAGCTTTTCTTCCCCAATAACTATTTCCTCATAATTTTCAGTGAAGGAAAGTAGGCCCACAACCATGGGGCCCCACTTCCTTGTATATACTATATTCCCTCTTATTGTGTTCTCTAAAGACATGATGAAAGTCTAAAGTGTGAAAGAAGGCCTTCAACTCCATAATGTTGTCACACCGTGTGTCAAACCAACCATTTAGATGGAGGAAAGAGAGAGTTTCCTTATCATCTAAGCCCAAAAACTATGCTAACAACCAACTATCATAAAATAGTGCATACCAGCTCAAATTGTCCACACATGTGGGCTCAAAACATTATCCAATGCTAGCACCTGAGTGAAGAAGACTTTGAGTGAAAGCCCCATAAGAAAGAAACACTGGGAATACGTCAAATCACCAACTAACTACATGAATATGTGTTCCCAAGCTTCCGAGTTTGAAGGACAAGAAAACAATGAACTGATAACTACTCAATACAATGAAAAGTACATACAATGAATTTGGAGTACTATTGATTTGCAACTAGAGCAGAGCAATCTAAACCTTCAGACCAGAACACCAACAGATCCTGGTTTTTTGTGGGCTGAAAAGTCAAAATGAAAGTCAATATATATCTATATATATATCTATATATATATATATATATATATATATACAAGTTTGGGGACAAAATATACCAAAATTAATTTAATATTAACAAAAATAAATATCCATACCTATGTCACCGATGGAGATTGTGAAACTAGAATTTCCTCAACATCTATATTTGTGCCACTAGCCTCTGTTTCTTCCAGGTCAAACAAATTTGTATAATCAACGTCGTCATCATTCATGAATTTGGTATACTGCATAAAATTCATATATTAAAAACATTATATTTCATATAATAAATTTCATATATTATCTAGCATACTTACGTACCATGCCCCTGTTTTCATTTTTTCGAGCAAGGAATTGCTTATAATTGTCTCTATAGTATGATGCATACTGCTCAAGCTATAATCGAATCATACTTTTCAAGAAATCATCAGAATAACCATCAAATGGGCCTGCATCCATATTGGATGCAGATGAAATACCATGTAGGCCGATTTCCACCCCTGCCAATGCATCCCCAACACAGCCTCGTATCTCTTCCCTTACCCCTCTTGCTATTTGGGATGTTGTTTCCAACTCCTCTAGTAAAGCTATGACTCTAGGATGTGGTTGTACTAACCGAGGCATCGGATGCCTTTAATGAACATCTCATCGTGCATCAGGTCATTCATATGTACGACCTTTGCCAGCACCATAGAAACTGGATCTCGTATCTATATAGTCGGGGTCCATGTTAAACCGAAAATCTGCAATCAACATCTTAACTAAATACTTAGGAACCTCGTCATTATTTGGGAACTTCCCATATTCACACAGGAACCTTGAATAAATATGTGGTGCAATCAGTGCATCATTGAATCTTGCGATCTTTAGATGTTTTTTCTCTTCAGGCCGCAAGTCAAAACATGAAAAGACCATTTCTTTTGTGACAACTTTCTTTACTTCTTCAAACTTGTGGCGACCCATTACTGAAAATCGCCTCCTACACATCATATCATGAAAAATATGGGTCGATGGTCCAACCCCAAGATATGTCTCAATCAAACTATTCAGATTGTGCAAAACAATCTGGAGACATTGTTGAGTACCAAAAGAGAGATTTGAAGAATCAAGTTCTGCCTTCAATCTTGAGGAATGCTCCTTCATCTCTTACACAGTCAACATAGCGATGTTGTCTTCCCAAGGAGTGTCCTCAGGAACATCTCTAGGATGACTGTAAAGAGGATCATGTCTTTCATTTTGAGCATACTGATGCACCCAATGACATCTCCTTGTCTTGGGAGGTGGATTAGGATCAGGAGCAACAAACCCTGTACGAAGTAAAATGCGCGTGCAAGTATTAAAATCTATATATATAATTTTTCAATCAAATTATACACATTTAAATAAAATGTGTTCATTAGAAATACCTGATGCATCATCTTGTGACCCATAATTATTGTTAGAATGTCTAGAAGCCCCTATACAAAACCAAAAATTGGAAATCACATGTAAGTTAACAAGAAAAATCATCAAACAAGATTTATAGTCAGAATGTACATGTAAACAACCTCTACCTGGTGATGGCGTATCTGAGGAATAAGACACTAAGTGTGTCCTATGTGTTTTTCCATCGGCCCCTGTAGACCCCTCAGGCATACGTCTGTCATGCTTAGAGCCACCACCTGTGCATGTCCCAAGATCTTAGAAAGATGTGTAAAATAATATTTAAGTTTATATAGATTTGAGTATGAATTAAATAACAATTGAATTTACCTGACGATGACCTCAAGGATTGTGGTTGCATAGTATCTAAGATTACTTCAACTTGAAGCTATGAAGCTATGCACGATAAGAATATTCCACATGTTAAAAAACATGTCAAACAAGAATTCTAGTCAAATTGTACGTAAACAATCTCTACCTATAAATGGCATCCTATGTGTTTGTCCACCAGCCCGTGTAGACCCATCAGACAGACGTCTGTCATGCTGAGAGCGACCACCTGTGCACAACAAGATCTTATCAATATGTGTACAAGAATATCTATGTTTATATATACTTCAGCATGAAATGAATAACATTTGAATTTAGCTGACGATGACCTCAGGTATTGTGGTTGCATAGTAGCAAAAATTGCTTCAGGCTGAAGCTGTAAAGTTGTGCATGATAAGAATTTTTCACATATTAAAAAACATGCCAAACAAGAATTCCAGTCAAAATGTATGAAAACAATATCTACCTGGCATTGGCATCCTATGTGTTTGTCCACCAACCCCTTAGACCCCTCAGACATATGTCTGTCATGCTGAGAGCCACCATCTGGGCACAACAAGATCTTAGATTTAGATGTGTAAAAGAAGATTTATTTTATATATACTTGAATATGTTCATTGAATAACAATGAAATTTACCTGACGATGACCTCTGGGTCTGTCGTTGCATAGTATCCAATCTTGCTTCACCCTAAAGCTGTGAAGTTGTGCATGATAAGAATTTTCCACATATTAAAAAACATGTCAGACAAGAATTCTAGTGAAAATGTACATGTAAACAATTTCTCTACCTGGAAATGGCGTATCTGAAGAATAAGACACTAAACATGTCCTCTAGGTTTGTCCACCGGCCCCTGTAGACCCCTCAGATAGACATCTTCAATGTTGAGAGACACCACCTGGGCACAAAAACATCTTAGATTTAGATGTGTAAAATAAGATTTATTTTTATATATACTTGACTATGAATTGAATAACAATGAAATTTACTTAATGATGACCTCTGGATCTGTTGCTGCATAGTAGCCAAGCTTGCTTCACCCTGAAGCTGTAAATCTGTGCATGATAGGAATTTTCCACAGATTAAAAAACATGTCAAATTTAAATTTACCAAATTTAACATTTTGCACCTGTGCATGATGAGAAATTCTCACATTAAAATCATGTCAAAACATGTCAAAGAAGATAAATATATTTCAGATTAAGTATCGAAAAGGTCAAATATGATCCCTTAAACGTTGTGGCTCAAGTATTCCCAAATCCGGAACACCCCTAATTAGAAAGAACGACATTCTCTCAACCTTCACCCCCCTATCCCTTATCTCTCATCAATTTGGTCAAATAATTCAAGGCGTGCCTCCTCCATCTCAAGCCTCATCTAGCAACTAATAAGTACAAGACAATTTTCCCCTTGGTTTAGAATATGGGACCTTAGTTCTTACAACGAGTACACGGAAAAGTAAACAACTGCACAACAAATATAGGAAATCTAGAAGATATTTTGGTGTACATGGTTCATGAGGAGGAAGAAGCACCAATATAACAAGAACAAATAATTGATTGAATAGGAATTTATGAATATAATGATTCCTCGAGTGACATATTTAATGGGGATGCAAGATACACATCTAATGGTAAACCTCACCAAATGAACATCATGACACAAAGTTCAGTCCCCAAGGATGGTTATGCATCCCAAACTAGAGTGAAACACATCACGTGGTCTTCATTTGGTAGCCCTATAAAATTATGTTGTTGATTAAGAAACACATCTTACTTGGGATAAGAGAGGATTTCTTGGACATCTCTTTTCCTTCTTTGCAAAAATGAGCACAAAACCAGAATGTGAAATCATTGGACATTTTGTTAGATACATGACCCTATTCTTCAAAATTATAGGACAAAAGTGGTGTCCAAAAAAAATTGTTACCCTCCCCACCGGAGTTCAAATCCCACTTTCTGATATGTTTCCTCTTAGTGAGTTGAATGTTGATTAGCTATACATAATCTATTCATGAGTTGTTAACATGGCCTTGTGCCCTAAACAATCTAGGGCTTACCCTAGGTACCATCGTTGGAATGAGAGGAACCGCCCAGGAGGTTCCCTCCCAAATATGTTACCTGGAAAAGAAAAATGAGAAACATTTAGGGGACAAACAAAAAATACCTAAATTCCTTTAAATATTAAATTAGATAAATTGGTCAACTACCAAAAACATGAGATTCAAGAGTATTTATTTCTACTCATCTTGCCACTGTGGCTTACACCCAAGATTACTATTTTCTACTTGAGTTTCAAGAGTATTTTTTTCTACTCGTCTTGCCACTATCTTTGAAATGTTCCTAAAAGTGACATGCATGCAAACCCTAAAAATGAAATGCATGCAAACCCTAAAAGTGACATGCATGCAAACCCTAAACTGACATGCATACCCTAAAAGTGACATGCATGCAAACCCTAAAAGTGGCATGCATGCAAACCCTAAAACTGACATGCAAACCCTAAAAGCTATACAAGAAGGTTACTTGAATGAAAAGGGTATCATTGTTATTATCCATCTTTTGGAAACACGTTTTGGGAGATCGGTGAGCTACTTAGGGTTTAGGGCAGATTTCCTTGACCTAATTGGATTTAGTGGTGAAATCTATACAACCTAACCAATTGCTAGGGTGAATCATCCAGATTCAACATTGTGCACTTCATTAAATGAATAGGAATTTTTGAATACAATGATTCCTCGAGTGACATATTTAATGGGGTAGCAAGATACACATCTAATGGTAGACCTCGCCAAATGAACATCATGACACAAAATTCAGTCCCCAAGGATGGTTATGCATCCCAAACTAGAGTGAAACACATCACATGGTCTTCATTTGGCAGCCCTATAAAATTATGTTGTTGATTAAGAAACACATCTTACTTGGGATAAGAGAGGATTTCTTGGACATCTCTTTTCCTTCTTTGCAAAAATGAGCACAAAACTAGACTGTGAAATCATTGGACATTTTGTTAGATACATGCCTGTATTCTTCAAAATTATAGGACAAAAGTGGTGTCCGAAAAAGTTGTTACCCTCCCCACCGGAGTTCAAATCCCACTTTCTTACATGTTTCCTCTTAGTGAGTTGAATGTTGATTAGCTATACATAATCTATTCATGAGTTGTTAACATGGCCTTGTGCCCTGAACAATCTAGGGTTTACCCTGGGTACCATCCTTGGAATGAGAGGATCCGCCCAGGAGGTTCCCTCCCAAATATGTTACCTGGAAAAGAAAAATGACAAACATTTACGAGACAAATTACCTAATATCACAAAAAATACCTAAATTCATTTAAATATTAAATCAGATAAATTGGTCAGCTACCAAAAACATGAGCTTCAAGAGTATTTATTTCTACTCATCTTGCCACTGTGGCTTACACCCAAGATTACTATTTTCTACTTGAATTTCAAGAGTATTTTTTTCTACTCATCTTGCCACTATATTTGAAATGTTCGTAAAAGTGACATGCATGCAAACCCTAAAAGGGACATGCATGCAAACCCTAAGTGACATGCATGCCCTAAAAGTGTTCTGCATGCAAACCCTAAAAGTGGTATGCATGCAAACCCTAAAACTGACATGTAAACACTAAAATCTATATAAGAAGGTTTGTTGAACCAAAAGGGTATCATAGTTATTATTCATCTTTTGGAAACATGTTTTGGGAGCTCGGTGAGCTACTTAGGGTTTAGGGCAGATTGCCTTGACTTAATTGGATTCGGTGGTTAAATCTATGCAACCTAACCAATTGCTAGGGTGAATCATCCAGACTCACCATTGTGTACTTCATTGATTGAATAGGAATTTTTGAATACAATGATTCCTCGAGTGACATATATAATGGGGTAGCAATATACACATCTAATGGTAGACCTCACCAAATGAACATCATGACGCAAAATTCAGTCCCCAAGGATGGTTATGCATCCCAAACTAGAGTGAAACACATCACGTGGTCTTCATTTGGCATCCCTATAAAATTATGTCGTTGATTAAGAAACACATCTTACTTGGGATAAGAGAGGATTTCTTGGACATCTCTTTTCCTTCTTTGCAAAAATGAGCACAAAACTAGACTGTGAAATCATTGAACATTTTATTAAATACATGCCCCTGTTCTTCAAAATTATAGGACAAAAGTGGTGTTCAAAAAAGTTGTTACCCTCCCCACCGGAGTTCAAAACCCACTTTATGACATGTTTCCTCTTAGTGAGATGAATTTTGATTAGCTATACATAATCTATTCATGAGTTTTAACATGGACATGTGCCCTGAACAATCTAGGGTTTACCCTGGGTACCATCCTTGGAATGAGAGGAATCGCCCAGGAGGCTCCCTCCCAAATTTGTTACCTGGAAAAGAAAAATGACAAACATTTAGGGGACAAATTACCTAATATCACAAAAAAGACCTAAATTCCTTTAAATATTAAATCATATAAATTGGTCAGCTCCCAAAAAAATGAGCTTCAAGAGTATTTATTTCTACTCATCTTGCCACTGTGGCTTACACCCAAGATTACTATTTTCTACTTGAGTTTCAAGAGTATTTTTTTCTACTTGTCTTGCCACTATCTTTGAAATGTTCCTAAAAGTGACATGCATGCAAACCCTAAAAGGGACATGCATGCAAACCATAAAGTGACATGCATGGGCCTAAAAGTGTTTTGCATGCAAACCCTAAAAGTGGCATGCATGCAAACCCTAAAACTGACATGCAAACCCTAAAAGCTATATAAGAAGGTTAGTTGAACCAAAAGGGTATCCTTGTTATTATTCATCTTTTGGAAACACGTTGGAGCTCGGTGAGCTACTTAGGGTTTAGGGTAGATTGACTTGACCTAATTGGATTCGGTGGCAAAATCTATGCAACCTAACCAATTGCTAGGGTGAATCATCCAGAGTCACCATTGTGTACTTCATTGATTGAATAGGAATTTTTGAATACAATGATTCCTCAAGTGAAATATTTAATGGGGTAGCAAGATACACATATAATGGTATACCTTACCAAATGAACATCATGACACAAAATTCAGTCCCCAAGGATGGTTATGCATCCCAAACTAGAGTGAAACACATCACGTGGTCTTCATTTGGAAGCCCTATAAAATTATGTTGTTGATTAAGAAACACATATTACTTGAGATAAGAGAGGCTTTCTTGGACATCTCTTTTCCTTCTTTGCAAAAATGAGCACAAAACTAGACTGTGAAATCATTGGACATTTTGTTAGATACATGCCCCTATTCTTCAAAATTATAGGAGAAAAGTGGTGTCCGAAAAAGTTGTTACCCTCCGCACCGGAGTTCAAAACCCACTTTCGGACATGTTTCCACTTAGTGAGTTGAATGTTGATTAGCTATACATAATCTATTCATGAGTTGTTAACATTGCCTTGTGCCCTGAACAATCTAGGGTTTACCCTGGGTGCCATCCTTAGAATGAGAGGAACTGTCCAAGAGGTTCCCTCCCAAATGTGTTACCTAGAAAAGAGAAATGACAAACATTTAGGGGACAAATTACCTAATATCACAAAAAATAACTAAATTCCTTTAACTATTAAATTAGATAAATTGGTCAGCTACCAAAAACATGAGCTTCAAGAGTGTTTATTTCTACTTATCTTGCCACTATGGCTTACACCCAAGATTACTATTTTCTCCTTGAGTTTCAAGAGTATTTTTTTCTACTTGTCTTGCCGCTATCTTTGAAATGTTCCTAAAAGTGACATGCATGCAAACCCTAAAAATGACATGCATGCAAACCCTAAAAGGGACATGCATGCAAACCCTAAAGTGGCATGCATACCCTAAAAGTGTTCTACATTCAAACCCTAAAAGTGCCATGCATGCAAACCCTAAAAGCTATATAAGAAGGTTAGTTGAACCAAAAGGGTATCATTGTTATTATTCATCTTTTGGAAACATGTTTTGGGAGCTCGGTGAGCTACTTAGGGTTTAGGGAAAATTTCCTTGACCTAATTGGATTCGGTGGCGAAATCTATGCAACCTAACCAATTGCTAGAGTGAATCATCCAGATTCACCATTGTGTACTTCATTGATTGAATAGGAATTTTTGAATACAATGATTCCTCAAGTGACATATTTAATGGGGTATCAATATACACATCTAATGGCAGACCAGGGACAAATGAACATCATGACACAAAATTCAGTCCCCAAGGATGGTTATGCATCCCAAACTAGAGTGAAACAAATCACGTGGTCCTCATTTGGAAGCCCTATAAAATTATGTTGTTGATTAAGAAACACATCTTACTTGGGATAAGAGAGGCTTTCTTGAACATCTCTTTTCCTTCTTTGCAAAAATGAGCACAAAACCATACTGTGAAATCATTGGACCTTTTGTTAGATACATGCCCCTATTCTTCAAAATTATAGGACAAAAGTGGTGTCCAAAAAAGTTGTTACCATCCCCACCAGAGTTCAAAACCCACTTTCTGACATGTTTCCTCTTAGTGAGCTAAATGTTGATTCGCTATACATAATCTATTCATGAGTTGATAACATGGCCTTGTGCCCTAAACTATTTAGGGATTACCCTGGGTACCATCCTTGGAATGAGAGGAACCGCCCAGGAGGTTCCCTCCCAAATATGTTAACTGGAAAAGAAAAATGACAAACATTTAGTCGACAAATTACCTAATATCACAAAAAATACATAAATTCCTTTAAATATTAAATTATATAAATTGGTCAGCTACCAAAAACATGAGCTTCAATAGTATTTATTTCTATTCATCCTTCCACTGTGGCTTACACCCAAGATTACTATTTTCTACTTGATTTTCAAGAGTATTTTTTTCTACTCGTCTTGGCATTATCTTTGAAATGTTCCTAAAAGTGACATGCATGCAAACCCTAAAAATGACATGCATGCAAACCCTAAAATGGACATGCATGCAAATCCTAAAGTGGCGTGCATACCCTAAAAGTGTTATGCATGCAAACCCTAAAAGTGGCATGCATGCAAACCCTAAAACTGACATCCAAACCCTAAAAGCTATATAAGAAGGTTAGTTGAACCAAAAGGGTGTCATTGTTATTATTCATCTTTTGGAAACACGTTTTGGGATCTCAATGAGCTACTTAGGGTTTAGGGTATATTGCCTTGACCTAATTGAATTCAGTGGCAAAATCTATGCAACCTAACCAATTGCTAGGGCGAATCATCCAGATTCACCATTGTGTACTTCATTGATTGAATAGGAATTTTTGAATACAATGATTCCTCATTAAGTGACATATTTAATGAGGTATCAAGATAAACATCTAATGGTATATCTCGCCAATGAACATCATGACACAAAATTCAGTACCCAAGGATGGTTATGCATCCCAAACTAGAGTGAAACACATCACGTGGTCTTCATTTGGCAGCCCTATAAAATTATGTTCTTGATTAAGAAACACATCTTACTTGGGATAAGAGAGGATTTCTTGGACATATATTTTCCTTCTTTGCAAAAATGAGCACAAAACCAGACTTTGAAATCATTAGACATTTTGTTAGATACATGCCCCCATTCTTCAAAATTATAGGACAAAAGTGGAGTCCGAAAAAGTTGTTACCCTCCCCACCGGAGTTCAAAAACCACTTTCTGACACGTTTCCACTTAGTGAGTTGAATGTTCATTAGCTATACATAATCTATTCATGAGTTGTTAACATTTCCTTGTGCCCTGAACAACCTAGGGTTTACCCTGGGTGCCATCCTTGGAATGAGAGGAACCGCCTAGGAGGTTCCCTCCCAAATATTTTACCTGGAAAAGAAAAATGACAAACATTTAGGGGACAAATTACCTAATATGAAAAAAAAGACCTAAATTCCTTTAAATATTAAATTAGATAAATTGGTCAGCTACAAAAAACATGAGCTTCAAGAGTATTTATTTCTACTCATCTTTCCACTATGGCTTACACCCAAGATTACTATTTTTTACTTGAGTTTCAAGAGTATTTTTTTCTACTCGTCTTGAAACTATCTTTGAAATGTTCCTAAAAGTGACATGCATGCAAACCCTAAAAATGACATACATGCAAACCCTAAAAGGGATATGCATGCAAACCCTCAAGTGACATGCATACCCTAAAAGTGTTCTACATGCAAACCCTAAAAGTGGCATGCATGCAAACCCTAAAAGCTATATAAGAAGGTTAGTTGAACCAAAAGGGTATCATCGTTATTATTCATATTTTGGAAACACTTTTTGGGAGCTCAGTGAGCTACTTAAAGTTTAGGGAGGAATGACTTGACCTAATTGGATTCGGTGGTGAAATCTATACAACCTAACCAATTGCTAGGGTGAATCATCCAGATTCACCATTGTGTACTTCATTGCATTAGAGATTCATTATGTTTAGGGCATTGTTGGAGCTTCCTTCAATTTTATACTTGGGTGTATTCATTCATTAATCATGGCATTGATCCTATCATTGTTGAGAAAGGGGGGTCTCCACCAAGTTCTGAGCAACAATCTTCCTCTATACTGCTACTGCTGAATTGTATACTGAAATCGTGGTTATATCCGTCCATTCCTCCTCAAAGCATAGGGCAACGATTTACTATGGGAAAGGGTTCATTCTATTGGCAACAAGTTACAGATGAGAAGAGGATTATCACAAAGGAACTCATCCTGTTTAATAAGCATGATCTCTACACGTAGGCAATAACGTAATGAAGGCTAACTTAAATTTCCCTGGATGAGAGGGATGGAGTACTAAATAGATCGTGTTCACATCTTTAAGGGTTGCATACACTCAAGAGAGGCGTCATTAGTCTATCTGGATGACCTTCCTCCAATATGGGCATAGATCTCAAGTAAACCTACTTCCAATGGGGCCTATTCATCATCCGTGTTTCTACATCAAACTGTTACAGCCTTCAGGGATTGACTTTCAATTATTATTTGAGATCTGCATACACATAAGAAGGAAGGGATCAACACGTGGAAGGTGCTTCTAGCTGAGTGTGGTACCCAAATATTCCATTTCTTTGAAGCATATTCATAAATCTGCGTGTTTATATCAGGTTACTACAACCATCAAGAAATCCACCCTTATCACTATTTGAGACGGCGTGAACCATCAATCTAGGAAATTAATTATTTTCATAGCTGGGACATTTTTAGGCATTCGTTATCTTCACACTTTGGGCATCACCTTAATCACTAAAAGCATTTGTACAGTCATCTACAATTCAACTCTGTTAAGGCTTAAACGACTACCATCTCAGTTATTGTTGTCCAAGGTACTTCTCATATCAGATCTGATAATTTCTTGAAATTACATTATTTATACACTGCTGTTATTTATGGATATATATTGCAATTTTTATGAATCTTTGGGTTAAGTATGATATTGGATACAAATAAATATCATTACTAAGAATAGATATCAGCAAGTCTAGTATGATAAGGAACCCTGAATTGTGTTGTGAAAGTTCTTAATAATAAACCCTATTCAAACATTACACCATAATTTACAAACAAAACAGAGGTTAAGGAATGTATTGATCAGAGAAGTGTCAAGATTCATCAACCAAAACACAAGAACAATCACAATAATCTATACCAGATTCAGTTAGGGATATTACAGTCTTCCACCTAGGATTGTTACTATTTCAGTCTTACTGAATAGTTCTAGAAAGCATCTAATATTGGATATGGTATAGATCAGCCTCAAAAATATGGTGGACACGAAGGGACATACCTAGTCCACATCAGCGTCTAAAATATAGTGGACACAAAGGGACATACCTATTCTGGATCAACCTCAAAAACTATGCTTTGTATTTTTTTTATAAAAACTTACATATAATACTGATATAACTAGGGTTCTTCTAGTAAAGATATTTAGATCACTGTACAATATGCTCATACATTATGGATATTACGTAGCTAATACATTTACTATAAGTATTATCAGTAAGATTTGTACTCATTACTTAGCTTGATGCTTCTTCTTATTCCCATTAATTTATGGTGTTCATGTTCTCCTTGTTGAAATAGTGTGTTTATAGTAGTTCTTACTCGTGCTTATCTATGACGTTGTAGATAGAGATAGTTAACCTCAAAGACAAATTCCTAAAATAAGAGTCACCATATTTAGATATGACCTCCCAACATAGTTTTATTGACTTCATAGTTCAATGATCTATGAAGAATTTAAAATACCCACCTAACAAATAATGCTCAAACATATGGAGCAGGTATATAATGGCTAGGCCTTCCACTTTAGTACTGGCATAGTTTCACTTGGATCGAGTCAACGTATTTCTATTAAAGTAAACTTTATGAAATAAGATTGATTCTCTAGGTTGTGCATGGGTACCTATCCAAATGATAATTGAAACATTGGCATGTACATGGAATTCAACCATCCACTTAGGGAAAACTAAAATTTTCATCATTACCGGTTTATTTTTTAGGATGTTGAGGATGCTTCACACTCCTTGTACAAATACATTCTTTTTTTTTATCTGTTTCATTCTTCAATTACTCCATAGTCTTCTTAATAGTAGCATTTCCATTGATGAACTATCAACAATACCCAATTTACCCAAGATTTAGTTGCAAGATATGGACATGAGTGGGTGATTTAAGTTACTAGTGACAATGATCTTAGCGGGATCAACCAATACACTTTCATGAAGACAACATGCCCTATCATAATTCCAACATGGGTGTACAAGATGCACATTTTCAGGTCTAAGAAAATTCATAGCTACTGACACCTCTAAAAACTTAAGTGAAGAATCAAAATACGATCTTTCAATAGGTTGTGCATCATCCAATCATCTAAGTATACCTTCAAAAACTTATATATATGTGTGTGTGTGTGTGTGTGTGTGTGTGTACATACATATACATATATACATATGTATATATATTTATATATACATATATACATATGTATATATATTTATATATACATATACATATATATGTACATATACATACATATATACATATATGTATGTATATGTACATATATATACATCTATATATGTATATATGTATATGTATGTACATGTATATATACATATATATATATATATGTGTGTGTGTGTGTGTGTGTGTGTGTGTGTGTGTGTACATATATATACATATGTATATGTATATGTATGTATATGTACATACATATACATGTACATATAGATATACATATACATATACATATATATATATATATATATATATATATATATATGTATATACATGTATGGGGGCAGTATGGGTTTGGCTGGCAGCCGAGGTAAAGGGAAAGACAGTAGTTGGAAGGGGAAGAGAGTGGCGACAAGGGCCCAACTGCAGGCTCTAGTAGCGGCGGAGGCTTTTAAAGACAGAATTCTGCTCATCTCCAGAATTGCAATGGAGAATGTGGAAAAAGCACTCTGGGACCAGGTGAAGGCTATGCCGATTGAGGAGGTCCGTGAGGAGGTGGACGGTTGGATCTCTGATCCAGGATCCACGCCAGGGTGCGCTTAAGCCCATGATAGATTGGTGATGATTTATTGGGTTCTTCTGAATCTGGTTACCCATTCGAACCTTAGTGTTGCGGTCAAAGTGGAGGAGAAGATGACAGAGATGTTGGCTAAGAAGGAGGGTGATGAGGAGCCTGTCAAGGCTTGGAAGGAGCATAATGACGAGTTTTGGGATATCTGTAGCAAGGTTGAAGCTCTCAGCATGGATTGTCGTCTCATGCACCATAAGGTGGACCAGATAGCGTCCTACTTGGGAATTGCATTATACCATCCGGGGATGGATCAGCACTCGATGGGGGGGTTCGGTCGTCACGCTAGCGGGAGGAACATCTGCTCTACTCCAGTGGAGTGTAGGGTTGAAGCGGTTCTACGTCCAGGTGGCTGGTGCCAGTTTGGTGGACCATGTCCAGAACCCCCGATGCTCCCTTGAGGCCCGGTGTGAGTTCTTTTATATTTTTGTTTATGTCTGTGCGGCTGTGAATACGACCTATAGGTTGGTTTTAGTCGGTTTAATTGCATGCTTTCAGCACTTAGGAAGTTAGTTTCTGTATGTATGTCAGGGATCGAGATCTCCTCAGTGGGAACTCTCCCGATTTTTGGGATGGGGAATATCCAAGAATCTAAATGTAACTGGGAAGGGTAGAATCCGGAGCAGGTCATCTAGGGCCTGCGGTTTTTGTGGATCCACTGTAACCGGTTTTTAAGCAGTAATACATCTTTTATTTACAAAACAATAATCACAATGTGATAGCCTACTGTCCCAACCATCTACTCTGAAAAAAACTAAATTAATTTTATAAAATACTTAAACACAATATCATATTTCATATAAAGTATTAAAATACAACATAATTATTTTTAAACTTATAATTGTAATAAACATTATATAGATTTTGTAAAATACTATAACATATATCATATTCTATATAAATTTTTAAAAAACAAAAGATAAAGTTTTTTTTAAAGAAAACTTATAACTTTTAATAAATATAATCTATAATAAATAAAAAATTATGAGTTGCATTAATAACTTTGCCATCTTTATCAATTACAACACCTATTCTAAACTCATTCACATCTCTATAACAAAAATGGAAAACCAAAAGGAAAAAGAGCAATGTTGGATAGGATATAATATGGTGAGATAAGAGTATCAAAAACTCATTCACATCTCTATTACAAAAATGGAAAACCAAAAGGAAAAATAACAATGTTGATATAATATAATACGAGAAATAAGAGTATCAAAATTTTTATTATGCTAATTTTTTTTTGAAAAAAGAATTTGAGAAGATGTGTCAGGAGCTATATATTTAAGTTTAGGCAATTTTCAAGAAAGTTTGAGAAAGAAGTTATTGCTTTTCTTGAAAGTACGAAAGATTTTAAAAGCAATTTTAGATGTAGGAATAGTTTTAAATGTAAGGAAATATGTGTAATATGTGTTAAAGAATGTATTTAGTGTTTTAAATATGTATTTTTTAATAAGAAATATGAAACAAAAATCATTTTAAATTTTGTGTAATTGTTTATATTGTTTTATTGTTTTGAAGAGGTGTATGGGAGAGATGTGTGACTCCTTATATGTTCATCCTAGAGTTGACAGGTGTTTTTTATAAAAAAAAATATTATTAAAAATAACATGTTGGCTTAAATTAAATTTAAATTATTTAGTATTTCATACATAAAAAGCAATATAAATTAGATAAACTAAAACCATAAACATTGGATTACACATTTCCTCAACACTTTTATTCTAAAAAATGTTTACACTTCGAGATATTTGATCCCTCTAGATGCTTGGTAGAACCCCTTGTAGATGGATCTATGGTAATTATCTTAAACTTAGATTTAGGCTAAAACTTAACGCATGTATGTAATCTCGTTTTACATGTATATTATTTACCTAAGTTTGAATGGAAAAAACAATATTATCCATATAAATTTTCAAATATATTCATTATTAAATCACCATTCCAATTTAAAACAAATTCATTTTATATTATCAGTAAATAAATAAAAAT